>JAJHZJ010000278.1:1344318-1929318 GCA_023548195.1 Bettongia penicillata ogilbyi
TCCCTTCTCTTGTCCCCATCTTCTCTTTTGTCCTGTAGGGACAGATGACTTTCTATTCCCCATTAACTGTATTTCTTATTTCCTAGTAGCAAGAACAATACTCAACAGTTGTTCCTAAAACTTTGAGTTCCAAATTCTCCCCATCCCTCCCTCCCCACCCATTCCCTTTGTGAAGGCAGGCAATTCAATATAGGCCATATCTGTGTAGTTTTGCAAATGACTTCGATAACAGTCGTGTTGTGTAAGACTAACTGTATATCCCTCCATCCTATTCTGCCCCCCATTGTTTCTATTCTGTCTTTTGATCCTGTCCCTCCCTGAGTGTTGACTTCAAATTGCTCCCTTCTCCCATTGCCCTCCCTTCCATCATTCCTCCCTCCCTGCTTATCTCTTTCTCCCCTACTTTCCTGTATTGTAAGATAGGTTTTCATACCAAAATGTGTGTGCATTTTACTCCTTCCTTTAGTCGAATGTGATGAGGGTAAACTTCATGCTTTTTTCTCATCTCCCTTCTTTTTCCCTCCACTAAAAAGTCTCCTGCTCGCCTCTTGAATGAGGTATAATTTACCCCTTCCATTTCACCCTCTCTCCTCCCACTACATTTCTCTCTCACCATTTACCTTAATTTCTTTTAAGATATGGTCCCATCCTATTCAAATCACTCTGTGCTCTCTGTCTCTGTATGTGCATGCATGTGTGTATGTGTGTGTACGTGCACGCATGTACGTGTGTGCGTGTGTGTGTGTATGTCTGTGTGTGGTCCCACCAACTACCCAGATACTGAAAAGTTTTAAGAGTTACAAATATTGTCTTTCCATGTAGGAATGTAAACAGTTCACCTTTGGTAAGTCCCTTATGACTTCTCTTTGCTGTTTACTTTTTCATGCTTCTTCTCATTCTTGGGTTTGAAAGTCAAATTTTCTTTTCAGCTCTGGTCTTTTCATCAAGAATGCTTGAAAGTCCCCTGTTCATTGAAAGACCATATTTTTGCCTGAAGCATTATACTCAGTTTTGCTGGGTAGGTGATTCTTGGTTTGAGTCCTAGTTCCTTTGACTTCTGGAATATCCTATTCCGTGCCCTTCGATCCCTTAATGTAGAAGCTGCTTGATCTTGCATTATCCTGATTGTATTTTCACAATACTGAAATTGTTTCTTTGTAGCTGCTTCCAATATTTTCTCCTTGACCTAGGAACTCTGGAATTTGGCCACAAAGGAGTTTCTCTTTTTGGATCTCTTTCAGGCGGTGATCAATGGATTCCTTCAATACTTATTTTGCCCTCTGGTTCTAGAATCTCAGGGAAGTTTTCCTTGATAATTTCATGAAAGATGATGTCTAGGCTCTTTTTTTGATCATGGCTTTCAGGAAGTCCCAGAATTTTTAAATTGTCTCTCCTGGATCTATTTTCCAGGTCAGTTGTTTTTCCAATGAGATATTTCACATTTTCTTCCATTTTTTCATTGTTTTGGTTTTGTTTGGTGATTTCTTGGTTTCTCAGAAAGTCATTAGACTCCATCTGTTCCATTCTAATCTTGAGAGAACTATTTTCTTCAGTGGGCTTTTGAACCTCTTTTTCCATTCACCTGTGGGTGGAGGGACCTTCATGACCATGGGAGATTCCGTCCCTGAAGCTTGCTCGGATCTGCTCCTCTCAGGCCACGGGGGGGGCCAGGGCAACGCAGGGCTGGGCTCCGCATCCGGAGCACGACGGACCCCTGTGGACTGCTTTCCAGGGCTCTCTGGAACGGAAATCTCTTCCAGTGTGTTTCTGCATGGGTTTCACTGCTCCAGAATTTGTGGGGAGTTCTTTTTACAGGAAATTTATGGGCTGTGGATTCGGAGCTAGCATACGTGAGTCTTTTTACTCCGCCATCTTGGCTCCTCCCCCCTCATCATCTTTTATTTCTAAATCACTTATCCATTTTGACTTTTACATGGTAGATGATGTGAGGTGCTGGTCTATGCCTAGTTTCTGTCAAATTGCTTTCTAATTTTCCTGGCAATTTTTGTCCAATGTTAAGTATTTGCCCCAAAGCTTGAATCTTTGGGTTTATTAAGCACTTGATTACTATGATCATTTACTACCATGTTTTATGTACCTAATCTATTCCATTGATGCACTAATCTATTTCTTGGACAGTTCTAGATTGTTTTAATGATTATCACTTTGTAATATAGTTTGAAATATGGTACAGATAGGCTGCTCTCCTCATTTCTTTCTTCACTGATTCCCTTGATATTCTTGATCTTTTTTCTCAAAGATGGTTTGTCATTATTTTTCTAGCTCTGTAAAATATTTCTTTGGTAGTTTGATTGGTATGGCATTGAATAAGTATAGTAAATAGAATTGTCATTTTTATTATATTGGCCCAACCATTTATGAGCAGTTAACATTTCTCCAAATATTTAGATCTGTCTTTTCTTGTGTGAAAAGTTTTTTGTAATTGTGTTCACATTATCCCTGTGTTTCTCTTGGCAGGTAGACTCTCAAGTATTTTATATTATCTGCAGCTATTATAAATAGAATTTCTCTTTTTATCTTTTCCTGCTGGGTTTTGTTTATAGTAGATAGGAAGGCTGATGATTTATGTGGGTTAATTTTATATCCTGCAACTTTTCTAAAATTATTTATTATTTCAACTAGTGCTTTTTAGCTAATTCTTTAGAGTTTTCTAAATATGCCACCATATCATCTGCAAAGAGTAAGTTTTGTTTCCTCATTACCTATTTTTATTCCTTCTGTGATTCTTGTCATCACTACAGCTATCATTTCTAGTACAGTATTGAATAATAGTGGTGATAGTGGACATCCTTGTATCATCCCTGATCTTATATGCAATTTTAATAGCCATTTTAATATACCTTTCAAAGGCTTTCTATGGTTGGATCTCAGAAAATGTTCCCAGTGTCAAAACAACTCTCTGAGATTGTGAATTGAAGACTGGTTATCATCTTCATCCATAAAAAATAAGAACAAAACCAGACACTTATTAAGTGTCTACTATATGCCCAGCATTGTGCTAAGCACTTCACAAATCAATTCTCATTTGATCCTCAGAACCCTGGAAAGTAGGTGCTATTACTATTCCCATTTTACAGTAGAAGAAACAGAGCAGGCAGAGGTTAAGTAAATTGCCCAGGGTCATAAGACTAATTATTGTCTAAGGTCTAATTAGAACTTAGTTTTTTGTTTTGTTTGATCTTTCATACCAGATTCTATTCACTGTAAGACCTCTCTAGGAGCTTACAATGGGATTTCCCCATACCAGTGGAATCACAGATCTACAGAGGGAAAAACAGCACAATTTTCCCTCCCACAATGTGGTCATTAGCGGTGCTGTGCCCCGATTATCTAGAAAATCTGTGTTAAGTTTTTTTGGCTCTCCCTTCATACCGGAGAAGAAATCTCATTTTTTTTCTTTTCTTTTATGAGATGTTTACAGTACCTTATTGTAAAATTTTGGTTAAGTATTGGGTCATAGGCTCAGTGTCATCTACTGGCCTCTGTGTGTCATCTGCAGCTTCTGCAAAACTCTGAAAAATTTCCGTTTAATTTTTTATTCTGATCCACAATATAGAAAAACTGCACTGGGGAAATTTTCAGTGTGGACGGGATAATTGTACAGCTGTTGAATAAACAATTCATCATGAGTATACCATGAGTTCAGTTATTTCATAAAGCTCTGTCTCTTGGGAAAGTCTGAATATTAGGAAAACAATGTGAAAGAATAATGAGATAATTCTCCAAGAGGAAAGCTCAACCGTCTCTTGAACAGGATTAGAAATGGTTATGTTTTATTGTCATCTTAGTCCTAGAATTTGCATTTCCAAACTAAGAGCCATTTCAATTTACCTTAAGATGAGTCAATTGTTTAAGTGAGGCAATGACATGAGGTAGTAGGATAACTTGTTTTTTGCTGCTTAGTATCAACCATTAAGATAAAACTCTTCATTTATTTGGATTTATTACTTATATTTCCATAAAATCTTTCTTCTGAAGGTTCCAAATTCATATTAGATACAAATAAAAATGTTTTCACTTGGAAAAGTGAGATAATCCATTCACTAACGAATGTGAATTCATATTCATCTAAATTAACTTCACCATTTATCCTATTGGGATCTACATGACATGTATTTCCTTAAAACACATATACTACTATATTTGCCACCTATAGATACAGCATAGATCTGCATAGTGGCTAAAAATGAGAAACAAGTAATATCTGTAGCAAGGGTTGGTGGTGGAGGCAAGGAGTTAGCTAATAAGAATTCTATTTATAATTTTAGTGTGAAGGGTAATGACTCATTATTCTGAGAAACATTTTTCCTCCATTAAATTTTTTTACCTGGGAAAATACTGAATGAATTTCTATTACTTTCTGGGAAATTCAAATAGGTGCATAATTTTTATCTCTACTACTAGGGATGCAAATGTATCAGCATTTAGTGAGAAGTGCCAATAATTGTAATGAAGTCCTGGATTCAAATTTTGAAATTACCAACTTGTCCCAAGAAAATCACTCAGATTTGCAGTTCAGTTCAGTTTCTATCTTCCTTTGCAAAAATGAACATTAGCTCAAAATGGCATTTCATGATTATTTGGAGAAGACTAGTTCCAGTGTGCCCCTATCATTCCCATTCTTTCTTTGTCTATAGCCAATATACCTACTTCAATAGGGCTTCCTTAGGGCAGAGCATATCTCATTTCTGCCTTTGTATCCACAGTTGTTTGGACTGGTACATGATCAGCATTGAATAAGCGCTTGTTGATTGATTTGCCCTGTCAATATGAAAAGAGATGAAGTTCATCTAGTTACAGACTTTGTGTCTTCCATTCTAGGGCTAGCCTTACTAAATACAGAAAGGATCATAACCGGAACTATAGACCTCTGAGGGTAATTAATTTTTGGCCATAGGAACTCTTGAAGATATTCCACTAAAACACAAATAGATTTCTGTTTACATTAGTGGATGGAGTGCCCTAATTTCAATTGTAGACTACTGGAAGTAAAGACCTTAATATACAGAATGTCTCTAAAATCTTGCTATCTTAAGCTATTAAAGTTTAAAATGAAAAACTATTAAACTAAAGCTTAAAACTAAAAACTAATTAAAGCTTAAACCTGTGCTAAGACTTTTGGAACACCTTCTGTATGGGTGCCCTTAGCTAGTGAACAAGCTATCTTTTTGAAGTTCTGAGTGATTACTAGGTGACATATCAGTGCAGCTCTAGCCACTATTCCCTTTTGTAAATGGTCTCCCTTGGTGTTAATGCCCTTGAAGTATTATCAAAATAACAAATCCATAGGTTTCTCACTTAGCCAAGCTATGCATATTTCATGCTTGCCCTCCGCTCACCCAATACTGTCTGCAAGTGATAAATAATCTGAGTTGCCTTTCTCTGAATTCCATAAACTTGGTCAATGCCTGTCTTGTACTTAGAGGAAACTGCATATTCAACAGGGAGCATAATGAAAACATCTTAACATACCTTTGCAATACATTAGGCAGAATTGTGGGGAAGGCATTCATAGTATCTAGAGCTTGCTATAGTCTTTAGCTATTTTTATATGTTAATACATGACATTTCCCTGCTCTGAATGTGAACATAATATTTCATATTTCCTGAAATAGAATCTAGAAAATGAGTTCCACACCTATACCTATATTGAGATGGAATTAACAGTAAGCAGACGTAGAATTAGGAATCTTGACTTTCAGTATCAGTTCTACTGCTTGCCAGCTCTGTGACCTTAGACAACGAACTATACATATATGAGTATCAGTTTTCTCTTTTATAAAACTGAAACATAAATGATCACTTGCACTACCCAACCCAGAGGAGTGCTAGAGGTGCCACTGAGATCAGGTGTGTGTGGTAAGAGATACGTTGGGTTTGTGAGGGCAGCCAGTCTGCTGAAGCAGAAGGAGGAGTAAGATGAATTATAGAGAGAGTAGACACCAGATATTTTTTCTGAGAACATCCTGCTCACTACTTCTTAAAACACAATAACATTCCATCACAATCATATGCAACAACTTTCTCAACCAATCCCCAATTAATGGATATCCCCTCAATTTCCTATTCTTTGCCACCACTAAAAGAGCCACTATTAACATTTTTGTGCATATGGGTTCTTTTCCTTTGTAATTTTTATGTCTTTGGGATACAGACTTAGTAATGGTATTGCTTGGACAAAAGGCATGCATGGTTTTATAGCCCTGTAGCCATAGTTCCAAATTGTTCTCCGAAATGGCTGAATCAGTATACAACCTTACCAAAAATACATTAGTGTTTTAATTTTCCCACATCCCCTCCAATATTTGTCATTTTCCTTTTCAGTTAAATTAGCCATTCTGACAGGCATGAGATAATAACTGAGTTGTTTTAATTTTCATTTCTCTCAACAATAGTATTTAGAGCATTTTCTAAAAATATGACTAGATACATTTGATTACTTTGGCTAAAACCTGACTGTTTATATTCTTTGACCATTTATCAACTACAGAATGACTATTAATTCTATAAATTTGACTCAGGTTTCTGTGTGTTTGAGAAATGAAGTCTGTATCAGAAAAAACTAATTATACATTTTTTTCAAATTAATGTTTATAAACTATGCATTTCCCTCCATCCTATTTTCCTTCTATTTATCCTATGTCTCTCTTTTTACCCTGTCTATTCTTCAAATGTTATACTTCTGACTTACACTTCCCCCAAATTGCCCTCCCTTCTGTCAGTTCTCTCCACCCTTCTCTTATCCCCTTCCCTTCCTACTTTTTTCTGTATGGTAAAATAGATTTCTACACCCATTGGAGTGTATATTCCCTCTTTAAGTCAATTCCAATGAGGGTAAGCTTCATGTCCTCTCCTCCCCGCATTTCCTATTTTCCCTTCCACTACAAAATCTCCTTTAGGCCTCTTTTATGTTGGATAATTTATCATATTCTACCTCCCCCTTTCCCATACTCCCAGGAAATTGTTTTTTCTTATCCTTTCATTTTATTTTTTTAGATAATCATACCATCAACATCCAACTCACACCTCTGTCTTTTGTCTCTGTATGATGAGAAAGTTCTTATGAGTTCCAAGTATCGTTTCCCATATAGTAATATAAACAACTAAACTTATGATTAATTCATTATGATTTCCATTTTCTGCTTCTCTTGAGTCTTGTATTTGAAAGTCAAATTTTCTCTTCCTCTCTGATCTTTTCATTAGGAAAGCTTAGAAATTAGAAAGTCTTCTATTTCATTGAATGTCCATTTTTCCCCTTGGAGAATTATACTCAGTTTTGTTGGATAGGTGATTCTTGGTTGTAATCCAGCCTTTTGCCTTTCTGCTAAATCTTGTGTTATTCTGCTTGTATTTCCACAATACTCAAATTGTTTCTGACTGTCTGGAATGTGTTCTCCTTGATCTAGGAGTTCTGGAATTTGGCTATAATATTCTTGGAAGTTTTCATTTTGGGATATCTTTCAGGAGGTGATCAGGTGACTCTTTCAATTTTTATTTTACCTTGTGATTCTAGAATATCAAAGAAGTTTTCCTTGATAATTTCTTGAAAGATAATGTCCAAAGCTCTTTTTTGGATCATAGCTTTTAGGCAGTCCATTAATTTTTAACTTATGTGTCCTGGATCTATTTTCCAGGTTGGTTGCTTTTCCAATGAGATACTACACATAATCTTCTATTTTATTTTCATTCTTTTCATTTTGTGTTATTGTTTCTTGATTTCTCATAAAGTGATTAGCCTTATTTGCTCAATTCTAATTTTTAAGGAATTGTTTTCTTCCATGAGCTTTTGTACCTCCTTTTCCACCATTTGACCAATTCTATTTCTTAGGGATTTTTTTCCTTCAGTGAATTTTTGTATATCTTTTCCCATTTGGTCAATTCTGGTTTTCAAGGCATTCTCCTCTTCATTAGATTTTTGTGCCTCTTTTAACAATTTGGCCAATTCTGTTTTTTAAGGTACTATTTTCTTCAGTAATTTTTTCTGTCCTTTATCAAGCTATTGACTTGCTTTTCACGATTTTCTAGCATCACTCTCATTTCTCCTCCCAATTTTTCCTCTACTTCTCTTACTTGAATTTTAAAATCCTTTCTGAACTCTTCCATGGCCTGAGACCAATTCATATTTTTTTTGGAGCTTTTGGATATAGGATCTTTTATTTTGTTGTCTTCTTCTGAGTGTATGTTTTGACATTTTTTGTCACCATAGTAACTTCCTATGGTCAGAATTTTTTTCTGTTGTTTGTTCATTTTACAACCAATTTCTTGATTTTTCACTGTACTCTAAAGTGGGACTCTACTTCCCAAGTGCAGTGAGCACTCTCCCAAGTTTCACATGTTTAGTTCAGCTGTTCTCAAAGGTATTTCTGGATACCCATAAATTTTTGGTTCTTCCAAAGTGGTATGATCTAGGGGGAGGTGTGTTAACTACTCTCTTGTATGGTACACTGGTTTGTGAGTGACCACAAGCACTCTTTTCCACCCTGCAATTGTGACCAGGGTCCCTGTTCCCCCGTGTCAGCAAGGTCTGCTGTGCTAGTGCTCTTTTTAGCACTTGCACAAAGACTCAAGTTATGACTCTGATCCAAGTATAGGTTATGGTTTGTCCTTAATTCTCAAAGAGGACTATGATATCAGTAAGATTATGACATGACTTGAAACTGAATTGGATTTGAGGGAAGGAATGCTTTGCAAAGTCACATCTCACTTTCTCTTCCACAGCCTTCTGGGTCCAATGGCCAGACATAGATCAGGATGACTGGAGATGACCCAGGATGCAGTGAGAATCTGTGGCCATTTTTAGCTAAGGTATTTCTGAGTTCTCACTTTGGGTGAGGCAATGCCCATTCAGTGAACTGACCCATTTAAGAAATGAGTCAAAGGGTGACGTCTTTAATTTAAAAATCAATCTGACTGGAGAAGACTCTGAGGGTTGCTGACCAAAAGAGAAACAGTTATTATTTACATTCACTCTGAGACAGGAGGACTCAAAAAGTAACCATTAAGTGGTGCTTAGTGAGGGACCTACTATTGTCCAAACATGTATAGGCAATGCAACAGAGTCCTGACCCTGGTGCCAGCAAAGGGACACTTACAAATCTCCTTTGACTTGTCCAATTCCCCTACAATCTGTGTTCTTAGAGGCCTGGAAATTGTCATTGCTGCCACTGATTCAGTAGCCCTGAGGTCTGCTCCTGGTTTGCTGCGCCCCTATCTGCTCTAACATGGTCTGAGTCAGACCTCTCTCACCCTCGTGCAACAGACCTTTCCTGCTGACGTTCTAAGGTATCTTGACTGGAAAATGGTTTCACTTCATCTTTTTGTGCAGTCTGACACTCCAGAATTTGCTTAGAGTCATTATTTAAGGTATTTGGAGGGCCATGGGGGATGGCTCAGGTGAGTCCATATCTTTTCTGTGCTATCTTGACTCTGCCTCCTATTCAAATAATTTTGATTAACTCCAAAGTTTACTTCAATGTATTCCTAACCATGTTTGCAATTATTCTGCCTATCATTGCAAATGGAAATCCACTCATGTTTGTTTGTTTTCTTTCCCCCTACTCTACGTAGTTTCTATCTGTTTTTCAAATACGTTCCAAGGAACATCTACTTGACTTAGAGGAGGCTTTTCTTTGAGTCATCAAATATTTCATGGATACCCAGAGGCAGAAAACATAATGGATAGAAAACTGGCATCGGAGTCAGAAAAATCTGGGTTCAAATTCTGCCCTTGACTTATGTTGTTATTTAATCATTTCATTCTTATTTAATTCTTCATGACCCCATTTGTGGTCATGGAATTGATACTGGAGTGTTTTGCCATTTCCTTCTCCATCTCATTCTATAGGTGAGAAAAGTGAGGCAAACAGGGATAAGGGACTTGTTCAGGGTCACATAGCTATTAAGCCTCTAAGACCAGAATTGAACTCGGGTCTTCTTGACTCCAGGTATAGTATTCTATCCACCGTGCCCATATGAGACAACAATTAAGTTGCTCCACCTTGCCACAAGCCACTCTCTAAGACCACAAATAACTGCATGTTACTATGTTTCCATGGAAAGAGTTTTTGAACTAGAAATTCTCTCAATAAGTATATTATCTATGATGCTCAGTAAATTGTGACTACATATAGCATATTTTAGAGTATTATCTGTTAAAGCCTGCCTTTTCTCATTTCAGTTTTCATCAAGGAGACCTTCAATATATTCAAAGACCATTTTTTATAGATTATAGGCATAAGGCCTGATGTTATGTGTTTTTGTGGATCATATTGTCCCTAATCTTTTCCCTTGTTTTGAAACTATTTTTTTTATATTAAAACCTGATTCCTGAAAATCAATGAAGTTGTGTAATCTTCAGTACAAATATCATTTGTATTTTGCAATGGACAGCTACTCTCCCACTTCTTTTCCTTTAGCATCATTATGTCTTCTTTATACAGCATGTCAAGTAAAAAAGCATCTGAGTTCAAATGTGGGGGTCCTATCTTCATTGATGATAATAAAAATATTTTATGAATACACTTGACAATCTGTGTCATTGCAGACTTATTTCTAGTCCTTCTTATAGGCACTATTATTCACCCATAAGCAATCTTGTGATGATCAGGTTCTTGTGGTAAGCTCATTTTCCCTTCACTGCTTTTTACTGATTTATGAGACAATATTTCCAATAATTTTCTGTCATTCTCCTCCCCGATGTTTTGCAAAATTATATGTACTCTCTATATTTTATTTTTGTTTTTGTAACTGATTCTCCTTTTCTTGCCCAGGCTGGAAGTGGAATATCCCCTCATAGGCCTGATTTCACTGCTGCTTATTATGGAAGATTTTACCTGTTATATTGGCAACCTTTGTTGATCTGCCCCCCTCAGGCAGCCTGATGGCCTTCCTACTCCAGAGGTGCTGGACTTAATAGTGACACCTGATCTGCTTTAACTTTTCTGCAGCTTAGAACTTCTGCACTCAAGTGATCCAATATATGCCACCATACTCAGTTTACCACACACTCAAATCAGTGTTTTACTTGCTTTCTACTTGCATGTGTATGGAAAGATCATTGCATCTGGAATCAATGGTGCTGGGTTTGAAAGCTACTTCTCCTACTTTCTATATGCATAACCTTGACCAAATGATCTAATTTCTCTGGGCATGTTACCACATTTGTAGAATAAGAAGGTTAGACTACACAATTTTTAAGTGTCTTATGGCTCTAAATCCTACTGGATTCTCTTGAACAATGTCATAAAACCATGACAACTAGGACCACTAAAAATTCATGATACCTAACATCAAACAGCCCTTCACTGCTATGTCATAACTCCTTCATTTCCCATTGACTTTCTATCTCATTTCTCCACAGTAGTTGTGACATTCTTCTCTTTTTAAGTCCCAACATTACATCTGTCCCCCTTCTCTAAATGGATGGACTTTCTTGATAAAACTGAGGTCATCCATCATAATATTCCTCCCCTCTCTTTCTCTGTCCTTCAAATTCTTTCTACATCAATACCCATCTTCTCTTTAGTTTGTTCTAGTCTCAGCGGATGGCAGGGCCCCTCTCCTTGATGATTTTAATAGTTTTTTCTTTGAGTCACTAATTCTATTACCACACCATGACTACAATTTCCTCAAGCTATTATCCTATACTACTCCTCCATTACACTAGAACAATCATGAGAGAAATAAGTATGAAAGTCGCAGAGAGAAAAGTATATCTAAGGTGATTGATACTTTTGAAACTTATAGAGATATCAAAGAAGTGAAGACCTAAAAAAAAAGAAAAAACCGTAGAACAATTAAAAAGTCATTGAAAACCTTTGGGAGATAGCAGAGGCCAGATTACTAAATTCTAAGGGGTAACTAATGGAAAGGCAGTGGAGATGGTGAGTATTGACTATTGTTTTTAGTAGTTCAATAGTGAAAGCAAGGAGAGCTTGTTGATAGCTTGAAGAAACTGCAGTCCTGGGAAGATTTTTATTTTAAGTGTAGAGGAGACCTGAGCATGGGTACAGATACTAGGGAAGGAGACAGTAGACTTAGAGAGAGTGAAATGATAGAGAGGAGTTAAGAGGAAAGATTAATGAGACAGGTTCCTATGGAATGCTATAAAACTACAGTAAACAATAATCTGTACTCACTATCTCCATTTCCTTACCACCTAATGTAACGTTAATTTAAAGGGGAAGAACTTTCCCATTTATTAACAGGCCCATGTGACCTGCTTAAATCACATGGAAGCCTAAGTCTTATGTGGTGGGAGGAGCTTGCTGAATAGGTAGAACAGGAAGGATAGAGCAGAACCGGCAGGAAGTTGATGAGAGCAGTTAGGGAGAAGGGAGAGAGAACACAGGCAAGCAGACATAGCCAGATTCGTAAGTGTTTGTGGAAAGGCCCTGGAGTAGGGGAAGGGAGAAAGGGGCTAGGGAATGGTTTCATCCCCCTCAGTGCTAATGGGTATTGACTTCTTGGTTACTATGACGTATTTGGCTTTTGGTGTTGGGAGTTGGCTTTACAGTGTCTGAGTAAATGATTTTTCTCCTGCCTTCTATATGGAGAGTCTGTTATACTTTGTGATTCAGAATTATGCTGGCATATTCATTGTCACCCTTGGTGTTGTGAATACTGCCTTGGTCATAGACCTAGTCACCCCTCAGTTCTTATCCATCTGGCTTCCACTCTCTCTCAAAGGTCACCAGTGGCTTCTTAGTTGTTCTATGATCTTTTCTTAAATTTTCACTTCTTTAATATTTCTGTAGTTTTCAAAGGAGTTAGACATCCTGCATATACTTTCCTCTCTGTGGCTTGATTCTTCAGAATGTGATTGGATAGCTCTCTCTCACTTTTTTCCAGGTTCTTTTGATGGATCACCATCTATTTCCCACCTCTTAAATGTAGGTTTCCCCAAAAACTCAATATCTTATTTTTAACATCCCTTTCTTTGATAATTTCATGTACACAGTTGACTCCCAGTTCTACATATATGATTTTAATTTTTTTCTTTAATACTAGTCTCACAATGCCAACATCTCCAAAACTGTATCTGCACTCTGCCTTCTTAAAAGAAAAAAAAAGAACACAAAAACCCTTCCCCCTCATACCTGGGAGTATTTTTTCTTCAAATATTCATAGAACATATTTTTTTATCTCATTAACCAATTTCTTCCTACCTTCTACTATACTTCGCATATATCTAACTGTTCTAATTCATTAGAATTTAAGTTACTTGAGAGAAGGGACTGTTATATTAAATTTAACCCAATTCTTCTCTTTAGGTGAGGTCAGTGGCTAGGGAAATAAAGACCTTAGAGAAGATAGAGTATCTATTATTGTACCCTTCTGAACTAACAATCTTTACATCCTTTCTCCTTATCTCCTCTCGCCAAATGATACTGTGCCATCTCTAGTGAAGAAGTAAGGGTGGCTCTTCTTACAAAGCAAAAACCCCTTCCACTTCCTAGGTGAGTTTTTAGAACACATAGAAAAAGTTTCTAGCTTCATATTTATCACTTCAGTCAGGTCATCTTCTGTTGAGATGATGAAACAGTTAATATCTTGGGAAGCAGATTCCAAAACAGTTTTGACAGAACCTACACTCCATGTACATATCTATAAAATTGATCACAATGATATCATCTCCACCCCTGGCTTGCTTTGAGATTTAAATAAAATAATATTTGTAAAGCATTAGCACAGTGCCTGCCATGTAGTAGGCATTTAGTAAATTCTTATTCCCATCACTCTTTTCTTTTTTCCTTCCTCTTCGCTCCCTTCCTTCCTTTCTTCCACTGATTATGAAGATAGAATGGTGGCTATCTATAAGCATTAATAGGAAAAGATTGATTCATTGCAAGTAGAGAGCTCATGATGATGAGATTCCTATCATAACATAATGTTCACTTCTTGGTAAAGAATGCTTCACCACTCATCAGCAAACTAACTAAAATGAAAATGCAATTCTTAATGAAAAAATAAATCAGTAGATTCTGATAACAAAAGCTCCAAAGTACAACTGGCCTTTAAAAGTCAAGATCAGAACATCTAAATCCAGATAGTTTCTAAAAGCAGAGCAGTATCTGTTTTTTTGCATTTTGACTTTATAACCAATTCATTAACTTTCTCCCGTTCACCTCTACATTATTATCTCAATCCCTTTACCTAACTCATTGATTGTAGTTTTAAACAGGACGAGGCCATACAAAGATCCTTGGGGTACTGCACTGGAGACTTCTCACCTAGTTGGCAGTGGACCATTAGTGGCTACTCTCAGCTAGTTCCAAATTCACAAAAGTGTACTTTTTCTTAATCTACTTCTTTCACTTTTCACAATTAGAAAAACATGAAGGAATCTGTCAAAAGTTTTGCTAAAATTCAGGTAAACCAAATGGTCTAATATGATAGAAATATTCTTATCATGTCTATGAGTTTAGTTGCAAATTTCATATTGTTAAAGAGGAGTTTACTATTTTACCCAAAGTCACACATGTAGCAAGTGGCAGAGCTGGAATTTAACCCTAGCTTCTCTAATTTGAGATTCAACCTTCTCTCAACTGAATCACATTGCCCCTTCTTACTTGCTCTTTGACCCTGGCTAAGTCACTGAACCTCTCTAAACCAGTTTTCTGATCTATAAAATGGGAATAATAATCCTTGTAGCTCCTACCCACAAGATAGTTGTGGGTAAAAAAATGAGATCATGTATATGAAGTTATTTGGGAATATTAAAGAACTATAGATAAATACATTTATAATAGCATTCGAAGTGAAAAGTATCTGTCATAACCATGATAACAAATTTGTAATGAACATATTTCTATAAGGATTGCATAAGATCTTTTGACAGTACTCAGTAGAATGCTTGTAGAAATGCAAATGGCAATGATGGGGTGAAATAGACACACAAGATCCCAAGGTATTAGAAGGGATAGGACTTTTTTTCTTTGTATCCTCAGAACCCAACAGAATGCCTTGTGCAAAGGAGACAGCCAATGAAAGCTTATTGAAACTAGACTGGCCATGGAGTCTAAGTTTTTGCCCAATGAGCCAGTTTCTTGGCGCTTTTGACCACCTCTGTGGTAAAGATTTAACATAGGCTATGTTTCTCTAAGGAATGGTGGTCATCAGAATCAGTGTTTTCATTTGTTTCCTATTTTTCTTTACCCAAAAGCATGTTTAAATTGGTTGTGTTAAGGATGCTGCAATTATTTGGGGATATATTTTCATCTCTATCCTAATTTGGTGCTAGTTTTCACCTCTGATCTAATCAGTAAATGACCCATTGAACAGAAAGCTGATTCTGAAACTGCTTTATTCATAATCAGTTGTATAACTCAGCATTCACTATATACAGTATCTTTGGACTCCAATATTTCAAAGTATAAATTTCTAATTTATAGGAATGAGATTTTAGGAAATCCACAAGTCTTTGTCTACTTTCATTTCTTGAAAATAATGAAAATAACAAAAATAAGAGCTAGCATTTAAGTAGTGCTTTGATTTTTGCAAAACACTTCACATATATTATCTCATTGATCCCCAAAGCACCACATGAAATAGGTGATATTCTCTCTGGTCATTTCACAAATGTTGAAACTGAGTATGGCAGAGCTCTAGTGACTTCTCTAGGGTCACAAAATCAATAAATATCTAAGGCAGGATTTGAATTCAGGTCTTCCTTACTCCTTGTCCAGCATTTTATTCATAGTGTCACCTAGCTACCCAAACAATATTTTTTTTCTACTTTCACTGTCCCTTTTTGTTCTTTCCATCACACTCAATTAATCAAGGATCAATCTGATTTGAAGAATTTGGAAAGCTCTTTGGTAGAATTTTTCTTCACTTTAATCTTCTGAAACAGACGTTGCCTTAAGAGCTAAAACTACCTTTCTAGTGATCACCTTGCTTATACTTATCCTAAGGCCAAGAAGGCATATGGAACAAGCTCCTAGTGAATCACTATTTGTTGTTGCCCTGGGGCATGTGATGAAATCAGTTCTGTGAAAATTTTTAATTTCCTCTTTAGAATGACCTAAACACAATGCTTCCATTTTAGCTGTAACTTTTTATATATTTTGCTTTAATTTGTGGCAAAAACAGCCACATAAACAGGGCTCCATAGTGTATTAATTCCATGGTCAGTGGACACACATTTTGTGCTTAGGATGCCAGCAGAGAAATTAGTATTTGTTGATGGTGTGTGTGATCCTGAGCAACCTCTGCCCCATTTTTGTCATGCCAATACCATCCCTGCAGATGCCAAAGGGAAGCACATAGGACTGAGGCTGATTCTTATTTTTCATCTACTCTAATGCAAGGTCAAAGAACTGATCCTTTAGAATCCATTCGGCCATTATCCTACTATAAGCTCTATGAAATGTAATGCATTATTATTGTCATTACCACCATTAAGTTTTCACACCAAAAATATATTCAATTAGGGAAAATACGTCAAAGATGCCATTACATATTTTAAGAAATGAAATTTGAATCACTTCTGTTTGCAACGTTTATCAATGTTTAAGTAGAAACTAGGCCCTCTAATTTATCTCCTAAAACCCATCTCCTTAAAACTCAGTACCTTGTAATTATGCATACAACAAAAGGCACATTTTGGGACAGGCAGACACATTTCTGCTAAAATATCTCTCATGACTTACTAACAATCAAGATTTTAAAAATAATTAGAAAAGACACATTGATGATACCTTCTGGAGCTTACAATGCATGGCAAAACAACCCTCTAAAATTTCTGAAGGCATGTGAAATTTGACAGGGTAATTATAGCTTGACACTGCTTGGTGGAGTACCTGGGGCTTCTGAAGAAGAATGAGCTTACAGCAAGAAAGCAAACAGAAGCATGGAGGATGCCATTTCTTAAAAATCGCCAATACCTGAGACACTAGAGGAAGTAGAATAAAAAAACGATTTCAGAGAGGAATAAAGGATGCTATGGGATACTCAGAAATTGCTTTCTGTAGTCTTTCTAAGCCTCTTTATCTGTGAACATAACAAATGGGCCAACTTTTTCCCTGGAGATATTCTAAGATAAGTTTCTTCTCATACTTCAGCCATACAATGTATTGCTTGCTATTTGATCAATGTCTGAGTAAATAAGACTATGTGGTCTATCCTTAGAACTGATTCTGAGACAACTCAAAAATTGGAAAAGAGCACAAAATTTAATCATTCTTGATTAAATAGCAAGAGAATTAACATTAATATTCACCCTGAAGACCTCACTGGATTCAGAGCTGCTCAGTTAACACCCACTACAAGGCACTGATCCTGACAAAAGATGGAATTAATCTCACTATTTACACAGCCAACAACAGTAAGACAAGATGCAGGGGCATTAATGACACTAACTAATTACACTTTTGGAAATGGTTCCCATGGTATTTAGTGGTGTTGCTGGAGAGAACACGCCAGAAAAGGGAATAAAGATGAATGTGAATTTGCCCATTGAGGCCACTAGCTGAGTCAAGACTTCTGTGAGAGGTACACAACACCTTTGTATTTTAAACTGTAAAAATTACAGGTGTATTGATTTAGAGTTTGAAGGGACTTTGAAGTTGGAGTCAAGAAGACCTGGGTTCAAATTCCATCTAAGTTAGTGACCTGGCATTAATTAAGCCCCAACTGATGGGAATACAGAGCAAGACAGGTTTTATATAATTCTGAGTAAGGGACTTAAGCTCTATGAATCTGTTTTCTCATCTATAAAAATGGAGATAACATATACTTCACAAGATTGCTGGGAAAATGAAGTGAGATAATGTATATAAAGTACTTTGTAAGCCATAACATTCTATATGTATGTGTGTGTGTTCATCCTCCATTGCTGAAGAAGACCATGCCATCAGAGAATTGATGACATAACTTGCACTTGACTTTGTTTTGAGTGAGGGAGGTCACCAGCCTCACTTCTCTTCCAGAGCCATCTGAATCCAGTGACCAGATATTCATCAGGATGACTGGAGATGACCCAGGATGAGGCAATTGGGGTTAAGTGACTTGCCTAAGGTCACACAGCTAGTGAGTGTCAAGTGTCTGAGGTGAGATTTGAACTCAGGTCCTCCTGACTCCTGCACTGGTGCTCTATCCACTGCACCACCTAACTGCCCAACATTCTATAGAAATACTATCTGTTCTATTTCCTAAGGTTAGACATGTAGTAAGTGGCAGGTATATTAACAATAATACTTACTATCTGCCAGGCATTGTGATAAGTAATTTATAATTGTTATCTCATTTGATTCTCACCACAACCCTGTAAGGTATGTGCTATTGTTATCCCCATTTTACAGCTAAGGAAACTGAGGCAAACAGAGAATAAGTGACTTGTCAGGGTCCCGCAGCTAGCAAGGGTCAGAGATTGGATTTGAACACAGGTCTGTCTACCTGAGTAGGTCAGAATCTTGACCAGGGCTTACATTTTAACCACTGCACTGCCTAGCTGCCAGATAGAGCTAGGATAGATATGGTAATTATCTGTTCTTCTAATTTTCTTATTTATGTGGTAGCGTGATAGAATATGGGCAGAAAAGCTGGGTTTAAGTCCTGACCTTGATCTTTACCAATTGCGTGACCTTAGCTAAGTAACATCACATTTATGAGCTTTGTAACTTTGAAGCAGGGATTGTAATGCTTGTACTACTTTAGTGTTATAGTGAATGTTTTATATATATTTAGGATGGTGCTATTGAATATTCAATAACCGGCATTGTGATAAAAAAAAAGTGCACTCTTTTACACGTTAGTCTCCAGTAACATTTTCTTCATTTTTTTTTAAATCTAGTCCAACAATAAATGATTCCCTGATATATAGTATTTGCTAATTACCAAGGTACAAGTGCACATGTTGAATAATTAACAGTAGGATCTCTGAGCCTGTATGAGTCAAACCTCACACACCACTGTTAAACTTACACCTGTATATGCTATCTCTTATTACCTCGCATACCACTGTTATACGTTACACCTGTATATGTTATCTCTTATTACCTCTGCTTTAAAATGTAAGCTCCTAGAGGTGGAGTCAAGATGGCATAGCAAAGGAAAGAAGGCACCTAAGCTCTCCCTCCAAATATGTTTAAAAAATGACTAAAATCTAGATCAGCAGAACCCACAAAAAGATGGAGTGAAACAAATTCCTAGTCCAAGACAACTTGGCAGGAAAAGTCCTTTGTATCAGGATGAGAGAGGAGGGCAGTCCAGCACAGGCCATGCCTGCTCAGACCAAGCCCCAGTAAATATGGAGCAAGACTTGGGGCGACTGAATCCCTGGCAACAGCAGCAGTTTCCAGACTTCTCAGCCCACAAATGTAAAAGACAACTCAGAAGTCAACAGGAAAGGGCTGTCCCACCTGAGAGACAATGGAGTACAGTCCAGTTCAGTCTGCACTAACACAGCCCTGGCCCCAGCAACCCAGGGGTGGGCCTTGGGAGTGACTGATTCATCAGCAGCATGGGCAGTGTCTGCTTCTGGAGCTCTCAGCCCACAACCAGTAAGTGGGTCAAACAACTGATCAGAAGGAAATTACAAGGATCCTTTTATTAGCTCAGAAGCAAGGTGGCAGTCCTGGTGAGGAGGAGCACCAGCACACTAGAGCTTGTAGCCACAGTGGAGGGAGGACTCTCATAGTTCCAGGGCAAAAAATGAATGCTTATCATCACTCAGACCATAGCACAGGTCAGGAGAGTAGTAAACATTTCTCTTTAGATCATGTCAATTTGGAAGAACCAAAAAACTTACAGGTCCCTAAAAGTATCTCTGAAAATAGTTGCACAAAACCCCATGCAGCTTGGGATAGTATGCCCTCCAGCCTGGAAGCAGAGTGCTACTTTAATAAACAATTAAAAGTCAAGTAATAGACTGAGAAAATGAGCAAACAACGAAAAAAAAAAAACCAAACTCTGACTATAGATAGTTACTATGGTGACAAGGAAGTTCAAAACACACAAAGACCACAAAATCAAAGCTCCTATATCCAAAGCCTCAAAGAAAAAAAAATATGAATTGGTTTCTGGTCATGGAAGAGCTCAAAAAGGATTTTGAAAATTAAGTAAGAGAAGTACAGGAAAAAATGGGAAGAGAAATGAGAGTGATGCAAGAAAAGGTTGAAAAACAAGTCAACATCTTAGTAAAGGAGTCCTAAAAAAGTTCCTATTGTGACACAAATATAGTGCTGGTACCTAAACCAGTAAGAATCAAAAGAGAGAAAGAAATGTATAGACCAATTGTCCTAATGAATATTGATACAACAATTTTAAATAAAATATTGGCAAAGAGATTATAGCAATTTTTTCATGAGGACAATACACCATGACTAGATGGGATTTATACTAGGAATGTAGAATTTGTTCAATTTTAGGAAAACTATCAGCATAATTGACTATATCAATAACAAAACTAACAGAAATCCTATTATTTTCTCAATAGAATATTTGAGAAATTATTCTCAATACAAAAATATTTTGACAAAATACAGCACTAATACTATTAAATATTAACACTATTAAAAACACTAGTCAGCATAGGAATTACTGGAACTTTCTTTAAAATAATAAATAGTATCTATCTAACACCATCAGCAAGCATTATGTGCAATGGGGATAAATTAGAAGCTTTCTTAATAAGATCAGGGGTGAAACAAGGATGCCCATTATCACTACCATTATTCAATATTGTACTAGAAATGTTACCTTTATCAATAAGAGAAGAAAAAGAAATAGAAGAAATTAGAATAGGTGAGGAGGAAACAAAACTATCTCTCCTTGAGGTAATGTGATAGTGTGCTTAGAGAATTCTAGAAAATCAACTTTAAAAACTACTTAAAATAATTAACTTCTTAGCAAAGTTGCAGAATATAAAATGAACCCACATAAATCATCAGCGTTTCTCTATATTACCAACAAAGCACAGTAACATGAGAAAGAGAAGTTCCATTTAAAATAACTGCAGATAACATAAAATATTTGGGAATCTACCTGCCAAGATGAATACAGGAATTAAATGAATACAATTACAAAACAATTTTCACACAAAGTCAGATATAAACAATTGGAAAAAATATCAGTTGATCATGGATAGACTGAGCTAAAATAAGGAAAATGACAATTCTGTTTAAAGCAATTTACTTATTCAGTGCCATGGCAATCAAACTTCCAAAAATAGACATTATAGAGCTAGAGAAAAATAATAAAATTCATCTGGAAGAACTAAAGTTAAGGAATATTAAGGGAATTAGTGAAAACAAATCTGTAAAGGAAGGTGGTCTACCTGTACAAGTTCTAACAACATATTATAAAGTACTAATAATCAAAGTTAAGAAAAAGAGTGGTAGATCATTAGAATCAGTTAGGTATACAAGACACAGTAGTCAAGACTGTAATAATCTACTGTTTGATAAACCCAAAGACTCCAACTTCGGGGATAAGAACTCACTATTTGCCAAAACATGCTGGGAAAACTAGAAAATGGTATGGCAGAAACTAGGCATAAATCAATATCTCACACTGTATACCAAGATAAGGTCAAAAAAGATACAGGACTTAGACATGAAGGGTGATACCAAAAGCAAACTAGGAGATAAAGGAATAATTTCTCTGTCAAATCTATGGAGAAGGGAAGAATTTATGAACAAACAAGAGATAGCAGTATAAAATGCAAAATGGATAATTTCAATTACATTGAATTAAAAAGACATTTTCACACACAAAACCAACTCAATCAAGATTGGAACAAAAGCAGAAAGCTATGGAACAATTTTTACAGTCAGTGTTTCTGATAAAAGCCTCATTTCTAAAGTATATAAAGATATGAGTCAAATATATAAGAATTCAAGTCATTCCCCAAATTGAGAAATGATCAAAGGATATGAACAGGCAATTTCCAGGTGAAGAAATTAAAGCTATCTATAGTCATGTGAAAAAATGTTCTAAAATCACCTTTGATTAGGGAAATGCCAATTCAACAGGGTACCACCTCACACCTTTTAGATTGGTTAATATGACAGAAAAGGAAAATGATCAATGTTGGAGATGTGGGAAAATGGGAACACTAATACATTTGTTGTGGAGCTATGAACTGATCCAACCATTCTGGAAAGCAATTTAGAATTATCTCCAAAGGGCTATAAAACTCTGCAAACCCTTTGATCCTGAAACACTTACTAAGTGTTTTTGCCAAAGAGATCATAAAAAAGGGTAAAGGACCCACATGTACAAAAAAAGAGTTATAGTAGCAATTTTTGTGGTGGTCAGGAATTGTAAATTGCCCATTAATTAGGGATTGGCTGAACAAGTTGTGACATACAAATATAATGGAATATTATTGTGCTATAAGAAATGATGAACAAGCAAATTTCAGAAAAATTGGAAAAATTTACATTAACTGGTGCTGCATGAAGAAAGAAAAACTAGGGGAATATTGTATAAAGTCATAGTAACATTGTATAATGATCAACTATGACAGACTTAGCTCTTCCTTGAAATGAAGTGATCCAGGAAAATTCCAAAAGGCTAATGATGGAAAATGCTACCTATGTTCAAAGAAAGAACTATAGACTCCAAATGCAGATTGAAACATACTCTTTTCACTTTTTTTCTTTCTTGATGTTTTCCGCTTTTATTCTGATTCTTCTTTCACAATGTGATTAATGTGGAAATGCTTCAAATGATTTTACGTGTATAATCTAAAACAAAAGTAATCCTAAAATGCTACTCTCAATATTTTACTATTTGGCTCATCAACAAATTTTCTCCCTAATCCACCCATTAGGTACCCACCAGAATTTTAATTTTACCTTCAATTTAATTAAAGAAATTTAATTTCTTCTTATCACATTTCAAATTCCTCTAACATTCAAGTCTTACTTACTCACTGATTCTATCCTACTTATCAAACTCTCTCACTATACTCAGTGTGAACCTTTGCTAGTGTCATCTGACTTTTAATTCTAGTGTTCCAAAAACTAACTGGACTATTTGAAAGGCATGATAATAATCACAGTCACAAATGTTACATTTATATAGGACCTATTATGTGTCGGGCACTATGCTGAGTTCTTTATAAATATATCACCTGACCCCTCACGGCAACCTTATGTGGTGGATGTTATCCTTATGCCCATTTTACAGTTGAGAAAACTGAGGTAAATAAAGGTTAATGACTTGCTTAAGGTTACACAGCTATTAAGTACCTGAAGTCAGATTTGAACAGGTCTTTCCTACTCCAGGTCTAGTGCTCCATCCACAGTATGAAATATCTGCCTACAAAATAAGAATCTAGGACACTATTTCAAGAAATCATAAAACTGGGCAGATGTCTTAGAAGCAGATGACAAAGTGGAAATAGAAAGAATCCACTGGCCACCTATTGAAGGACACCTCAAAATTAAAACACCTAGGAACTTGATATCTCAAATCCAGTTTCTAGTCAAAGAAAAATAAAGCGATTCAGTCAGCCAGAAAGGGGGAAAAATTAAGTACCAAGAAGCCACAGTTAGGATCACACATGATTTAGAAAACCATTACTTTAAAGGAAAAGAGAAAATTGAATATTATATTTCCGAAGTCAAAGGATATGAACTTACAGCTAAGAATATCATTCAGAAAAACTAAGTATAATGTTACAGGACAAATAATGGACCTATAATGAAATAGAAGACTTCTAAACAATCCTGATAAAAAAAAAAGATCAGAGCTCCATAGAAATTCTAAAGTTCAAAAACAAGAGTAAATAGAAAGATTAACAGGTAGTATGAATGAACTAAACTAAAAGACTAAAAAATAAACTGCTTCCATGGGAGAAGTATGCACGTAACCCTTCTGAACCCTAAAATCATTAGAAGTCATAGAGTGAATCCAATTATACAAGGCCTGGGAGTGATCCCATAATATCTAGATGATATTAAGGGAAGAATGGGAAGATAGAGGGAGAGGAATATACTAGGGGAAATGGAAGGAAAAGAAAGAGTAGCAAAAATATCTCACATAACCAATGTTTTCAACATTCTCAACTGAACTGGGCAAAAGAAGGAGAAATTACACACATACATGTGTGATATATATACACACATGTATGTGTGTAATTTCTCTTTCTTTATTCCTTTATTCCTCTATTCCTTATCTCCTCCTTTCTTCTCTTGTCCTGTGTGTGTGTGTGTGTGTGTGTGTGTGTGTGTGTGTGTGTGTGTGTGTGTGTATACGGAGAATACAGAATAAAGAAATATATTTCACTCAATGAGAAGGAAAGAAGACAAGGGGAGAGGGAGAATTAAAAAGAGGGTAAATTAAGGGAAAGTTTAGTTCTAAGCAAAACATACTCTAAAGATGTATAAGAGTAGTTATAACTCTTTTTTGAGGTGACAAAAAATGGGCATCCAGAGGAAGGGTACATACATCAACTGGATAGTGGATGAACAAGTTATGTCATATAAAAGTGATGGAATTCTATTTTTCAAAGCTGTTATTGGCAAAATAACCAGCTGAGATTCCAGAGAACTAGAGATGAAACATGTTACCCACCTATTGAAACAAGGTAAAGGGCTCAGAATGAGGTAATTTTTATTAGATATGGACAATGTAAAAAGTTGTTTTGATTGACATATATTTGTAATGTTGTGTATATGTGTGTATATATATACACACATGTATATATATGTGTGTATATATATACACACATGTATATACATACACATACAAATATATATGTATGTATATATACATATATATACATATATATACATATATATATATATGTTCCCTGTTCTCAAATGGGGAGAACAAAAGTTTAACATGGGAGGAAAAGAGGGCAGATTTTGACTAGTTAAGACAAAATTTTTAACATATACCTGGGTCCTTCATATTAAGAGAAATCAGCTAATGCAACAGGTACATGTGATATATTACCTGTCTTAAATTCTGAAGAAAGTTGTTTGGCATCATGGTTTAAAATGATTATTCTCTTTACTATAATCCTCTTAATCATATAATTTTTTAATGTTGGTATCATCTTTGATTCATGCTCACTTAACTCACATGTACTTTTCCAAATATTATTGCTACTTGCATAGTATCTATCTTATACATACCCTTCTCTTCACACATATAGTTATAACCACAGTTCAGGTCTTAATCACCTCTTTCCTAGAAAACTGTAATAATCTTCTTCCTCCTTGTCCCCCTTCCTCAAATGGAGGATGCCTGGTTTATTAACCGGCTTACTTTTTATATTATCTTTTTTTAACTTTTTTCATATTTTTGAGTTTCAAATTCTGTCTCTCCCTCCATCCCTTCCCTCCCTGACATAGCAAGCAATCATATATGGGTTATAAATGTGCAATTATGTAGAATATTTCCGTATTAGTCATTAAGTACAAGAAAACTTGAATAAATAAAAAAATGGAAGAAAGTGGAAAAATAGCATGCTTTAGTTTATATTCAAATAACTTCAGTTCTTTCTCTGGAGGAGGATAGTATACTTCATCTTTAGACTTTGGGATTGTCTTGGATCATTGCATTCTTGAGAATAGCTAAGTCATTCACAATTCATCATCGAACAATATTGCTGTTACTTTGTACAACTTCTGGTTCTGTTCACTTCACTATGCATGAGGTCGTGTAAATTTTTCCAGGCTTTTCTGAAATCATCCTGCTTATTATTTCTTACAGCACAATAATATTCCATTACAATTATATGTCACAGATAGTGTAGCCATTCCCTAATTGATAGACATTCCTTTGATTTCCAATTCTTAGTCACCACAAAAATGAGCCTGCAATAGACTTCTAAGTAGACTCCCTGTTTGAAATTACTTTTGATTCTAAGGCATCCCCAACTTGACGTTAAAGCTGATTTTTTCTAAAGTGTAGGTGTGACACTGTCATATCTCTGCTCAGTGGACTCATGCGGCTCTTTATTAACCCATTTCCCTTGATCTGTGGCCCTCTTCACTGATCAGTGTTCTACTCTAAAGCTACCCACTCCTTCTATTCTGTTCTCTAAAATTCCTGCTCCACAGGCAATAAACTTTGTTTTTATATTAAGTATTTTCTTTTCCCATTCTTTCCATCTTCTGCTTCCCACTGACACCTGGTGCCCTCTTAATTACATAGCCTCCCTGACTTCCCTATTCAGCCCCGGCTGTGCATTCTCTTATTTCATTTGACTCCCTGATAAAGGCAGGAATACTTGTTCTCCATTTCTGCTTCCAGTTTTTTTTTCCCTTTATCATCATTACTCAGTAACATCTTCTCTTCTGAGGCTCACTCAATCTATATCTACCAACCAGTCACAATTCTGATAGCAGTTGTCTGCCAATCTCTAGGATATTCCTCTTCTTTCCTTGTAAGTCCAGTTGGCTGGTTCACATTCTTTCTCATGTCTTTACCTCATGCTAGAGGACTTCATCATATATACCGATACTTCCTCAAATACCCTAACTTCACAATTTTCCAAATTACTCATTTCACATTATAATTCCTCTATCCTACCTCTGTCACAAAGATGGTCATATCCCCGACCTTTTCATCAACCTCAAATGTGCCACTTCAATTTTCAGGAATTCTGACATTCCCTTTCCTGGTCACAATCTGTTATTATTTCACCTCTTCCTCTGCCTTACAAACCCAAATCTTGTTCTTTGTCCTCATCATGACCTCCAATCCCTCAACCTTTTAGATTTTTCTCAGATTTTTCTGTCCATTGAATTTGCCTCCTAAGCAACATTAAAATAACACCTCAAATCAAATTTTGGAGCAGGAAAACCAACAAAAGACCAGGGTGAGAGACATTTTTTATGGCCTAGGACAACTAAGGATATCTGTTGTGTCCATCCTTTGTTTCCAAAGAAGACCATGCCATCAGAGGAATAATGACACGACTTGCACTTGACTTTGTTTTGAGTGAGAGAGGGCTGTGCAGGTCACCAGCCTCACTTCTCCTCCAGAGCCATCTGAAATTCAGTGACCAGATACCCATCAGAATAAGTGGAGATGACCAAGGATATACTGGGAGACCTTGGTCCCTTTAGACCAAGGTCTATGCAAGTACTGACCTAGGGTGAGGTAACACCTATACATTAAATAGGCCTCTTCAATAGGTAGCCAGGGGCATGGCCCCTTTAATGAGGCAAAGAAAAGAAAGACATCAGGCTAGGAGGAAAATAGCAACAGGAGGGTCCAGAAGAGAGCCTTTAGGCAGGGGACAGGGGCCCCATGGTATCAGAGCTTCACAGTGCACTAGGTTTAAAGTTCAGGGAAAGGGAGGGAAAAGGAGGAAGGGAAAGTAGCCATTAAAACCCAAGTCAACGGGGCGTATTTTGGTCATCCAAATTTACCTTCGTTTGGAGAGGAGAAAGAAGGAGAGGGGGAGACAGACAGCAGAGGAGGAGCTGAGTCTGCTCACAGGGTTGTATTCATCCTTCATTGCCAAAGAGGACCACGCCATAAGAGAAATGATGACATGACTTGCGCTTGACTATTTTAAGTGAGGGAGTGAATATCTAGAATATCTGTAAGAGAAGTCTAGACACCATCCTGGAGCATATACATGGAGAATACAAGCAGCAACAGAAGCACAATCAACAGTTTTGAGAGCTCTCAGTCCAGAGGTAGTAAGGAGGTTGAATAATTGGTCAGAAATACATCATGGGAGGGGCCTTTATTGGCATTAGATCCAGCTGATGCTGATTGGCAACTCTATTGCCCATGAGCAGTTCGGAACACTGGTGGTTGATCACAAGATCGTAGGGGCCCTAGTCTCAGTCTGAAGGCAAATCAGAGTGCCAACACTTACAATAGTCGGAGAGCACTAGCCCTGGGTGAAGACCAGAGGGCAGACCAGGAGAGCAGTGATCACACCTCTCCTAGGATTACACCCCTTTGAAGTACCTCAAACTTTCAGATTCTCAGTAATAGCTTGACAAACAGTAGCATGAAAAAGCCTGAAGTTTGAGAGAGTGCCAGATAGGAAGACATTAACTTTAAATATAATGTTCAAAGTCAAGAAATAGGCTGTAAAAATAAGCCAACAGCAAAAAAGAACTTGCCAAAAAAAAAAAAGCCTACTGCAATGGC
Organism: Bettongia penicillata ogilbyi; assembly: GCA_023548195.1. Taxonomy (NCBI): domain Eukaryota; kingdom Metazoa; phylum Chordata; class Mammalia; order Diprotodontia; family Potoroidae; genus Bettongia; species Bettongia penicillata. The sequence goes on from JAJHZJ010000278.1 coordinate 1,372,417, forward strand.
AGAGAAAATCAAGACATAAACTCAGAAAAACAGGTACAAAAAGCCTAAAAAAATAATTAGACCCAAGTCCAACAAGAATTCCTGGAAGAGTGAAATAAGAGTAGTAGAAGAAAATTTGGGGAAAGAAATGAGAATGATTCAAGGAAATTATGAAAAGAGAATTAATAGCTTGATAAAAGAGGCACAGAAAATAACACCTTTAAAAGAGGATTGGCTGTAAGTTCAAAAATAAAGAACTAATATTCACTGGAAAAAAGAACTCCTTAAAAAAGCACAATAGGTCAAATGAAAAAAGGTACAAAATCTCACTGAAGAAAATAATTCTTTAAAAATTAGAATTGAGCATCTGGAAGCTAATGACTTCATGAAACATCAAGAAATGAAACAAATTTTTAAAATAAGATGTGAAATATCTTACTTAAAAACTGATCCGGAAAATAGATCAAAGAGATGTAATTTAAGAATATTGATAAGTATTTGGTAGAAGGGGTTAACATCAGCAACATCATCAAATTAATTTTAGATATGGACCCTGCTGACAATTCAAGAAAACTGAAGTGTTCACTTGGCCTGAGGCAATAGCTAGATTTGGCTTTTTGTTAATGACCTTATGACCTCTTTGTGGATTAGTAAACTGGTTGAATCAGTCTTGCTTTTTCTGAAATATGGAAATATACTTTGCATGATTTCACGTGTGTGTGTGTTCATCCTTCATTGCCTAAGAAGACCATGCTATCAGAGAAATGATGACATGACTTGCACTTGACTTTGTTTTGAGTGAGGGAGTGCTGTGCAGGTCACCAGCCTCACTTCTCCTCCAGAGTCATCTGAATCCAGTCACCACATATTTATCAGGATGACTGGAGATGACCCAGGATGGGCAAGTTAAGTGACTTGCCCAACGTCACACAGCTAGTGAGTGTCAAGTGTCTGAAGTGAGATTTGAACTCAGTTCCTCCTGACTCCTGCACTTGTGATATATCCACTGCACCACCTAGCTGCCCCCATGATTTCATGTATATATATATATACACATATATAGATATACTTGATATATATATGCTTTATATATATATATATATATATATATATATATATACTTGATATATGTATACTTGACATCATTTTGCTTGTCTTCTTTGTGGGTAGGGAAGGGATTGGAAAGGAGGGAGAGAATTTGGAACTCAAAACTGAACATGATGAGAGCATTATTTTTTAAAAGGAATAGTGACCACTAGTTAGTGACTAGTTAGTCATTTAATCTTTATTAATGTGCTTCCTCACCTGCAAAATGGGGATAATAATAACTTTTGCCTCACAGCATTTTTATGATGATCATAACAAGGGAACAAGGGAATCACCCAGGCAATATTCACAGCACTGAGGTTGACTATGAATATGTCTGCGTAGTTCAGAATCACAAAGTATAACAGACTCTCCATATAGAAGACTGAAGAAAGACATTTATGCAGACACCATAAAGCCCAATCCCCAAACCAGAAAGCCAAATCCATTATAGTAGCCAAGAAGTCAATATACATCATCACCGCAAGGGATAAAGCCATTCCTAAGCCTCCTCAGCAACCCTCCACTGGGGCCTTCCCACAAAAACTCACAATCCTAGCTGTCTCTGTCCCTCTACCCTAACTGCTCTCAATACCTTCCTCAAAGTTCTGCTCCACCCTTCTTGTTCCACCTATTCAGCAAGATCCTTTCACCACATGTGACTAAGGCTTCCATGTGATTTAAGCAGGTCACATGAGTCTATTAAGGAATGTAATTTAAATTACAGCAAGTAAAGCACTTGTAAGTCTTTAAGCATTATAAAATGTCATCATCATCATCATCCTTATTAATATCATTATCATCATTATTAGGTAAAACTTCAATATCTCTATGATTTTAATATAGGGATAACCTAGAATAATGCAGATTGCAAACCAATTATGTATTATTCCTGTTTTCCAGTAATTCTTTCAAATCAGGTCTGCCTAATCCATGAGTACCTTTGGTTAGATCTCTTGGCATTGCATCCCCATTATCCATTATTCTATTGAGAGAGCTAGTTCAGTGATTTAGATATGTAGGTGGTACTGTGGATAAAACCCTGGGCCTAGAGACCTGAAGACCTGAGTTCAAATCTGACCTCCAGTACTTACTAGCTGTATGACTTGGGGTAAGTCATTTACCCACTATTTCAGTACTTTTAGCTGTAAAATGGAAGCAATATTAGTACCTTCATCTTGAGGTTATTTTGAGGATTTAACCAGATAATATTTGTAAAGGATTTAGCACTGTGCCTTGAACTTAATAGGTACTTAATTAATGCTTATTTTTTTTCTATTGCCTCTTTACTTTTGATATAGAACTGGTTCACTATTTAAAATAATACACACCCACACTCACAGACACATACACACACATATACATACATCACCTCGATTATAAGCATTATGGTACTTCTTGTCCATTTCTGCATTGGGAATATAGTACAGCCCACTTATGTTCACCATACCACTCCAGTGACTCTTTGAAGATTTGTAACTAGTTTTTCAGAGACTGTGATATTATTTTATGAATCATAGCCATTCAGCGTCAGAGGGGAACTAGGAGCCAATTAAAAGCACTACTAAATCTCCCAAATGTAGTTTAAGGTTTCAGTTCTCTTTCTCTTCCTCAATTCCAGTTCATTTTCTGTTGCCTGCCTATCCATTAAAAATACATATGTATATATTCTATTCTATTTTATACACACATATATACATGTATGTGTGTACATTTATACATATACATGAGTTGTCTATATACCTGCTTATCATAATCTAATTTTTTTTGTCCACATGGTTGCTCTAGAGTGAATAGTTTGGCTGAACTCTGGAGAGATTATGGATCCCATTTGGGAAGCAATTTTTTTTCTGTAGCACTTATGTTTTACACTCAAATTGGTCATAATTATTTGTTGTATTAAAAAGAATATATTTAGCTTAGAAATGAAAAGACTTGGGAGTGGGTGCACAATGAACAATGAGAGTCATCTTCAAGTGTTTGTAGTGAGGGGATTACACATCTTCTATTTGTCCTCAAAGGGCAGAACCAGGAGTAGTAATCTGGAAGAGTTTCAGAGAGGCAGATTTTTGCTTGGTATTAGGGGAAAAAAATACTTCTCAAAAACCAGAACTATCCAAAAGAACAATGAACTGCTTTCTGAAGTGGTGGGTTTTCTGTCCTTGAAGGCCATCAAGTAGAAGCTGAATAAGTACTTGTTGAGCATGCTGTGGTATGAATTCCTTTATCATCTATGTTAGACTATATGATTATCACTGAGATACCTTCCAGATCTCAACTTCTGTGATTCAGGAAACTTTGCACAGAGTCATCCATATACAAGAGCATTTGGATGACTTCTATAAGGAATTTTTTTTTTTAAATTTGATTCTATTGTGTACATCCTCCAAGACAGTGTCAAATATTTAAATTGATTATCTTTTTAAAGCCTCATTTCTCGTTAATCATCAGAATTGATAATTAATGCTATGCATTTCAAGGAATAATGAGCAAAGGAAAATAAAAGTGAGTATTGACATTTTGGAGGGCTATGACATCACCACTGAGGATTTTCAACACATAAAGCTATTTAAAAGTATTTGGTGAAATGAAGAAAAAAAAAGACTTTAAAATATGGTTATCCATGCATAAATTATACCAGCCTAGTACGTGTATTAGATGTGTGAAAATCAGTCACATAGAGTGGGGAAAGCGATAGAGTTGAAATCAGATGATGTAGGTTGTAGGCTTAGCTTTGCCACTCAACAAGAATGAGAAATTTGTACAAGTTACTTTACAAGTTACTTTAATACTTGGAATTTCTTTCTCCACAGTCTCAGTGCTTCAATATTTCCTACCTCATGCAGTTATCGTGAAGTAGAGCCCTTCTAAACTGTAAAATACTATGGAAATGTGAGCTATAATCATTATTACTATTATTTTGAAACAGACCCATAGACCTACTTAGCAGTTTTCTCCTTTTCATATGGATGGTAATAGCTACCTAGGAGAAAGAAAATTATTTCTCTTTCAATCTCGTTCTTTTCAGTTGAACAACTGTTTATTTACTTGCTTTATGCCATGACTAGAAATGATATTAATTTAGGTGTCTCTATTTACTTTGTCATGCACTGATGCATTGAGCCTTCATAATCACCAAGGAGACCTTGTAAAAACAAGAGTTCAGAAAACCATTTTTGTGAAGATACCCTTTTTCAAAGTGTATTATTCACATGCTCTTCTTGGCCCATGTGCTGAGTTTTTTTCCCCCCAGTCCATAATATGAGTTGACTTTACCAAATGGGTTATAATCAAGCAATATTGAAAATTTCAGAGACTCTAAACCATAGTTGGCTTGATTTCTTTTCTGTGTAACATAAGGGATTTAGGACTTTCCTTTTTGTTACTAGCTGGTTTTATTTCACTTTCCTAATCCCAGTTTGACAGTAGCAGAGAGATTCAAAACCTTTTTTCTTTCCTCTATGTACTTTTTATTTTATTCACACTGGCACAGTATTCCTCTCTTGCCTCTGGGCCATTGGACAAGTGATCTCCCCTGTGTGTAATATATTCCTAACTTATCTCCACTTTGCAAAATCAGTAGATTCCTTCCAAGCACAATTTAGATTCTACCTACAAGCCTTTTTTTGCTTTCCTCCAGTTGCTAACTGTTTCTTTCTCTTGAAATGCCTTTGCATTACTTTGTATACAGAATTTCAGGGATATACTTAAATGTATGCATGAAGTGTCTTTACCTCTACAGCCAACTATTAATGAGCACCTTGTGATCAGAGGCTGTCTTTGAATAATCAGCAACTAACACAGTGTCTCGTACCTAGCGTATGCTTAATAAAAATTTGTCTCAAGAAGTTTTAAACATGTTTACCCAAAGATGCAACATTGTTGAATTGAATTTAGAATGGTTAGTGGATAAAATATTTGTTTAACTATCATTTCTTGAGACGACCAAGAGTAAAGGTTTGGAACCTGCAATCTCGAGGTCAGATATGACCCTCCAGGTCCTCAAATGTGGCCCTTTGACTGAATCTGAACTTTGAACTATGAAACTTGTATTCATGCCACATGTGACCTTAAGGCTGCAGGTTCCCCACTCTTGACCAAGAGCATTACACTAAAGAATGGGGAAGATAAAAGCAAAATCTTTGCTCTCATGGAGCTTAGAAACTTACCAGATTCAGATATATCAGAATAAGCCTAATGTTTAGCCAATCAAAAAGGCTAATTATATGTACAATATATAATTTATATTCTAATTTATAATATGTACACATACATATGTATGCGTATGTGTATATATTTGCATATATGTACATATGTTTTTATGTATATGTATTTTTTCTGGTCATTTCATAAATAAAATATAACATATTATACCTACATGTATTTTAATTCTACAAGCCAGGCTCTGTACAGCTGATATCCACTTCAAAAGATATATATGTTAGTAATGAAATTATCTCTTCCTAATATACCTCAGATAACTGAAACTGATTAAGTTTAAAACCAGTTAATTAAGTCATTGCTCTGTGCAAGGTGCTTTTCTGAATACAAACACATGCATATACAAGTTAAAATTAATATTATTTTTTTCTAGTAAATCATTCATAAGAAAAAATGTCATAAATTCCATTCATCTTTTTTGATGCATTTTGTTTAGATCACATAAAGGTTTAGAAAGGAGTAGAGAAATGCCAAGATGCCTTTGACAAATTAAATTAAGAAGGAAATCAGATGTCATATCAGGCCCAGTCAGGCCAATAGCTTATTTACCATAATTATGTAAAATTCTTCAGCTGTTATAAAAGTTTAAAGGCAAAATTCCAATTCATCAAAACTGTGTCAGTCTTCTATAAAAGAGAATTTGGTAATTACTTGTATGGAGAGATGCTAGGGAGACTTGATGCCCCAATACTTCCTCTATTTTCATAGAGGAAGTTGGTTGTTGTCCTTTGTCTTCAAAGAAGACCAAAAGGAAATCACCACAGAGGAAGTACGATATCAGAGAAAGAATTTTGGAAGTCAGATTTGCTTTTAGCCTTGGTTCTGACTGGCTATGATACAGTTAGTTATGTTATCTCTCAAATGATTATCCTAATACTTAGGCTACATGGCTTAACCACTGTTAGTAGGTGAAACTGAAAATAAGATAAACATTCAATATATCACCAAGTATATATTAAACAGTCACTATGTGATGGGCACTGGTACAGACTGGGTGCTAGGGATTCAAAGATAAAAACCTAACAGTTCCAACCCAGAAAGAACTTACAATCTCATAGAATATGAGAGCCAAATGGAATTTTAGAGTTTAGAATATATGATATCAAACCTTTATAAACTAAATTGAACCAAGGAACCATGAGCAAGATGGTATGTCTGGACGATAGAGTGTATATATAAAAATAATGTATTGGAAGATTGGAAAGAAAGGAGTGGGGAAAGTTGGGAAGAGCTTTAAATGTCTAATAGAAGAATTTATATTCTCTTCTAGAGATAATACTTGTTGATTATAGAGAGGGATAATATGGTCAGACCTGTGCTTTAGGAAAATCATCTTAGTGATCATGTGGTAGATGAATACCAATGGTGAAAAATTTGAGGCAGGAAGAAAAAGTTGGAGGTTACTGCAATATTCTAGGTGAGAAGGGATAAAGGCTTGAAATAGGGTGGCGACTGTATTAGTGGAGTAAAGGGGGCATATATAAGCAATGTTATAGAGTGAGCAGACAGGTGGCACAGTAGATAGAGTGCTGGGCCTGGAGTCAGGAAGACTCACCTTCATCAGTTCAAATCTGGCTTTATATATTTTCTAGCTGGGTAAGTGACCCTGGGTAAGTCACTTAACCCTGGTTGCTCCAGTTCTTAACCTATAAAATGAGTGGAGAAGGAAATGACATATCACTCACTCCAGCATCTCTGCCAAGAAAATTGAAAAACAATTGAGAAACAACAACAAAAAAATTAGAATGTCAAGATATAAGAATTCAGTGAGAGTAATGCAAGTTAACAGTTAAAGATGGCAGCCCAGGTAGTAAATGAGGGACTGGAAGGGTCATGGTGGCCTTAATAGTTATAGGGAAATTAGGAGGAGGGGTGGTTTTGGAAAAAGGTAATGAGTTCTGTTTGGGGCATGCTGATTTTGAGAGGCTTATAGGATACCCAATTCAAAATGATCAACAGGCATTTAATGAGTTGGGAGTATAGCTCAGGAGAGAGCAGGACCAAATACCAGGAGTTAATTGCATAGAGATGATAATTGAATCCATGGGAGATGATTCGGTCACCAAGAGGAATGCTCAAAGTCTTGTGCTTATATCTATAGGCAGGGATAATAAATGAGGATACATCTTATAACAACTAAATATTATGAAAATTCAAGCTAACTATTTTTTTTTTACTATTCCTCTTTATAGTTCTTCACACAAGTCTTACTCTATCTTTCATCATAGTGTGGAAGCAATCCTCAGTTCTGGAAGGCTATGTCAGCAGAGGTCAAGATCTGGCAGCTGCTATGGCAATGGAAAACCTTTGCTATCCACATGACAGGCTGTGTCTTCTATCCAAAGACCAGGCTATATGATGATGAATCAATACATTACTGGAACACAAAATGATCTTTCATCCTATCTGGTTCCCTTGTGTCTTGTTATGGTTATATAGTGATGAAAATGGGGGCAAAGTATATTAAGAATGTCACCATTTTTAGACTTTTTACAAATACTAATTTAACTCCATGTCAAATTCTTGCTCAGTTACACAACAGATATGCAGATATACACAGTAGTCTTTCGGTTTGTCTTTACCACTAGTGGCATTTAATTACATCCAAATTGAAAGTCTCATTATAAACCAAATAAGAAGACCTACGAATTTTTCATTTATACGGGAAAAAGTACATAAATTGTTATCATAGGGGCAAAAAATAGAATTAGCAAAACGAGTTTGATTTTCTTTCTACATCAAATGATAAGAAATTTCATTTTATGAGACACTTAATTATCTTGAATTATGATGCCCATGATGAACATATGAGAATAACGCTAATTTACATTCCATCATCTATTGCAGAAGATGAAGATAAGATCCTCATATTCAAGTAAAATTATACTTTGGAACTTGATGACTTCAATGCAAAGATAGGCATAGGAGGCAAGTGAAGAAATGAATTTCAAAATACTCTGAAAGATCTAAATGACTCAGAATTGAGTTATCACAGTCACGTACAGGAGAGAGGGATGGCAGATGGATAGGACAAATGCTGTACTGTAATTAACAAAATATTTAAAAAGTTGAGAAAGTTTTCTGTAATTTGGGGTAGATATTCCATAGAGGATTTATGAAAAGAAGCAGACTGAATCAGTTTACAAGGTATCAATCACTTGCAACATGTGTCACTGAAAGCAGCATCCGTAACAATAATTTCAAAGATCTATGTATTTAATAACTGTTTTCCTTGTTATTTACATCATTAAGTAGCTTCCTTTGTGTCTTCAAGAGTTCCCTGTTAAAAATATAAACATTCCTAGGAAAGGAACACTATTTTCTCCTTATCAACTATTGTCTGCTTTTCATGAATTGCTTTTACACATTAACCAGCCACAGGAAGAGTCTTGGAGGAGGGAAGCTGGGATAGGAATAGAATTTGAATTATGAAGTCCCTGCTTAAGGAGGCCAGACCTGGTATGAAGCTAAATTGTTCATCTCAGTCTATTTATATGATTCTAGGAATTATAGAAGAAGTTGGACGAACACAGAAAAGAGCTACGGTAAGGAGCCAAAGAGAAATTTCTTTACTTCCTTATTTTGGAGGTAGATGTCACTGCTTCTCTTCTTCTGTGTACATGTATAACTAGATGACCACAGGCTATCACTCAAAACAAGTATTTTATTTGTATAATAAACTGTTCAAGGTCTATTAGTCTTAAACTATCCCTAAACACTTTTTCATGAACAGTGTTTTCCTTGCATGCCTGATCATGGCATAAACTCTTGATGACTTTCCCAATCCAGGACAGATTCTGGCAGGTCCTGTCTTATGAATAGCAGCTGCCTGTACTTCTCTCTTATCATAAGCCGGGAAGGACTTGTGAGATCATTCAATGTATTCCTCTCATGTTAAAACTAAAGAAACTGAGGTACAAATTGGTTAAATGAGTTGCCCGAGGTCAGTCAGGTAGATGTAAACCCAAGTGATGCTACTGAATCACATGAGTGCCAGCTTAACTGAATTCACAGAGAACCAGAATTTGAAACTATGGACATTACCCAAAGCACTCTGGTTGATTATCTGGAGACAGTAAATGTTTAACTGCAGGGAGAGTAAAAAGGGATAGAAAGGATGATATAGTTTCTATTCCTCAATGCATGTGGTATATTTGTAGAATATAGTTACATATGATATAGTTTTAGCATGGAAACAAGTTGGATTTACACTCTGATTGAGTCGAGAAAAAAATTACCCATTTCTCTAAGGGCTTTAAATAGATAAGCCCAAAGGAGCCTGAAGAAGTAAAGTCTCAGAGAAGTGGTAGGTGCAACTACAACCTTTACCTGACCTTGGAAAGGAGGAAGAAAGGATGTGACTCTATTTCCTCTTTTGCTATGGGACCTAGCAGCAGAGTAGGTGACATCTCAATCAGATCCCAAGACAGGAAGAGATAATAAACCAAGAAGCTCTATGTGGAGGAGGGGCTTTCTCTCTCTTCCTCCCCTTGCCACCCCTATAACTGACATGTGGCTTTGAAGGAGACTTATAAGACTAGTAAGAGACAATGCATCTGGTGGGGAGCTCTAGAGAGAAATAGTTAACTCTTGGAAAATAGCTTCACTTAATGAATCTTAATGGAATCCATAACTAATCTCTCACCAGGACAAACAAGCTAACTTCAGAAGGAAAACCAACTCAAAAAAGCCCCAAAGTATAGGGGGCTTTATGGACTGTGGAGAGAAGTGGACCAGGGGAATGTAAATGGAGTTCTCTACAAAGAAGGCAAAGGCTTTCAGGTCTACTGGCTGATTATTGACAAACTACAAGACTAGAACTTACCACCCTTAGACTGTAAAGCAGGGACTCTCTGGAATAAAATCTGTTTGTTTGAGAAGAAGTTGGGAAAACTCACTCTTTTTCTGAATTTCTCAGTTTCTTCTTTCTTTCTTTCTTTCTTTCTTTCTTTCTTTCTTTCTTTCTTTCTTTCTTTCTTTCTTTCTTTCTTTCTTTCTTTCTTTCTTTCTTTCTTTCTTTCTTTCTTTCTTTCTTTCTTTCTTTCTTTCTTTTCTTTCTTTCTTTCTTTCTTTCTTTCTTTCTTTCTTTGGATGGGGAGGGAAGGCAAGGCAATTGGGGTTTAAATGACTTGCCCAAAACACATAGTAAATGTCAAGTGTCTGAGACCAGATTTGAACTCAGGATCTCCTGACTCCAGGGCCAGTGCTCTATTCACTGAGCCACCTAGCTGCTCTCGATTCCTTTTTAAGGTACCAACATCCTTCCAGTCTCCTAGGTTTGCAAACTTGATGTTTTCTTTAATCCTCATTCTCCCTCAGATCACATATCCAATCCTACATAACCAATTAATTACTAAATCTTGTCAATCTTGTCACAAATGCTTTCACTTCTTTCCCCTATTCTCCATAGTCAGATCCTCAATATATCTAACCCAAACTATTGTAAAAGCATTCTAATTGGTCTTCCTGCCTCAAGTCTTGCCCTACTTCAATCAATGTCTACACAGTTGCCAAAATGGATTTTTACTAAAGCACAGTTCTAAACATGTTGGCCTCCTAGTCAATAAACTGCAGTTCCTTACTACTACTGTTTATAAGCAAATATAAAAACCTCAGATTGACTTCCAAACCCCTTCACAATCTATGCTCAATCTCCCTTTTTGACCTTATTACACATTCCTTCACAACTCCACGGTTCAGTCAATTGAGTCTTTCCATTGTTTCTCATGTATGGATGTCTGTTTCTTATTTCCCTGCCATTGCACTTCTGTTATGCTCCCCCCATCATGAATTTCAATTTTTCACATTGCTGCCTCTCAGAATTCCCAGTTTCCTTTAAAATTCAATTCAACTGAAAACTTCTACCCTGATATTTTCCCCGATTCCCTTCAGCGGCTGGGACTTGATCACTTGAAACTATTTTGTACATAGCTCTATATATTATGTCTGTCCCCCACCCCCAGAATATAAGCTCCTTGAGGGCAACCCTTGAGGGTAACCTTTAGTGCCTATCATAGTAACAATAAATGTGTGATTAGGTTATATAGCATGGGAATTTTAGTTATTTTTGAATATAATTTCAAATAGCTTTGTAGAATACTTGAAATAATTTGTAACTCTACCAATAGTAGATTCATGTACCTGTCTTTCTATAGCCCCTCTGACACTGTTTCCATATTTTACTGTACAAGTGTGCATCTCACATTAGTGCAACAATATTTTATATGGTTGTTAATAGTGTACAATTTCTTTTTTTTAAGGAATCATTTATTTGTGTTGTGCCTATCAAGGCACTGTTCTTAGCTTCATATACATTATGTATTATATATACATATATACTTATGTGTACATATATATAATATACACACATATATGTTAGATGCATATATGTTATATATAACATATCTTATATACATGACCTCTAGCAGAAAAAGTTGATGCAAAGATTTTCCCCCTATTGATAGTTTTTATCCTAGTTGCATTGATTTTGTTTATTCCAAAGCTTTAGCATTTCATGTAACTAAATTACTTAGCCCATCTTCTGTGAGACATTTGGGTAAATAGCCATCTGCTAGCCATAGCTATGAAAGGTAACAGATCTCACTTAATTTTCATTTTTCAATGATATAACTGAAAAGTATATTTATAAAAAAATAAATCTACGTTAAAAGTGTTAATATCACCAAACAATAAGTATTTTAAAAGATGCAGGGTTATTTTTTCAAAACTACCAGCAAGTCAACCAGGGAAATCACAAAACTCCCTTGTGCCCTGCTTAGCATAGTACAAATAGTATCGTTGCATGCCCCAAATGAATAACTGAAAACTTGAGTTTTTAGGGATAAAATGCTGCAATATTCTGGAAAGTCCAGGCAAAAGATAATTCTCCATGAGGCATTGAAACTGTCCTCTATGTCCAGTTATCTGGTGCAGTCCTTAATTGCCCATTCCCAGTCCTTTTTACAAAAGGTAAAGAGTAACTAGATGTCATGAAGCCATTAAAAACAGAGACAATTCATGGATCAAGAGACAATACGAGATTATTCAATGGCATTGGTACCCACCTTTGTAAGTACAGCAGGTAAGAACACATGACAAATGTCAACTATCTTCCTAGCCAGACCAGAAGCAGAAAGTAGTAAAGTCAAGTGAAGGAGCTGAACCTTCTCTTGTGAAAAACACAATCATATTGACAGGAGGGCTGGATGTAATTACAACTCAGAAGTTGACCAGTGTAGCAAGGTAATCTGATGGTTTTTAAGATTAAGGATTAAGAGAGACCTTGGTGATGTAATAAGTGATCTATAATCCTTCCTACTAATCTATCTTTCTTGACTCCTGAATTTCCACAGGAGGGAAAAAGAAAATACTATTTAATAGGGTTCTCCATGTCTACTTTGTTACAGGGATAGGAAAGGAAGGCCCATTGATAAAAATTTCCTCAGGGCATGTTGATTGGTTGGAATAATGAATCCCCTTAAATAGACATATTTGAATTTGCACTGTTCAAAGTTATAATTATGTAAACATATGGTTCCTGGTTCTAACCCAATGGAAATATGCAGTGCAAATTCAAATAATGTGACCATTTTAGGGGGATTCATTATTCATTATTCACACTCTTTGGTACTAAATTGTAGTTCATATGATTGCTTAAATCAAGAAGAAGCACACAGGGGAACAAAATGTCTCCGTAATGAAAAGTCAACTTTATCAATGTAACTTTTCTTGTACTCTGATAATAAGTAGGGCTTACCATTATTTCTTTACTCACACAGGAGATAAATCAAGCCAAAAGGGCCTCTTGTAAATAGAAGTTAAAGAAAGGAGGGGTATGGGGTGAAAGTCACCAAAGCATTGCAGTTATGTAAAGCAAAATGGTGTGACAAAAAACCAAAATAACAATTTACCCAGTGATATAAAAGCAACAGGGGCCCAATTGTTTGTGATAGTTGAATAAGTGCAGTAAGTAGGCCAGAGATGGATCAGCAATAATTTTGCCCATTTTCTGAAAACAAACCTTTTCAAGAGTGCGTGGAGGATGCCTGCTCATTTTTCAAGTGGTCCACCTGGCAGCTGTATTGCAGATAATCAAGAAACCTGGGGGCAATTAATTCTAATGTTTTGACAGTGAGAAAGTGGAAAAGCCTCTGGTTCTGGCCACTAGAGTCATGCTTGGGAGGTTCTTTATTAGGCCTGGAGATCAGATGTGTTTCTAATGTCAGCTTTTTTGATGCCTACTTACCAGTTCCAAGTCCATGACTTTTTCTCAGGAAACATAGTGTTCCCTCAATCCAGAGGTAATGTTACATGTGTTGTGTTGTTTTAGTCATGTCTGACTCTTCATGAACCTGTTTGTAATTTTCTTGGCAAAGATACTGAAGCAGTTTACCATTTTCTTCTGCAGCTCATTCTATAGATGAGGAAACTGAGGAAAACACAATTAAATGACTTGCCCAGGGTCACACAGCTATTAAGTACATGAGGCCAGATTTGAACTTAGATCTTCCTCACTTCAGAACCCTCACTGTATGTACCATGCCACCTAGCTGCCCCATGTGATTAAGTAGAAAACAAATGATGGACCAGGAGACAGGAAATTTGGATTTTAATTTTGACTTTCTGGGATTCATATTCCTCATTTGCAAAATTAATGTGTTGAAGTAGTTGATCTCTAAAAGTCACAGTCTATGATAGCTGTTGTGTGAAAACAACTATTTGTTAAGCAGTTTGTAACTGTTTCCTACCACACCACCCCCAACCCATGGTGTAGATAAGAGATAGCCTACAAATGGACCTTTTTTTTTTTGTAGTGTCAAATTCTATACTGCCTTTTTTATAACATCAGATGCTATACCTTGCTTAGTTTTTTTTTTTTTTTTTTGTAATGTCAAATGCTATTTTTTCCTCCAGTAATGTAAAGCGAATGAACATTGCTTTTTATTGGTTACTTCCTGGAATGCAATCTCACTTTACCAGTTGGCACTCTGGGTACATTTGTTATGTTGAAGAATACATAGAAACACTAAGATCACAGGACAATACAAGAAGCCCAGACTATATGAAAGTCTTTTTAAGAGTAAAATAAAATGCTGAATCAGGCCTTTGTGTGAAGCTGGATTTGTTCACCAAAAGTATATTGCCATTCTCCTACCTGATAGTTCCAATAACCTTGTTTAAAGTTTTTGCTCTTGTCATTTTCTCTTTCTGTCAGTCTTACAGAAAAGTTTGAAAATTATTTTGACTTCTAAAAGTGCTTTCCTAAAGGATATGGTTTTTCATGCAGAAAGAAGATAAGGAAAATATTACAGGACAATATTTAAATGTTACATTGTTAAAAATTCCTATATTGATCACTAAATTAAAGCATTATTTCTCATAGTCACATGAGCATGCCTGTATTGTATGATTTTCAGGCAGAAATGAATTTTATCACCGTATATGTATATATACATATATACATATATGTGTGTACACACATATATATACATGTCTATATATAAATATACTCACATATATAGAGATAAAAATAGATGAAAGATGGTACAGGAATAGAGGAATGGAGGGATAGATAGATAGATCAATTGATTGATAGATAAACATTTTGTTTGTTGATCAAAATTTTAATAGCTCCTTTGTTTTCTTCTTAGTTTCTTGAGCTATTTGGAGCTATCCCTCTTTTAGCTATTTAAATAATTACTGTCTTCCAGCCAGAGAAGCCTCTTAGGTTGGGATATGTAATGAAGACAGATTTCTGAAGGCCTCAGCTGAAGATCCCTGCATAACAAAATTCAATCTTTCCCAGAGTACTGAGTCTAGCCGCTCTAATCTTAGCCATTCGCAATTTCAAGCTTCCCAGGACATATATCTTGAAGTGAAGAATTGATTATACATCAGGGACATGTCACAAGCCTAGAGAGTATATAAAGAAATGAGCTAAGACACTCAGTTTGTATTGCTGCTTTTCCCTACAAAATTCACATGGACAATGGCACTTTTCTTGGTATGTAAGCAGCTGGTATGGAGGTGAATTTCACAAGACCTACATATTAGTGGAGGAAGCTTTTTTTAGCGACTATGTTCCTTAACCTTGCTCTGTTTACATAAAATCCGCTTATCTGTATTACATCCCTTAACATCTTGCTAAAGGGTACCACAGACAATGACGCAACCAAATTAGAAGAACAAGGAATAGTCTACCTGTCAGATCTATGGGGAGAGAAATAATTCAACAAGAATTCAATTCTATCTCAAGATGGAAAGCATTACAAAATGTAACACAAATAATTTTGATGATATTAAAGTGAAAAGCTTTTGTATAAACAAAACTAATGCAACCAAGATTAGAAGGAAAGCAGGAAACAGGGAAACAAGCTTTATAGCAAGTGTTTCTGACAAAGGTCTCATTTTTCAAATATACAGAGAACTGAATCAAGTTTATAAGAATATAAGTCATTTCCCAATTGATAAATGGTTAAAGGATATGAATAGGCAGTCTTCAGATGAAAAAAAAAACCCAACTATATCTATAGACATATGAAGAAATGCTCTAGCTCACTTTTGATTGGAGAAATGCAAATTAAAGCAATTTTGAAATACGACCTTATACCAATCAGACTGGTTAATATGACAAAAAAGGAAAATGAAAAGTATTGGCAAGGATGTGGGAAAATTGGGACGCTGATGCACTATTGGGAGAGTTGAGAATTGGTCAAACCATTCTGTAGAGCAATTTGGAACTATGCCCAAAATATAACCCACTATGTATACCCTTTACTCCAGCAATAATACTGCTAGGTCTGTATCCCAAAGAGATCATAAAAAAAGGAATGTGACCAACATGTGCAAAAATATTCATAGCAGTCTTATCCATACTAACAAAATATTGAAAATTGAGGGCACGCCCATCAGTTAGGGAATGGCTGAACAAACTAGGGTATATGAATGTAACAGAATACTATTGTGCAACAAGAAATGACAAAGAGGCACATTTCAGAAAAACCTGGAGACACTTGTACAAACTGATGCAAAGTGAAATGAGCAGAACCAGAAAAACACCGTACACAGTAGCAGCAACATTGTGTGAAGATCAACTACAAATGACTCAGCTTTTCTCAACACAATGATCCCAGAGAAGTATAATGGATTCACTAAGGAAAATGCTATCCATATCCAGATAAAGAGCTGATGGATTCTGAATGCAGATTGAAGCATATTTTTTCACTTTATTCTTTCTTGTGTTTTTTTCATTTGGTCTGTTTCTTCTTTCAATACTGTGATGAATATGGATATGTTTTACATGATAGCATATGTATAAACTATATCAAATTGTCTATCATTTTCAGAAGAGCGGAGTGAGGGAGAAATATTTGGAACTCAGTGTCTTGTAAAATTAATGCTAAAAATTTTCTTGGCATTTAATTGTGGGAAAAATAAAATACTGTTTAAAGCACAAAAACCAAAATGATGAGGGGACTAATTTAAGAAAAATATGACAAGACTTATATGAACTGGTGCAAAGCAAAGTGAGAAGAAATAAGAGATTAATGTGCACACCAATAGCAATGCTACAATTGTGACCAACCATGAAAGACTTGGCTATTGTGATCAACACAATGATTTGAGAAAATTCCAAAGGGCTTAAGATGAAAAAATTCTGTATGCCTTGAGAGAAAGAACTGATGAACTCCGAGGGTAAACTAAAGTATTAGTTTCTTAGTTTCTCTATTTTTCTTGCTTAAAAATACGGAAACATGTTTTATTTGATTTCATGTGTATAATTTATATAATTTTGTTCACTTTTCCAGAAGGCTGAGCAAGAGGTGAGAGAGAGGGAGAGAATTTGGAATTCAAAATTTAAAAACAAAAAAACTGTTTAAAAATAAATAATAGAGCCAAGGTGGTGGAGTAGAAAGACTCATG
Source organism: Bettongia penicillata ogilbyi (assembly GCA_023548195.1). Lineage (NCBI taxonomy): Eukaryota > Metazoa > Chordata > Mammalia > Diprotodontia > Potoroidae > Bettongia > Bettongia penicillata. The sequence goes on from JAJHZJ010000278.1 coordinate 1,389,625, forward strand.
TATGCTAGCTCCGAATCCACAGCCCAGAAATTTCCTGTAAAAAGAACTCCCCACAAATCCTGGAGTACTGCAAGCGACGCACCAATGCACTGGAGATTTCTGTTCCAGAGAGCCCCAGAAAGCCGTCCCCAGGGGTCCGTCATGCTCCGGACAGCAGAGCACACCCCTGCCCAGCCCTGGCCACATGGCCCCAGAGGAGCAGACCCAAGCAGGCTTCAGGGACAGAACCTCCAGCGGCCGCAGAGGTCCCTCCACCCATAGGCGCTACAGGTCAGTGAGGGAGACTTCTGAGCTGGCCAAGAGGGGAGCAGGGTGTCTCCGTGACTCGGGCCCCCTCAGGAGGCAGTGGCAGAGAGAGTGGCAGAGGCAGCAGCAGAGGCAGTAGGGGCAAGGAACTCCCCAAGCAAACAGGAGCTCTTTTACTGAAGGTCTCTGCATAAACCCCCTGAGGGAACTGAGTCTGGGAGGCGGCCCTGCCCCCACCCAAGCACCAGAACTTAAGCTCACATTGAATAGCAGCCACACCGGCCAGTGAAAGCCCTGAGGCTGGGGAGTAGCATTTGAATCTCAGACCCCAAGCACTAGCTGGGCGGATCTATGCGGGAGTGGACAGGAATCTCAGAAGTCAAGTAACTGGCTGAGAAAATGCCCAGAAAAAGGAAGAAAAATAAGACCATAGAGAGCTACTTTCTTGGGGAAGAGATGTTCCTTCCTCCTTTCATTTCTGATGCAGAAGTACAATGCTTGCCATCAGGGAAAGATGTGGAGGTCGGGGCCTCTCTATCCCAGACATCCGAGGTGGATGTCCAATGGGCTCAGGCCATGGAAGAGCTCAAAAAGGATTTTGAAAATCAAGTTAGACAGGTGGAGGAAAAACTGGGAAGAGAAATGAGAGAGATGCAAGAAAAGCATCAAAAATGGGACAATACCTTGGTAAAGGAGACCCAAAAAAATGCTAAAGAAAATAACACCTTGAAAAATAGGCTCACTCAATTGGCAAAAGAGGTTCAAAAAGCCAATGAGGAGAAGAATGCTTTCAAAAGCAGAATTAGCCAAATTGAAAAAGAGGTTCAAAAGCTCACTGAAGAAAATAGTTCTCTCAAAATTAGAATGGAACAGATGGAGTCTAATGCCTTTCTGAAAAACCAAGAAATCATAAAACAAAACCAAAAGAATGAAAAAATGGAAGAGAATGTGAAATATCTCATGGGAAAAACAACTGACCTGGAAAATAGATCCAGGAGAGACAATTTAAAAATTATGGGACTACCTGAAAGCCATGATCAAAAAAAGAACCTAGACATCATCTTTCATGAAATTATCAAGGAAAACTACCCTGAGATTCTAGAACCAGAGGGCAAAATAAGTATTCAAGGAATTCATCGATCACTGCCAGAAAGAGATCCAAAAAGAGAAACTCCTAGGAACATTGTGGCCAAATTCCAGAATTCCCAGGTCAAGGAGAAAATATTGCAAGCAGCTAGAAAGAAACAATTCCAGTATTGTGGAAATGCAATCAGGATAACACAAGATCTAGCAGCTTCTATATTAAGGGATGGAAGGGTGTGGAATAGGATATTCCAGAAGTCAAAGGAACTAGGACTCAAACCAAGAATCACCTACCCAGAAAAACTGAGTATAATACTTCAGGGGAAAATATGGTCTTTCAATGAAATAGAGGACTTTCAAGCATTCTTGATGAAAAGACCAGAGCTGAAAAGAAAATGTGATTTTTAAGCACAAGAATGAAAAGAAGCATGAAAAAGTAAACAGTAAAGAGAAGACATAAGGGACTTACCAAAGGTGAACTGTTTACATTCCTACATGGAAAGACAATATTTGTAACTCTTAAAACGTTTCAGTATCTGGGTAGTTGGTGGGACCACACACAGACATACACACACACACATACAAACATGCACGCACACACAGAGACAGAGAGCCCAGAGTGAAGTGAATAGGATGGGACCATATCTTAAAAGAAATTAAGGTAAATGATGAGAGAGAAATGTAGTGGGAGGAGAGAGGGTGAAATGGAATGGGGTAAATTATATCTCATTCAAGAGGCAAGCAGGAGACTTTTTAGTGGAGGGAAAAAGAGGAGAGCTGAGAAAAAAACATGGTTTACCTTCATCACATTCGACTAAAGGAAGGAGTAAAATGTACACACATTTTGGTATGAAAACCTATCTTACAGTACAGGAAAGTGGGGGAGAAGGAGATAAGCAGGGAGGGAGGGATGATGGAAGGGAGGGCAATGGGAGAAGGGAGCAATTTGAAATCAACACTCAGGGAGGGACAGGATCAAAAGACAGAATAGAAACAATGGGGGGGCAGAATAGGATGGAGGGATATACAGTTAGTCTTACACAACACGACTGTTATCGAAGTCATTTGCAAAACTACACAGATATGGCCTATATTGAATTGCCTGCCTTCCCAAAGGGAATGGGTGGGGAGGGAGGGATGGGGAGAATTTGGAACTCAAAGTTTTAGGAACAACTGTTGAGTATTGTTCTTGCTGCTAGGAAATAAGAAATACAGGTAATGGGGAATAGAAAGTCATCTGGCCCTACAGGACAAAAGAGAAGATGGGGACAAGAGAAGGGAGGCATGATAGAAGAGAGGGCAGATTGGTGATAGGGAAAATTAGAATGCTCGGTGTATTGGGGTGGGGGAGGGGATAAATGGGGAGAGAATTTGGAACCCAAAATTTTGTGAAAATGAATGCAACAAGTTAAATAAATAAATTTATATTTTTAAAAATATAAGTAAATAATAAAATGTAAGATTAAATAATATTAAAAAATAAAAATACCTATAAGTAAATTTCTTTTCTCCTTGGTTGCAGGAATCAGTAATGAGATAATATGTGGTAATTCTGATTCTCACACTTATAACTGTATAACTCTGGGCAAGTCTCTTAATCTTTATGGGTTTTGACTTTCTCTTGTGAAAAATTATGGTATGAATAGATGTACCCTTTTCCAAAATCTTCCTCATGTCTCATTGTTTCATGGTGGTGACCATGAGATTTGGAAGGCTATGCCACCAGAGATCAAATTCTGGCAAGTATTACCCTTATCTACCATCTAATGACCAAAAATTCAAAAAGGTAATGTCCATAGACAGGTTAGCTGCAGGGCATTGAATATGTTAAGTCACAGCAACACAGAAACCCTCTGCAAAGAGGGAGAAAGATTCTGATTCTACAAGGGTAGAATGCTCATGCCAAGGAAGTCACAAATTTATGGAGAATATAGAAAACAGGCCCAATACCTCAAAATACTTTGGAGAGGGCTAAATTCTATACAAAAAAATGCTTTGTAAGAATATCACTTTGTATCTGCGAATTGGCAATAGAGAGGGGTGCTAGATCTGGAATTAAAAGAACTTGGGTTCAAACCCTATCTCTGACATTTGCAAACTAAGTGACCATGAGCATGTCCCTTCTTTTCTCTAATAGGCTCCTCATTTGTAAAGTGGAGATAATATTATACTGAATTGCTATCCTAGAACTGAAATTACCCACATACCCATCAGCCAAAATCCAATTCATCCTTCAAAACCCAATTTAAAAGTCACCTTCCTGATGAAAACAAACAGAAGTGACTCCACTTTTTTCTTCACTCTTGTACTTTTTTGTTGAGAAATTATCATGTTTTTTCACCAGAAATGTAGGCTCCCCCCTTGAATATAAGCTCTATGGGGGCACCTAGGTGGTGCAGTGGATAGAGTGCCAGTGCAGGAGTAAGGAGGACCTGAGTTCAAATCTCACCTCAGACACTTGACATTCACTAGCTGGGTGACCTTGGGCAAGTCACTTAACCCCAAATGCCTCATCCTGGGTCATCTCCAGTCATCCTGATGAATATCTGGTCACTGGATTCGGATGGCTCTGGAGGAGAAGTGAGGCTGGTGCCCTACTTCACTCAAAACAAAGTCAAGTGAAAGTCATGTCATCATTTCTCTGATGGCATGGTCTTTGGCAATGAGGGACAAACACACACATAAGCTCCATGAGAATAGGGATTGGTCTTTATATTTGTACATCCAGATGGAGCACAGTTTTGGCACCTAATGGACATCTTTGCTGATTGATTGATCTGATTTGTGTGATGAAATCACAGGTTAAAACGAAAGAATCCTAGGATTTAGAGCTAGCAGGAACATTAGAGATGATCTCACACAATCCCCTCAGAATGACAGAAATTCAGAGTTGCCACCTCAGAAGTCATACTGCCCAATCAATACCCAGTAAAGAATTCTCTGTTAAAGAAATTCAGTAAGTATTCATCAAGCTTTACCTGAAACCTCCAAAGAGACAGAATCTATTACTGATAGGTTTAGTCCATAACACTTTGGGAGATATCTGTTTAAAAGCTTTTCCTTGTATCAGAGCCCCAAATGTCTCAACATCTATTGGGAGCCAAGCAGTACAAATAGAATTCCTCTTAAGTGATTGCCCTTTAAATACTTAAACACATCTATCTGTCCCTCAAGTCTTTTTCAGGCTAAATATTCTTATTTCCTCTAAATAGCTCTCATATCAATGGACTCAGGATCCTTCACTTTTCTGTTTCCACTTCTCTGTTTGCATTTTTATGTGTTTCCTAAACACATAATAGATAATTTAATCAGGGCAGAGTAAAACTGAACTCTTCCTTATATTATCATCCTTTCTTTTTAACTTATTATTGCTTCCTTTAATATAATCAGATGCTGTCAGAAATTTTGAATTGCTATATTACTCTATGCACTCATAATAAACTTGCTTTCACTAAAATCCATATTTGTAAGGCAAAATGCAGCTTAGTCTTACCTTACCTCTATCATTTTGTGCTTGTGAGGTCAAAATTTTGAACTCATTTAATTTATCTCTGTTAAGTTTCGTCTTATTTGATTCAAGCCCAATGTTATAACCTATCAAGGTCTTTTAGGATACTGGCTCTATCATACAAGGTATTAGCTATCATAAGTAACATTAAGTCTTCTGAAAAAAGAGATAAGGATGCTGTCTCTACCTTTAAAGTTATTATATAACAGAAGAATTTGCCCTAATCCCTGGAGAACTTCTGTGGAGACCTCCTTCTAAGTTGATATCAAAAGATTAGTAACTATTATTTGAGTTTAGCTATTTAAGCAAGCTTAATCCATCTAATTACATCATGAAATAATCTATTTTTCTACCTTTTTCATAATAATGGCAAGAGTGAGACTATCAAATGACCTGCTAAAATCTAGACAACCCATATTAACAACATTATTATTAACTAGCAGCTTAGTAATCCTGTCAAGAAAGAAAATGTTCTTCCAGCATGGCCTCTTTTTTTTTGAGATAGCATATAAGTTGATAATTTTTTTAAAAAATTGATTTTTTTCAAGTATCAAGCATTTTTTCTTCCTTCACTTTCCCCTCCCCCCCCCAAAAAAAGGAAGTTAAAAAAATACAAAATTCTAGCATCACATGCACATCTTTGAGCAAAACAAATCTCCATACTAGCCATGTTCAAAAATGTCGTGGCCTCTTCTTGATGAAGTCATGCTGCCTCTTTGAGATCCTTGTTTGCAATCATTTACTCAATGTCCACCAAATAATTTTAATGATATATTTCAATGTTTGGTTAGTTCTTTAGTCTATAGTCCTAAGATCTTATTCTCTTTTTTTCCCCTTTAATACCAGGACATTTGTCTTTCTTCTGTATTATATTAACCATGCAATTCTCCATAATCTTTCACTTATCTTTGACAGTGACTTAGCAATGACAGTTACCAGTAATTTCAGTATGAGAAACTGTACTTCATTGGGATCCAGTGACTTTAATTCTTCAAGTATAGACTGCAAATTTTTTGAGAGGAGGGATTGTTTTACTTTTTCTTTTGTAGCTCAGAGTCTGATACAAAGATTGAATGCAGTAGGAACTTAATAAGTACTTGTTGAGTGCATGATTGGACAAGGGTAGCTATGTCTTTGGTTGTTTTCAGTCGTGTCTGACTCTTCGTGATCCCATTTGGGGTTTTCTCGGGAAAGATACTTAAGTGGTTTGCCATTTATTTCTTTCTCCAATTCATTTTGCTGATGAGGAAACTGAAACAGAGTTAAATGACTTGCCCACAGCCACATAGCTAGTAAGTGTCTGAGGCTAGATTGGAACTCAGGAAGATAAGTATTCCCAGAGGCCTGGTGATCTATCAACTGCACTACCTAACTACCCTGACTAACTAGGTATATTCCTTAAATATTTCCTTTCTTGAGTATCACTTGTTTATTAGCTTTCTTCCCCTCTACCCCACCGCCATCCCCCACAATCTTTATAGCCTACAGAATATTTTCCTTGGCAGAGAAAACAGAAGCAAAATAGGGATTAGAACAGCTCTGCCTTTTCTCAGCTCTTAGTTATTATAATTCCATCCACTCAGAACAATTGTCCTATGTCTTTTTCAATCTTTCACTTTTCCCTAATATAGAAAAAAAGAAAAAGAATGAAAAACTCATTTGTTACTCTTATCTTTGCCATAGTTTCAGCCCATTCTGACCTTTAGTCCTCCTAACATCTATAAGGAATAAAAAGCTTGAGAGACAGATGTTCTGGATAATTAATATTCAAATTATTAATTAGGCTAACTAATAATCAATAAATGGATGACCAGTGGTTTCTTTCAGCAAACAAAACCCACCAATGGAAACACCAAATGCCTTATTATTTATTTATTTTGAATTAATTTATTTTAAATTTTCAACATTCATTTCCACAAGATTATTAGTTTCAAATTTTATCCCCCTCTCTCCCCTCCCAGCACTCCAAAACACCATGCATTCTGATTACCCCTTTCCCCAATCTGCCCTCCCTTCTATCACACCCCTCCTTTCCCTTATCCTCATCTTCTTTCTTTTCCTGTAGGGCAAGATAGATTTTTACACCCCATTACCTGTATTTCTTATTTCCCAATTGCATGTAAAAGCAATTCCCAACATTCATTCCTAAAACTTTGAGTTCCAACTTCTCTCTCTTCCTCCTTCCCCAGCCATCCCCACTGAGAAGGCAAGCAATTCAATATAGGCTATATATGTGTAGGTTTGCAAAAACCTTCCATAATACCCATGTTGTGAAAGACTAACTATATTTCCCTCCATCCTTTCCTGCTGCCCATTTATTCTATTCTCTCTTTTGACTTTGTCCCTCCCCTAAAGTGTTTACTTCTAATTACTCCCTTCTCCCATTTAACCTCCCATCTGTCATCCCCCTCTCCTTAAGCCAGATGTGATGAGAATAAACTTCACTTTTTGCCTCTCACCACTCCCTTTTTCCCCTCCATTGAAAAAAGCTTTTCTGGTCTCTTTTATGGCAGATAATTTGTCCCATTCCACTTCTCCCTTTGTCCTCCCATTATATTTCTCTCTTACCCCTTAATTTTATTACTTTAAATGATCCCTTCCTATTCAACTCACCCTGTGCCCTGTGTCTATGTGTGTGTGTGTGTGTGTGTGTGTGTGTGTGTGTGTGTATAGAATCCCTCCAACTATCCAAATCGTGAGGAAAGTTTCAAGAGTTACAAATACTATCTTTTCATGTAGGAATGTAAACAGTTCAACTTTAGTAAGTCCCTTATGATTTCTCTTTCCTGTTCACCTTTTCATATTTGTCTTGACTCTTGTATTTGAAAATCAAATTTTCTATTCAGCTCTGGTCTTTTCATCAAGAATGCTTGAAAGTTCTCTATTTCATTGAATGACCATTTTCTCTCTGGAGTATTATACTCAGTTTTGCTGGGTAGGTGACTTTTGGTTTTAATCTTAGTTTCTTTGACTTCTGGAATATCATAGTCTAAGTCCCTCGATTTCTTAATGTAGAAGCTACTAGATCTTGTGATATCCTGATTGTATTTCCACAATACTTGAATTGTTTCTTTCTGACTGCTTGCAATATTTTATCCTTGACCTGGGAACTCTGGAATTTTACTACAATATTCGAGTTTCTCTTTTTGGATCTTTTTCAGGAGGTGATCGGTGAATTCTTTCAATATTTATTTTACTCTCTGGTTCTAGAATATCAGGGCAGTTTTCCTTGATGATTTCATGAAAGATGAGGTCTTTTTCTGATCATGGCTTTCAGGTAATCCCATAATTCTTAAATTATATCTCCTGGATCTATTTTCCAGGTCAGTTGTTTTTCCAATGAGATATTTCACATTGTCTTTTATTTTTTCATTCTTTTGGTTTTATTTTGTAATTTGTTAGTTTCTCATAAAATCATTAGCTTCCATCTGTTTCATTCTAATTTTTAAAGAACTATTTTTTCCAGTGGACTTTTGAACCTCATTTTCCATTTGGTTGATTCTTCTTTTTAAAGCATTCTTCTCCTCATTGACTTTTTGACCTCTTTTGCCATTTGAGTTAATCTATTTTTAAAGGTGTTATTTTCTTCAATATTTTGGGGGTCTCCTTTAGCAAGCTGTGGACTCACTTTTCATGATTTTCTTGCATCCCATTTTTTCCTCTACCTCTCTTACTTGATTTTCAAAATCATTTTTGAGCTCTTCCATGGTCTGAGACCATTGCATATATGTTTCGAAGGTTTTGGATGCAGAAGCCTTGGCTTTTATGTCTTCTTCTGATGGTATTATTCTTTCTCATCCAAAAGGATGGACAAAAATACCTGTTCACCAAGAAAGTAACCTATATTCTTATTTTTTTACCTTTTTTGGTCATTTTCCCCATCAGTTACTTGACTTCTGAGTCCTTTTTCAAGAGGAGGGTATACTCTAGGGACCTATAAGTTCTTAGTTCCTCCAAGGTGACACAATCAAGGGAGATATTATGCACTCTAGTCTAGGAGCAACCACAAGCTTTTCTGTTCAGGATCTGGGAGGAGAATTCCCTCTCAAGATCCTCTACCAGCTCCAACAGACAGTGGTCCTCCTCACCCCAGGACCGCCATTCAGGGCTGAGATCCAGATCAGCAGCTCTATTTCCCCAGGGTCTTTAGGCAGAGGGCTCCAAAAATGGATGCTGCTGCCACTTGGGGCCACCTGGGGCTGGGGCTACAGCAGGACCCTGCTCCCTTCTCAATCAGGTGAAAGAGCTTTTTCACTGACCTTTGAAGCTGTCTGTAGCATATGTGGGTTGAGTAATCTGGGATCCATAACTGCTACCTGGGATTCTACACCCTGAAAGCTGCTCTAGTCCTGTATGTGCTGCCCTGAGCAGCCAAGGCAGGGCTGTGCTCAGCTCCAGGCCTGGTGTGATAGACCTTTCCTGTCAGTCTTCCAGCCTGTCTTGGGCTGCAAATTTCTTTCACTCTGTCTTTTTTGTGGCTTCTGCTGCTGTAGAACTTGTTTAGAGTCATTTTTTGCAGATATTTTATGGATTGTGTGGGGAGAGCTTCTACAGGTCTGTCCCTCTACTCCACCATCTTGGCTCTGCCCCTTTATTATTTTTTTTTTTTGAAAGGGAATGTCCTCAATGAAAGAAGTCAAACCTGACTGGTGGACATTTAAATAAGGAGGTGGGCTAAAAGTCTTCAATTCCTCCTGTTGAGAATGTGGCTTGATCATAAGATTCAGTCCCCTCCAGCAATCTGGACAGAGGAGTCCTTCTCTATGGAGACCACTCCCATTAGTTTTCTACTTCATGTGCTGGGTCACCCGAAATGCCAATGTAAGGATGCAAGGGTTTGGGCTCATTGCTTTGGGGCAGAAATTCATCTAGATTATATTCAGTTTACACTCTAAACAGAAGTAAGGTGTCCTAGTTGGATATGATTTCTCCCAAGACTAAGGAGCACGTTCCCAGAGAATTAAGGCAATCTCTTTCAAACCTCAGTCATTTCCTTTAGAGCCTGGCTGGCTGACCAACAAGGGCTTATTTTGCATGAGGAAATAAAAAAAATCCTGTATCTAAGGGTCATTAATAGAATGGAAAATAATCATTTCTTTTATATCCTTCCTACAAGTTTGCACTTATCTTGTGACCTTCCTTCCACTTTTTCTACAGTCTTTTATAATTCTAGGCTTCTGACTCCAGATCAAGTGCCGTCATCATCAGACCTGAGGCTGCTGACGTCCTTCATACTCAGCTTCCTTGTTCTTTACTCCCAGTCTGTAAACCCTTTGAGAGCAGAAACCATGTCTTACTCATCTAAATTCAACTTAATTAACTCATTAGAGCATTTGGAACAGATTCTAGATATACTAGGTACCTAATGAATATTTATTTAACAGTTGAATATAATAGATGTGAATAAGCTCACTAGTATGTATATATGTACATATATGTGTTTCTGTGTATATATGAATTCATGTGTGTGTGCTAAGTACTGCAGATACAAAGACAAAAATGAAATCAATCCTACCTTTTTATTGGGGAAGACAAGAAGCACACACACAAACACAAACACACACAAATACACACACACACATATTCAAAATAAATAGGGATGGAGACTGGACCTGGGATTTCCTTCCCATATGAACTCCTAGATGAGAAATTTCCCTTTACAAATGTAGTTCTGCATATTCTCTGAAATTTATGGTCTTAAAGATCTTCCTAGAACACTGAGTGGTTAAGTGAATTGACCAAGGTGACACAGTTTTATGTGTCAGAAGAAAGGCAACATAAATTTAAGGCATTTTTTTTTTAGAGGGGGAGTAGAAAAGTGGAGGTAAGAGAGGATATTAAGAAATGGATAGGATAGATTAGGCCTCTTGTAGAAGGCACTGTCTGGTCAGAGTTTTGAAGGAAACAAGGAATTCTAAGAGGCTGACAGTACATTTCAAACATTGGGAAAATCCAGTGCAAAGCTATGGTAATGGGAGACAGGAGACAGGAGATGGGATGTAAAGTGTTACAAACAAATACATGCACATAAAACCACAAAGACTTAAACACATTATGTTGATAGGGGGAATGCATTTCTCTTTCCATATCTATTAACATATTTGATTACTATTCATATTTTAACTAGAAAAAATATTGTAGAGAAGTCTGTTTTAACAGAGCCTAGTCAATAACTCTACTTCAATCAGCTTCCACAAGGAGTCTCTAGCATCAAAGCTTTCAGTGAATGAATTTCTTCTCTCCCACTCCCCACAACCCCAATCTTACCCCTTCACTGAATAAAAAAAAACGTTTAAGATTGTCAACTTCTCATTTCTTGAAGTTGGAGGTTTAAAAATGGTCTGCTCCACAGGAGATTGCACATTAAGACAGACATATCAACTGGAATGGGTGCAATTACTTCCAGAGCCTTCAAATAATCTGAGCAGGCAGTGTAAATTGCCACCTAAGATTCTTCCCTCTATATCGTGGCCCTCAAGTAAGGTAAAAGTTGCTGGAATCAAATATGACAACCAGAAGTAGCCAAGGTCAAATGGAAGAGAAGGTCAGGAACATATGATAACTCAAGAAAGAATAAAAAGGAAATCTTGCCATAGCTAACCACTAACTTCAAAAGTTCACCAACTTTTTTTTCTTTTCCTGAAGAGTTTAGGCAAATTTGTGGTAAATGTAATGTATACGAAGTTTTTTTTTAAAAGACTTCCACTCTTATAATTTATCTACCTTCTACCTTTATTAATTATCTATTTGGAAACAAGAGATAAATGATTAGAAGCAAGAAATGAAATAAAACAAAAATTAATGGTATGGTATTATTGATTAAAAACAATTACACAGTAATCATAATTTCACAGGTAACTCTGCCTTGGACCCTACAATGAACATTCTGATTAAAATGATCTACATGCAAAACAGAAGGATACTGTTAGTATTTCTCATGGATAGAGTCTCTGGGAAATGTGAAATTATTATAAATGTTCAACCAGAAAAATCAAGAAATATACCACCAAATTCTTTATACTAAACAATGTACTTTAAAAGAGAGAGATACAATGTCTATTAGACAAAAAAAAGTTTATTAGATAAAAAAATTGAAGGTATGACAAAAAATGGTAAACTTTTAAGGGTAGGAAAAACAAAATTTTCAAAAATCTGGCATAAAAGTGTATTTATTTTTTCTCCTTTTCATCATCTTTTTATTAATATTTGCATTTAGTATTTTTCCAGTTACATATAAAAAGAATTTTAATATTTACTTTTTAAATTTTAAGTTTCAAATTTTCTCCTTTTCTATTTCTCCCCTCACATTGACAAGGCAAACAATTTGATTTAGGTTATACATATGTAGCTGAACAAAACATTTCCATATTAGTTATGTAGTGAGAGAAAACAGAGCAAAAAAAAAGGAAACAAACCTCAAGAAAAATAACATAAAAAAAGTATGCTTCAATCTGTATTGGGATACCATCAATTTTTTTCTCTTGGGATGGATAGCATTTTCCATCATAACTCCTTCAGAGTTGTCTTGGATCACTGTATTGCTAAGAATAGCTAAGTCATTCACAGGTGATCATCTTATAATATTGCTGTTACTCTATATATAGTACATTTCACTTTGTATAAACTCCTGGAAGTCTTTCTAGGTTTTTCTGAGAGCATCTTGCTCATCATTTCTTACAGCAAAATGGTATTCCATCATAATTACATGCCACAATTTATTCAATCATTCCTCAATTGATGAGTGTTCCCTCAATTTTCAATTCTTTGCCACCAGAATAGAAGTGCTATGAACATTTTTGTACATATAGTTCTTTTTTCCCTTTTTGCTTTTTAACTCTTTTGGGATACACATGTGGTATTTTTAGGATATAGTAGTGGTATTGCTAGGTCAAAGGGCATCCATTGTTTTATATCCTTTTGGGCATAATTGCTCTACAGAATGGTGGAATCAGTTCACAATTCCACCAATGAAGCATTAATGTTTCATTTTTCTCACATCCCCTCTAGCATTTGTCATTCTCCTTTTCTGTCCTAATAGAGTCTAATATGTATGAGGTAGTACCTCAGAATTGTTTCATTGTGCATTCAATTTGTACCTGCAGATTGCAATCTAAAATCTGTTCGTATCTTGTGATCATTTATCAACTGTGGAATGACTCTTAATTTTATAAATTTGACTCAGTTCTTTAGATGATTGAGAAATGAGGCCTTTATCAGAGAAACTTGCTTCAAATTTTTTCAGTTACTATTGTTAACTGTATTTTCTTCCATCCTATTTCCTCCCATTTATTTATTCTCTCCCTCCTTTTATCCTGTCTCTCCTCAAAAGGATTTTGCTTCTGACTACTCCTTCCCCACAGTCTGCCCTCTGTTCTGTCACCCCCTCCTTTTTTTCTATAGCCAATTGAGTTTTTATGTTATTCCCTCTTTAAACCAATATTGATGAGGGTAAGGTTCACTCAGTCCACCTCACCTCTTTGGTCTTACCACCAGTGGAAAAACTTTTTCTTGCCTCTTATGTGAAATAATTTACCTCATACTACAGCTCCTCTTTCTGTTTTCCCAGGACATTCCTCTCTCACCCTTTAATTTTATTTTTTAGATATCATCTCTTCATATTAAACTCACACCTGTGTCCTCTGCCTATATATAGTTCTTTTAGCTGCCCTAATAATGAGAAAGTTTTTATGAGTGACAAGTATAATCTTATCATATAGGAATAAAAACAGTTTACCTTTATTTAGTCCTTTATAATTTCCCTTTCCTGTTTACATTATTAAGTTTCTCTTGAGTCTTATATGTCAAAGTCAAAATGTCTATTAAGTTCTCATCTTTTGATCAAGAATGCTTGAAAGTCCTCTATCTCACTGAATATCCATTATCCCCTGCCAAAGGATTAGATTCAGTTTTACAGGGCAAGTGATTCTTCTTTGTAATTCTAACTACTTTGCCCTCCAGTATATCATATTCCAAGCCATACAATCTTTTAGAAAAACCACATATATGAAAATATTTATAGCAGCTCTTTTTGTGGTGACAAAGAATTGGTAATTGAGGGGATACCTATCAACTGGGGAATGGCTGAACAAGTATTGATATATGACTGTAATGGAATACTATTGTGCCATAAGAAATGATGAGCAGGAGGTCTTCAGAGAAGCCTAGAAAGACTTATATGAACTGATACTGAGTGAGGGGAGAACCAGGAGAGTATTGTACATACTTACAGTCAACTTGTTCAATAAGTAATTTGATAGACTTGATAGACTTGACTAATTTGATAGACAAGTTTGATAGATTTGACTCTTCTCAGCAATACATGATTCTAAGACAACTCCAAAAGGCTCATGAGGGAAAATGCTATCCATATCCAGAGAAAGAATTATGGAATCTGAATGCGGATATATGTGTTCTCTCTTGTTTTGTTTTGTTTCTTCATTCTCATGGTTCATTCCATTGGTTATGATTCTTCTTTACACCATGACTAATGTGAAGATATGTTTCATATGAATGTATATGTAGACCCTATATCATATTGCACACAATCTTGGGGATAGGGAAGGGAAAAGACACGGAAAAACCTTTAAAACTCAAAAACTTGTGGAACTGAATGTTGTAAACTAAAAAAAAAATAAATATTTTATTTTAAAAGTGGAATTTCATTCCAGTCAGAGCTTTCTGATTCAATACCAGTTTTCTATCCACTATGTAACATGTTCTCTGCTGATGGTGGTATTTTGGCAATAAATATATCATATAGATATATTTGTGCATGCTAGGTAGGTAGTACAGTTAATAGAGTGCTAGGCCTAAAGTTAGGATGGCCAGACTTCAAATCTGGTCTCAGACACTAACTGTGACCCTGGACAAGTCACTTAACGCTGTTTGTCTCAGTTTCATCATCTGTAAAACAAGCTGGAGAAGAAAATGACCAATCACTGCAGTCTTTGCCAAGAAAATCTCAAGGTGGCCATGAGGAGTCAGATACAACATTCCAGCTGTGCATGTATCCATAGATCAATCTCTTCATACATTAAATATATCCTAGTTTGTCTTGTGACATCTCTCCTGTTGTCTTGAACCACTATTAATTTTTTTTAACTTTAACATATTTATGCCTAGTCTTCCCAAACAGAATTTTGCTGAGTTTAAGAATAAGCCTATCCTTACTTGTATCACATATGTATGCATGTTATTGAACATGCTTTGTTACTGAAATTCACATTTTACAGAGGGAAAAACAGTCTCAGGGAGGTTCTTACCAAAAGCCTGTAGCAGCAAGCACCCTGACACAACCAGGATGACCTGCCAGAACAAGTTCTTTCTAAAAGGAAAGCAACTTTTGAGGGGGTCAACAATCTTCTTTAATCACATATACCAACAGAGAAAATACAAGCAGAGAAATAAAGACCAAGAGACAGAGCTTCTAACTGTCTGATCGTAAGCAATGCATATCTAGTTAGAAGAGAAAAAAGCAGCAACATGTGGGTTTTCAAAGCTGGGAGGAGAAGGGAGTGGGGGAAACTTCTTAATGGCTAAATCTCATCTGGTCACATCACACTAGCATTCTTCCAAAGAGTAAGCTCCCAAAGCAAAATCTTACCTCAAAATATACGTCTTCATCCTTTGTTGCTGAAGAAGACCATGTCCTCAGAGAAATAATGACATGGTTTGCATTTGACTTTGTTTTGAGTGAGGGAGGGCTGTGCAGGTCACCAGCCTCACTTCTCCAGAGCCATCTGAATCCAGTAACCAGATATTCATCAGGATGACTGGAAATGACCCAGGATGAAGCAACTGGAGTTAAGTGACTTGCCCAAAGTGACACTGGTAGTGAGTGTCAAGTGTCTGAGATGAGATTTGAACTCAGGTCCTCCTGACTCCTGCACTGGTGCTCTATCCACTGCACCACCTAGCTGCCTTATCTCAAAGTATATATACACTTTTCAAAATCTGAGGGCAACATGACCCTCCTGACCCAGTGCCTTACTAATTAGCAAAAAAAAAAAAAAGGGGAGAAGAATCTTTAACTCTAATCAAAATTACAAATCACATGACTTGGTAGGGTAAGGAACATTAGTATGCACCACATCATTCTGTACATGTAAATTCCTTTTCAGCAACATACAAGCATAGACAGATATTGAGAGAGAGAGAGAGAGAGAGAGAGAGAGAGAGAGAGAGAGAGAGAGAAGAAGGGAGGGAGGGAGGGAGAGAGAGAAAAAAAGGGAGGGAAGAAGGGAGGGAGAGAGAGATCTAGATAAATGCAGGTAGATCTAGTTCTATAACCATTTAAGAACAAATACTGAATTCAAATACATAAATACCAAGATAGAAATTACTACACAAGGTGCTCCAACATATTGGTACAGTTTTAAACTTTAATAGATTAAAATTGCACTAAGGCTTTTGAAACAACATATTTTAGAACAAGATTGGTCCAAATCCTTGAATTTAACAAAGGAATTATTAAAGTCCAAAGAACCTTGGGGAAGCACATATTCTCAAAGTTTTTTGACATTTGTCCTGCACATCTGTATATTCTTTCCATGCAGGTTTATAAAAGACTGAATACTAATTGAGAGAACACATGTTTATATTTATTCTGTACACTTGGGATTTTCACTGCCATTCCCTCAGTCCAAATCTTTAAATACCCAAGTCAAACCCTACTTCTTTTCTAGTCTCTCCTGGTTCTTTGACCTGAAGTGAGCACTCCATCTTCTCAATTTCTATAGCAATTACCTTCCGTATAATTCACTTGGTAAATAATAACATGCTGTCATGCAAGATGTTTCTAAAGCTTCCTTGAACTATTCAAAAGCTTTATTGTTAATTAACTTTTCATATATTTATGTCTGGTCTCTCCAGCTAAATTAGAATATCAAAGAACCATTCTTTATCCTGTTTTGTAGCCATCCTCACCTAGTCCAAGGTCATTCACACAGAATATGTTCATAAATGTATTGATCAATATCAGTAAGATACCCTGTGTTTGATGGGAAAAAAAGAATATTTCAAAATAGAAAATATACTTGTAAAAGCAAGCACCCTAACACATCCAGGATGGCCTGCTATCACAGGTTCCTTGTTCTGCTTTTCTAAAAGGAAAGCAACTTGAGGTGGCAACAATCACTTTAATCAAGGACATATATCATTCACTTAATTAAGGGGAAAAAGTCAGCACCCTGAACTTCAGAGAAAATACAGAGGAATCAAAATCAACAGACAGACTTCCAGCTGTCTGAAATATCAACTGTCTGACCATACATGAATAGTTACCAGAGAGAAAAACACCAAGATCTGGGTTTTCAAAATGGGGGAGGGGTGGGGAGGAGTTCCTTAGCAGCTGCCCAGAGTTTCATCTGGTTAAACAAACACTTGATATGAGCAAGCCCCAAAGTAAAACCTCACCTCAGAGTACTTATACACTTTTCAGAGTCAGAGGGCATCACAACCCTGGAGAACCAGTGTCTCATTAACAAAAGGTGTGGACCTTCCTATAAATTTCCCCTTATCAAACTCCCCATTATGGGCAGACCCATTAATGGATGGGGAAGATCTTTAATCTCATTAGCACTGCAATGCTCTCCAGTACTTTTTAATGTGAGTGTTCTCTTTAATATTTCAGATTATGACCTTTCTGTATCTGCCAATCCTTTATGATTCTCCTCTCCATGTCCTATACACTTACCACAAGGGGCTGACCCATTGTGTTCGGGCATTCCTTGAGTTCTTTTTAACCTTATGATACTACCAAAATGATAGAATCATTTTACATTTCTCATCCCTTGCTCTCATTATGTGACCATTTTATCTTCTTTTTAAATCATATATTTCTTTAATGACATCTTTTATGCCACTTTCCCTATATAGTCACTTCTTGGAGAAATCTATTCATACCCGCCATGCACCTTTTTACTGCCCTTTAGGTAATCATCAACTTTGACACTTCAGTCTCTATTTCAGAGATATACCATATCACCAAAAAATGTTGGAATCAAAATAGCTTTGAAGGAAAATCAAAGAAAATCCTGGTCATTAAAATACTTTATTTTCCCAAAGATAATACACATCTCTTTCCTCCTCATAACCATTTCTGGTCCCAACTCCCTGTCCATTGCAATCTTTATACTAAGATAAATATATAGATGGATGAGATTTATAGTTTGTCCATTCTAGCATATATCATAGTAAGCTCAGGAGGGGAAAGTGAGGTTGGTGACCTTGCAGAGGCCTCCCTCACTCAAAACAAAGTCAAGTACAAATCATGTCATCATCTATCTGATGTGATGGTCTACTTTGAAAACAAAGGATGGACACAGTATGCACATAGGCATTTTTCATCCACACAGCTTTAGAAAGTACTACAACTGGTGTCCCAATTAAATGATTAAAACTAGCAAAGTTTTCAAAGCTAATAAATAAAGGTCCTTGAACTACTAAAACTATTTTTCAATTCTGATAGCTGAAAAGTACCAAAAATTGTGGGACACACTGAAGGTAAATGTTTAAATTTAAGCAGGGGATCAATACAGGGTTGGAAACCAAATTCAAGAACTAGTCTTAGCAGGTTGTAATTCAAACGATAACAATACAAATGGGTGGAACAATCATGATTGCCATGCTCGTGGAATTCCTAGTGTGAGCTTGAATCAGAAATGCTCAGAGACTCAGGATATGTGTTCTGTCATTGTAAAACATTGAGGTTGACACCAGGGTTCAATGCCATTTCATGGAGGAAGCTACAGGGGAGAGAAGTAGGCCAGTAGGCTGAAAGGAAAAAAAAGAAAAGGCAAGAAATTCATATTCTACGGATTTTAAAAATTAAAAAAAGGAAGTCTGTGAAGCCGCTCTTTCTTTGGGAAAGACTGACTTCTCAGGATTCCCAGCTTTAGGAATAATATCTTTATTTAATCAAAGAGGAAAATTGAACCCCATGACCAGAAAAGGACTATCAGCCTCTATTCTCAAACCAAATATATATGTATTGACATTTGTCGGTGATATGTAACTGCATTTAAATTCCCAAGAGCAAAAACTGCAAGACTGTGAATAGACTCATTTTAGCCACTTGATCAAACTGTATGAGCTTTCCTTGAAAGGCAGGCCAAGCTAAGACGTGCAGAAAAATGCAAATAGCTCTTTTTAATGTGATAACAGTTCCACTGGATTCCACACCCAGAAATCAGCTCTGGATTATTCTTGGGAGCTCTCTTTGCACTGACTTTATGCCAAAAAGGATAAATCCCAGGGAGCAGGTCAACAGGAAGCAGTATTGGTGGTCAGAGAAAGATACATGGGAATGGCATATCTCTAGGCACATGGGCTGACACACTCGGGGTCTCAGAATGGATAGCCTGGTGTACTTAATGTGTAGACAAAAGACAGTATTCACTGCTGACAGCTGATCTATTCCTTATCTCTTTATAGTCTGCAGAGGAGAATACCTGTGATTAACTGCTGCGTACCAGCTGGTGTGGACTTGGTGACTAAGGAAGGCATAGAGCATCAAGCCAGGAGCTGGTACCAGGCATCCCTCAGTAAGCCCTGAAGGGCACACACAAAGACTACTGCCTGTGGCAAGTACTCTGAGTACTAAAATTGCAAGAGAGAATGTCTCTGACTTTGCCCAGACCACTGATCTAATGAACATAATAAAAATAAAATTAATCATAATCAGTATAATAGTAATGATGATGTATCTGGCAACAACAGCAGGGAGCTCAGGGTGTACAGAGAGCTAACCAAAAGAGAAGAGTTCTAGTCCAACCTCTTTTACCTACTGACTTTTGACAAGTCACCTAACCTCATTGTGCCCCAGGCAACTTTCTAAGATTATAAATCACAATGAAAATGAACTTCCTTGTAGGTAGTTCCCTAAAGTAAAGAAATTATAGTGTAGTTCCCATTGATGCAACCCAATGCTCAAATTTCTATAGAGTTTTAAATGCTTGTAAAAACACATTCCTTTGAACAACTCTGTGAAGTAGAATACCAGTATCATTGACCCTATTTTACAATAGAGGAAAAATGAAGTTAATGAAGAAATCAGCCCCAGGTCTTCTGACTTCAAGTCTTGTATTCTTACCAGGAATGTAAGGAAAGTGATTTAGAGAGAAAATTTAGCTCCAAAAAAAAAAAAAAAAAGGCACTTTGGAAGGATAGGAAAAAAACATGAGATATTCACTCTAGATCTGGAGAGAGCAGATTTCAAAGAACTGGGATATATAGGAACTCAGACTAAAATTTTACAAGAAGACAGTTCTGGAGAGATAGGAAATTTTTGAAAATGAAATTCCGAAGACCCAAAGAGAAGCAATTACTAAGAGGCGTGTGGGGAGGGGATGAGGGAATGACAAATAACAGTGTAAAGGCACAGGAAATTCACTAACCTACATGAATTTTAAAAGATTAAATAAAAGCCTCTCAAATGTCTTTTCTTCCACCTTTCACTTTTTACTCCCTTGTCCAAGCATGTAGTGCGACCACTAGTGGTCTGATTTCACTGCTGATTCACAGGGAAGCTTGGACCCACTCTGTATCTGACCTGGATCAGTTTTCCCCTCAGTAGAGATCCTGGTGGCCCCCTACTCTCCCTCATATTGGGGAGTACGAAAAGTTCAAGCAGGACTGGTGTCTCTGGTGTGTGAGGGCTTGCTTAGTCCTTTTCAGGGCTGCTCATCCATTTCTCTTGTCCACCTTCACCAATCCTCCCCTGTGGCTCCACAAAGCTTTATCAAGTGCAGGGGACCCACCTGGGTAAAACCATCTTGGCGGACAGGATAAGCCAGTTTGAGGGTGCCTGACAATCCTCAAACATGTCAGTGCATTAAGGATTGTCCACCCCAATCATGTGAAGGCTTCTCCTGGGTGTGGGGGGTGAGAGATGGGGAATAAGCAGAAGAAAACAATTTGTTTCAGTACTTACGAAGACATACAAAGATAAGAATAGGTTAAAATGATGAGAAATGTATCCAAAAATGTGGATCAGGAATAAAGAATGAAAGAAGTGAAAATTGTAGACTACAGAAAATCTGTACCTCTATCCAGCACGTATAATTACTACAAGAGGTGGCAAACGCTGAAAAAAATCACCAGAAAGGAAAATGATTATATTTCAATGAAAGAAAATGACTTATTAGTAGCGTAGGGAAAATTACTGAATCACCTATCTGATTACAGTCAGATCAGAGACCATTTTGAACAAAGAACAAAGCATAAAGACAGAGGGAAAATAAAAATGAGAAAAAGATGTTGATGCAGTTGAATGTTATCTTGACCTATTTAAGTAAGTTATTGATGAAACACAGGCTATGGATAGAAGAAAGGACATGGATACCAACTACAATATTATCATGCATTACTAACCAATGCAAAACAATCAAAAACAACTCAACTTATAGTCAAGAGGAATGGAATTTAACTCCCACTCCAAACAGTTGTTAGTTGTATCACCCTGGGCAAATCACTCAGTCTTCCTGTACCTCAGGATCCTCATATGTAAAAAGGAAGGGGATATAAATTTAATAGCCATCAATGTCCTTTAAATTTAAAATATGTGATTCTATGGTGAAAGAACAGCTTGTGCCAAAATCTATCATGAGGACTAGCTATGTAACAAATGAAATGAAAATAGGGATAGTGGGACATGGAAATAAAGGGAGGTTAGAATTCTTTAGTGAAAGCAAGTTCACTTGTCTCTATTTACTCAGTGTATTATAATAATAACATTGTAGTAAAGTACTGAACAGTTAGGTGGCATAGTAGATAGAGCACTGGGCTTGAAGTAAGGAAGACTTATCTTCTCAAGTTTAAATCCAGCCACAGACACTCACAAGCTATGTGACTCCACACAAATGATGTAACTGTTTGCCTCAGTTTCCTCATCTGTAAAATTAGCTGGAGAAGTATAACAGCAAATACCCTGACACACATTCATGATGGCCTGATAGCACAGGTTCTTAGATCTGCTTTTCTAAGGAAAGCAACTTAAAAGGGGTCAACAATCTTTTTAAATTACATACACCAACAGAGAAAATACAAGCAAAGCAATAAAGACCAAGAAACAGGGCTTCTAACTGTCTGACCATAAGCAATACATACATCACAGATCAACAGACAGATCCAGCTGTCTGACCATACATAAATAGTTACCAGAGAGAGAAGCACCAACATCTATGTTTTCAAAGTCAGAGTACCCAGAGTCTCATCTGGCACAGAAACCTTCTTCCAAATACCAAGTCCCTAAGCAAAACCTCACCTCAGAGTATATATATAGATGTTTCAGCACCAGAAGGCATCATGACCCTCATAACCCAGTGCCTAATTAACAAAAGGTTATGAAAGCCTTAAAGCCAAAAAAAACCTCCCCCTAAGCAAACTTTCCCTCACTGGGCTACACCTGAGGCCTATTAATTGGTGCAGATCCTTCATTAACATTACAGGAAGAAAATGGAGAACTGCTCCAGTATCTTTGCCAAAAAACCACCAAATGGGATCAGGCAGAGTTGGACACAACTGAAATGACTGAACAGTAGCAATAGCAAAACTGAGCTAATATCATCGAGAATAAACAAAATGATATTTTCCAGTTATGTGAATCTATTCTACTTCTTTTTTACTTTAACAAATAAATTGAAAGAAAACATATGTGAGAAAGTAGGAATGAATCCAGTCACTTCTGTCAAAGAAACCACAATGGACACATCATTTTATATTATATAGATTTATTATTGATATCTATATATAAGTTAAACATAGCCATATACTTATGGTATATACTTTATACTTTTCTATATGTGTTGTACATATGTGCATTTTCATACTTGCATCACTAAAGAAATTGGCAGACCATGAGATACAAATATGAATAGTAATAGCTGACGTTTACGTAACACTTTAGAGTTATAGAGTATAAATATTATAAATGTTATTTCATTTGATACTTACAAAACATGGTATGATGTGGGTAGCACAAATGTTTTATTTTGAGGCTCAAACCTTTGCTTTCATCAATGTGTATAACTCCCTATGTGTCAATTTCCTTCACTGATACACATTAGCAAGTCATCGTGATTTATAATCTTACAATAGTCTGAAAGCACTGGGAAATTAAAGAACCTGCCATCAGGCCAGTCTTGAACCCTGGTTTTCCTGACCCCAAGGCCAATTTTCTATCTACTATGCCATGCTGCCTCTGAGAGCAAATAATACTGACATTTTAAAGGTAGAAAGACAAAGTCAAATAGTTCTAATGATAAACTCACAGTTACAAAATTAGTGAGTGGCAGAGCTGGGATGTGAAACCATATCTTTCAAACTTCAAAATGAATATTCTCCCCATTATTCTCTCCTGCCTCAGTAAGATTAACTGTCCTGGTCTAGTGACAGACTATATGCTTTTCATCCCACATCCAGCCTGGATAAATTAAAAGAGGCTCATCACTAGATTGGTCTCAGGGTGATAAACTTTTCAGCTGCTGAAGTTCTAGAAAACTGTCTAGGAATTCACAGACAGGTTGCAATCCTTGTTACTGGAGGGAGGACTCGTGCTGGTGAAATCACAGATTTTTTTATATATTAAAGTGAGACCTTGAGAATATATAAAGATCTTTCCCCTTGAGGAAAAATTTAATGTGCGTGTGTGTGTATGTGTATGTGTGTGTGTGTGTGTGTGTGTGAGAGAGAGAGAGAGAGAGAGAGAGAACATAGGAGGTACCATTTCTTCTTAAATCATAATGCTTTATCTATCTGTCCATGTATTCATCTACCTATCAGTTATCTGTATTCATTCATTCATTTAACATATTTGAAAAGCAACACATTTCCCTGTTGAGGATAGTTTTATTCATTATGCAATTACTATATTTTATTGTGCAGTACTTGTAGAAAAATTAACTCAAAGATATAAAAAACTGCTGAAAATTACTTAATTTAGTGAATTACATTGACTTAGGAATTTATTAAATACTCTAATTTCCCTGAGAACGAATTTCTCTTGTAATTTCCAATTGTTTTGGAAAGAAATTGCTTTTTTCTTTTGTTGCCAAGTTGAAGGTCAACCATTCTTGACATCAATAACAAACATTCTTTATTTAGCTCCATACATCCAGGATCTGTCACAGCCCCTCCATGTGTTAAAAGAGGGTTGTATGAGTGCTTGTGACTGAAAAATTTATCATTCAGTCACCAATCTTTTGGTGAGAAATGTCTTTGAATTTAGGTTGGTCTTCAGATGACAGACATTCAGAATTGCACTGAGTCCATTCTGAAAACCTTTCTAGAACATGGTAGGACTTGTTAGAATCCACTCAGTAGGTCCCCTTTAAAGACAATGAATGCTAAAGTTCTATCCTTCCTGCAGACAAAATGAAAATGAAGAAACATGAAAGAGTTTTTCTTTGGATGCAGAACATATTGAATCTAAAGTACTGAGAGCAAACATATTTTTGTTTATGTTTTTTTGTTTCTTAAGACCTATTTCCATGAACATAGGACTTGAATTTCCAAGCTTTGTTCCCCATGTAAGAATGGTCTCTAAACTCTAAAACAGACAACCTGAAAATTACCTACCCTTCTCAAGTATTTTGACTAGTTGGAAATGACGCAGATCCTCAAAGCATCTGAACATGAGATGGTCAGTACAGATTAGGTTTAATTGACCACCCTTGATGCTGATAGCTGATTATTTTGCAAACAAAAGATAATTTACTGATTAGGCAGCAGAAGATTAATAAAATAGACTTATGGACAATTTTGAGAATAATAAAAATATTTTATGAGTTTTTGTTTTTATTTTATTTCTCCCCTAGGGCAAGAGGAAGACCAAAAGAAGGCACAGGATCATGATCTGGGTGGAGACAACACTGATAAATAACAAAGTGACACAGAACCAGTACTTAGCTCTTGTTTTGCTTCTCCTCTCTCCCTTGCCCCATTCCTAGAACAACAAACCACACCAGAATGTGGACCAAAACATGAGTTCTCAGATTGTAAAAGAGAAGGCAATAAGTGCACACTTTCCCTTAATAAGTCAATAGTCTTAGAAAAATTGAATTTCAGGAACCTGAAAGAAACTGTAGATGAAATTACTAATAACTGAAAAATTGTGGAGTTTTGCAGTAGTGAAAATAAGCAAATGGACTTTCAATTTTCATCAAGTGGAAGACAGTAGATTCTTGAAACTGCAGATTGATGAACTACATTTAGATTCCTGAAAAAATTAGAAGACATATTTGTAAAGGAAATCAATCAAAAATAAGAGGAGCTTTTGAGAAGCAATGAGTTACCCTAATCACTCACAATCATCAATGAGAGGCTGGATGACCATTTGTCATAGATGGAGAGAGAGAGAAAGAAAAAGAGGAAGGGAGAGGGAGAGAGGGAGTGGGGGGAGAGGGGGAGGGAGAGAGAGAGAGACAAGGAGAGAGACAGAGAGAGAGAGAGACAGAGAGAGAGAGAGAGAGACAGAGAGAGAGAGAGACAGAGAGAGAGAGAGAGAGTGAGAGAGAGAGAGCGCATGTGTGTGTGTGTGTGTGTGTGTGTGTGTGTGTGTGTGTGTGTGTGCTGGGAGGAATTCCAAGGCACTCAAATGGGGATAGTTTAATTCAATGAACATTATTAACTATGACAGACAAGGCACTGTTCTAGGTACAAATATATGCTCTAAAATGTGTTCTCCAGTCACTTACAAACTAAGTGACATATAGAAAGGTATGTACATAAATAGAGATACATATGAAAGAGTAGTTGTGATAAAGAGCTTTAAAAATTTTGAGTCAGTAGAGTTCTCTTTCACTCCAGATAGTGAAGTCTTCAAGAAGACACCTGAATTCAGTTTTGAAGGAACAGAAGGATTTCAATTTAGATAGAAATTAAATGGTGAAGAGGGAGTCTATTATAATTTAGGAGTAAAAATATCCATATGTGAGAGGACAAAATGAGTCTGAGGAAGAAAAAAAAGATGATTCCTCGGGGTGTAAAGAAGAGAATTTATGCAAAGTTGAATAGAATGTGAGAGATTAGATGAAGTTGGAAAAATAGATTGTAATCACATGGCAGAAGGCCTTAAGTGCCAGGATTGTGAGTTTATATTTTATTCAGTACATAAGGGGGAACCACCAAAGGCTTTTGAGCAGAGGACCAATAGGATAAAAGCCACCCATTTGCAATATCTTTTTGGCAAAGATGTGTGGTAATGAGGATAGAAAGGGAGAGACAGAATTGACATGGTATAAAGAGAAAGAGAGGAGTTGAAGATTATTTCATTGTTCTAGGCTTGGATAGCTGGGAGAGTAGCAAGCTACAGAAATAGAAAAGTTAGGACGATGGACTTCTAGCTGTTGGATATATCATTTTATAATATCAAGTGACTGTGTGAAGGGATAAAATGTCATAACTTTCATATCCAACTACCAAATCCCCAGCATACATATTAAATGAAAAATAAATTCTTTTTAATTCATTCTTTGATGTTGATTGGATCTGATTTCATTGGCATAAGGAATTTTTGAAGAAGAAACTATCTCTACTACTTAAGATTGTATATTGTTAATGTATTTTTGCTTAATTTAAAGATCTTTTGCATCTATTAATAGGCCCGTTGACTTGCCTGGGTCAGATGGAAATCTGAGTCATATGGAACCTATGATGGGAAGAGTTTGCTGAACAGGTGGAACAGGAAGGGGTGGAATAAGAAGTAAGTCAGAGCTGGGAAAGAGGGAGCAGGCAGCAACTAGCATGAGTGGGAGAGCTTGCTTGTGATTTTGTTAGGGGACCTAGTTTGTGGGAAGCCTAACAGAGGGAAGGCATAGGGATGGTAGTGCCATCTGCATTATTACTGTGTATAGATTTCTTTGTTGCTATGATGGATTTGGTTTGCTGGTGTTGGGATTTGGCTTTCTGGTGTTTGAATAAATGTTTTGGTTTTCTCTTCCATGTGGAGAATCTGTTATATTTTGCTATTCAGAACTATGCTGGCATATTCATAGCCACCATAGGCACTGTGAATATCGCATTGGTGCTACAGATTGGCACCCTCTCTGTAGCATGACACCTTAGGTTCCTGGGGAAGTGAGAGGTTTTGTTACTTGCCCAGGGTCACACAATCCGTATGGGTCAGAACTAGGGTTTAAACTCAGGTCTTCCTGGCACCATGGTAGGCTTTCTCTCTTTTATGTCATGATGAATTTTTCAAAGTCATCTAGATATAAAATTGGGAGATCTGAGTTGTAAGAGAATTTAGAACACTTCTACCATGCTCAGGCAAGATTTGCCCTCTATGATATTTCTTAAAAGATATCCAGTAACAGAGAATTCTTTACCTCCCAAGACAATCCATCCAATTTGGAGGTAGTTCTAATTGTTAGGAGATTTTTTCTCACAAAGAATAGTAATCCTTCTCTGGGCAACATCTGCCTATTATTTCAAGTTCTGCCTTTGAGGTCCCCGTCCCCAAAAAAGATCTAATCTCCTTTCTGTGAGATTGCATTTCAAATATATTAGATAGATATCATATCATCTCTAAATATTCTCTTCTTCAGGCTAAACACCCCCAGTTCCTTTAGCTGATCTTCACAACTCTTTCCCCTTGACATGCCAATTTTTTTCATTTATAAAGTAAGAATATTAGGCTTGATGGTATCTAAATATCTTATGATTTAGTTATTAAAAATAAATTAGGGAATTAATAATTTTCATAAACGTATTTTCCATTCTTAGATCTTTGACCAATAGAATCTTCTTCACCTAGAAAGCTACCTTACTCCAGGAAAGTGGGACTTTGTGAAATTATTCTGTCATGGGAAAAAAATGCTAGCATAGCCCTATCAATTATTATCAATTATTATCATGGGCCACCAGAATTCCTTATAAAAGTATCTACTCAAAATCATTTCATCAAAATTCCAATCATCATTCCCATGTTGGCTACGCAGGAAAAACTGTGAAGATAAAATTTGTCTTCTAAGACACTCCTTTGCCACTTTCTCAGTCCCTTTGGGTTTTTAGGCCAGGAACTTAATTTCTGACTTCACTCTCACTTTTGAGCAGCAACAGGCCATAACCAAAAGGATGGTGGTCTTGGAGTCCTGAGGGACCTGGTTTTGAATGAGGCTTCTGAATGACTAAAGTGGTTTGACCATGTTGAGGTCATTGTTCAGTAGTTTTGGTCATATTTGACTTTTTGTGATCCTATTTGGGGCTTTCTTGACAAAGATATTAGAGTGTTTTGTCATTTCCTTCTCCAGAGTGTACCCATTTTACAGATGAGGTACTAAGGCAACTAGGGATTAAATGACTTGCCTAAAGTTACACAACTAGCAAGCATCTGATCCCAGATTTGAACTTTTATCTTCCTGACTCCAGGACCTATGCTATACTCACTGTACCAGCTAGCTGCCCCAATTTGATCACAGGTAAGCCTAATTAATAATAGTAATGCTTCTTTAATGTTTATAAAACACTTTGCATATGTTAATCTCATTATCCTTAGCAAGTCACTTAAGATTAAAATGAGATCATTTTATAAAATGCTTGGCAAACCCCAAAGTGCTATATAAATGCTAGCCATTATTATCCTCAGAACAAATCTGGGAAGTAGCTGCTAGCATTATCCCCATCTTAGAGATAAGAAAATTGAGGAAAACAGGAGAAAAGGTCCAGGATCTTCCAACTAGTGAGTGTGTGAGGCAGGACTGAATTCTTTTCTTCGCTATTCCAAGTCTAGCTGTCTCTCCCATCTTCAATTTCTTCATCTACAAAATGAAGGTAGTAACCCCTGTAGCTCCTGTATCACAAGATCGTAATGGTAATTCAGTATGGTCCTAGAATCATTGATATAGAATTGGAAGGGAGCTTTGAGGCCAACACCCTCATTTTACAGATGAGGAAATAGGCCAAGAAAACACTGATGACTTATCCACGGTCACTCATGCAGGAAGTAGCTGACTCAGGAATCAAACTAAGGTCTCCTGATTCCAAATCCAATGTTCTTTCCCCTGCTTTCTGCTGCCATTCACGATGTATGCAAAATGCTTTACAAAACTTAAAATGGTACTTTCATATGTGCTAAAACAATCATTATTACTTCCCTTTCCTTCATACATTAACACCCATTCTTTCAAATACACAAATATTTACTGAGCAGCCAATATGTTCCATGCATATACCAGAGGTGAGTACAGAGTTATGGTCTCAGTCCTCAAAAAATCTTACAATGAGGTTAGAGATACAGGACATAAAGCAGATTATGGCAGATAAAATAAAGTACTATAAGGAAGTGATACTCCTACTTTTGGGCTGCTTATAGCACCCTCATCTTTTTCTTTCTAGTTTATATTATCCTTTAATCAAATTGCCTTGAGGGTCAAATACCCAAATCATCCTCATTCTTCAAGACCCAAGAGAAAGGCTGCCATTCCCACATATTCCTGATATCCCAAGAAGAAACAATTTCTCCACCTTCTGACCCATGGTCTCAAGCTAAAACAGCCTGTTTTTCAGAAGTTCACATAGTACTCTTCCATTTTTCTGACTCTCATGTAAAACTTAAGATCATAGATTCAGAAATCAAACAGTTATTTGAAGTCATTGAGTCCAACTCTTTCCATTTATACATAAAGAAATCAAGTTCCATAGAGTTAAAAGTTTTGTTAGGTTCACAAAGCTGGTGCATACCTAAGATACGATTCAAACCCAAGTCTTCCTTACTTCATTCTCCTCTTAGTACTTTATTATTT
The DNA here is from genome assembly GCA_023548195.1 of Bettongia penicillata ogilbyi. NCBI lineage: Eukaryota > Metazoa > Chordata > Mammalia > Diprotodontia > Potoroidae > Bettongia > Bettongia penicillata. The sequence goes on from JAJHZJ010000278.1 coordinate 1,419,202, forward strand.
CTTGGTACTTCAAAACCCTTAATGACTGGGGCCTTATTACCTTGGAATAGTCTACTACAGAATATCCTTTTGCAAGTTCTGCCCCTTTATCCCATTGGTTAGTTTCTCCTGGACCCAACATTTTGTGGAGGGCCTGAGGCTGCCCTGATTTTTTTCTTCTCCTGGTCCTGTTTTGGAATTCTTCTAGATTTCAAAACCATGATCTTACTCTGGGTACCACCTATATCCCATGTTTGTGGTCTCTTTTTTGTATTGTCTACCTCTATTAGGCCTGAAGTCAGAAAGATTCATCTTCATGAGTTCAAATATGGTCTCAGTCACTTACCTCAGTTTCCATATCTGTAAAATGAGATGGACAAGGAAATGGCAAACCATGCCAGTAAACTTGCAAAAAAAAAATTCCCAGTTAGGGTCACGGAGAGTCAAACATGACTGAAATGAGGGAAGGACAACACCCCTATTGGAATGTAAGCTACTTGAGGTCAGGGATTGTCTTTCCTTTTCCTTGTATTTGTAGTCCTCAGTGCTTAATACAGTCTCTGCCATACCATAAATGCTTAATAAATGAGTATTTCCTTCTTAACCCAGCGCTCAAACCCCTAAACCATTATCCTCCCCTTGTTTCTCTTGCCAGGTGTGCAAATGACTGAGTCCATAGACTTATAAATATTTTATTTCAGGAGGACAATAAAAAGCATGGATTATATAATGAAATCATTCATGCATTTGAAGAAACATGTACAAAGAACTGCCCTGGATGACAGGGATGAAATGACAAAATAAGACAGTCCCTACCGTCTCTGCTCAGGGACCTTAGATAGAAATGGACTGAATCTGTCACTCAGGCACCTTGTAGTTCTAGTAATGTTTTTATACATATGAAGACAGACTTACACACATATATTTTAATGTGTGTTTTTCAAAGGCTGATTCTTAAAACAAAGGCTGTTTTTAAAACCATGGGAAGCCAGTGGACAAAGACATTTTTGAGCACGTGGCATTCAAGACACTCTCACATAACTGTTATGTTGGGACTACTATTCATGTTTATATGTAAGTCTGGCCTTGATGACCAGGGAAAATTATTATTTGCAGGCCTAAATACTGACCAAAGAGTTCCAAGGCAATAACTTTAACAACTCCTCTGAACCTTAACTTCTTCCAGCTTCATTATAGTTTCCCTCCTTTTGCTTGATAGAAGGGTACAGGGAGCATTACTTACAGGATCAGTTAACATGCTTAGCTTGGATGCAATAATGCACGCTTTAACTCAAATTTGCCAAGCACCAAAGATCCATGACAACGAAATCATTTCTGGCAGCTCTAGGGAGCCTCTGCAATGTAAAAGGAGCCCTACTGACTACTCAGAGGCTCATTAGAAATGGGTAAAAATGCAAATTTTTGAAGTGGAATAGAATAATTCTAAGGAGAGGGAAATATACATATAAAAGTATACATATATGAACATATGTATGTACACATGCACACATACACACATGTATATGTAATAACCCCACTGTAGGCTTGATAGGGAAAATAAAATTGATCTGTTGGAGAAAAATTCAGACCAAGAATAATACATATTATTCAAAAGATTTTTTAACTGAAGAATTGTATTGTATTGTATTGAAGAATTCAAAAGAAATCAGGCAGCAAAGGAAAGTCATGTCAATGGTGGCTGTGAAGTTGAGATCAAATGTTCCAGTTACTGACAACCATTTATTCCTTTGGTGGTTTGGGGGGAAGGGAGGCACATGGGGGATGAAGGGAAATGTAGTCTTAATGGTCAATTTGGAAATTTTGTTTAATTTATTTGAGAATTTTTTCTTTCTTATTTCACAAAGAGTATAACCTAAATCTCTATCCATTTTTAAGGCTAGAAAGTATTATAAAAATAATAATAATATTGATAGCAGTAGTAGTAGTAATCCCAATAACAAAGATGATGATAATAATCTTTACATTTAATTCATTATACATAACTTGGAGAATTTCTATGCATGGACAATAGACCCAGTGTTGATCAGGAAGAGAAAGAAAAGAATAGTCTTTACTTTTTTCATTTTTTAAAATTATTTATTTAAACATTTCTTTTTTTCCCCTTCCTCCTTTCCTCCCCTGCTGTACCAATTGAAAAGACAAGAAATATGATAGCAATTCTGATGTGATCTCATACAACACATATTTCCGTATTAGTCATACTTCAAAAAGAGCAAGAAAATAAAGTGAAAAAAATTACACTTCTATCTTCACTCAGACTCCATGATTTCTCTCTCTGTATATAGATAACATTTTCATCATAAATCCTTTGAAATTGTCTTGGATCATTGAATGGATCAGAAGAACCAAGTTACTTGCAGTTGATCATTGTACAATTTTGTTGTTATTATGTACAATAACACAATTGGTTCTGTCACTTCTTATAGCACAATAGTATTCTATCACAATCACAAGCCTCAACTTGTTCAGCTTGTTGTTGGTATGTGTTTGTCCTTCGTTCTCCAAGAGGACCATGACATCAAGATGGTGACATGACTTGCAGTTGACTTTGACTTGAGTGAGGGAGGGCTGTGCAAGGTCACCAACCTCACTTTCTTCTCCTGAGCCATCTGGGTCCAGTGGCCTGATATTCATCAGGATGACTGGAGATGGCCCAGGGGGCAGTGTGAAACCTTGGCCCTTTCAGGTTAAGGTCTCATAGCATTCTCACTTTGAGTGAGATAAACGCATTCAATGAATAGTCTTCTTTAAGTAGTTGCTCAAGGGGTGGCCCCTTCAATTAAAAAAAAAAATCAAACTGGGTGGAGAAGACCCTCAGAGTTCCTAGGTAAAAGAGAAACAATTACTACTTAGTATTTATAGTCACTTTGTGCTAGGTGTGTGGAGACACTGTCCAGTCTATAAGCTCCAGAATGATTTGAGTTTCACTTGTTGAGCTGTTTGCCAATTGATTGGCATCTCCTCAATTTCCAATTCTTTGCCACCACAAAAAGAGCTGCTATAAATATTTTTGTACACATATGTCCTTTTCCTTTTTCTTAGATCTTTTGGGATACAGATGTAGCAGTGGTATTACTTGATCAAAAGGTACGTACAATTTTATAGCCTTTTGGGTATACTTCCAAATTGCTCTGCAGAATGACCGGACCGGTTCACAACTGCACCAACTGTGCTTTAGTGTCCCAATTTTTCCACATTTCCTCCAATATTTGTCATTTTCCTTTTCAGTAATGTTAGCCAATCTGATAAGTGTGAGGAGATACCTAAGAGTTCTTTTCACTTGTATTTCTCTAACCAGTAGTAATTTAGAGCATTTTTTTCATATGACTATTGATAGCTTTGAATTCTTCTTCTGAAAAGTGCCTGTTTGTATCCTTTGACTGTTTGTCAATTGAGAAATGATATTTTTTCAAATAAACTTGATTTTGTTCCTTACATATTTAAGAAACGAGGCCTTTAACGGAGAAATTTGCTGTATTTTTTTTTCTAGTTTCCTCCAATTCCTTCTAATCTTGGCTGCCATGATTTTGTTTGTACAAAACCTTTTTAATTTCATGTAATCAAAATTATCTGTTTTACATCCCATAAGGCTCTCTATTTCATTTGGTCATATAATCTTCCTTTCTCCATAGCTGACAGTTAAAATTTTCCATGTTCTCCTAACTATGCTATCATCCTTTATGCATTTGACCTTATCTAGGTATAGAGTATTCAATGTTGGTCTCCACTTAGTTTCTGCCTGGTAAGTAACTTTCAGTTTTTGCAGTAGTTTTTGTCAAATAATGAGTTCTTGTCTCATAAGCTTGGATATTTGGATTTATCAACATTAGATTGCTATGTTTTGTTTTGTTTTTTACTACCATATACCATGTACCTAATCCATTCCACTGATGCACAACTCTATTTCTTAATGAGGCACCAGATTGTTTTGATGATTACCGCTATGTAATATAGGTGAAATCTGGTTACTAGTAGGCTGCCTTTTTCACATGTTTTTCTTAACTGATTCTCTTGATAATCTTGAGTCCAGCAGTGGAGAAGCTGTGGTCTTGAGACTAGGTTCTCAAGTGCTGCCTTTTGACTCAATCCAAACTTCGTAGAACAAATTCCCTTAATAAAATAATTTTTTTCTGTAAAACTTGGATTCAGTCTAAAAGTTGCAGCCAAGGACCTAGAAGATCAAGTGCAACCTTGAAGCCACAGGTTCCCCACCCTTGTTATTGACCTTTTATTTTTCCAGATGAATTTTGCTACTATTTTTTTCTTGCTCTATAAAATAATTATTTGATAGTTTGATTGCTGAATAAGTAAATTAATTTAGGTAGAATTGTCATTTTTATTAGGTTGGTTTAGCCTACCCACGAGCAATTAATATTTCTACAATTATTTGTGTGAAAAGTGTTTTGCAATTTTGTTTATATAATTCATAGTTTTGTCTTGACAGGTAGACTCTCAAGTATTTTATAATGTCTACCATTATTTAAAGTGTCATTTCTTTTTCTGTCTCTGCTAGACTTTGTTGTATACATAGAATACATAGAAATGAAGACCAGTTTTTGAGAAATTTTATAGGATGTGTGTGTGTGTGAACTCGAATTCCTACTTGAAAAATATTCTGTCTTTTGACAATATCCTGCTACTGATATGTAGTTAAGAGTCTTGGCATACCAAATAACTGAAGAATTAAAGTTGCAGATCAACCCATGGGCAAAGAAAAACAATGTGGGCATGAGTAGAATGCAATATTTCTCCATAATAAGATGAGTATAAAGACTCATCAGAGAGATGAACATATCATTTGACCTCTATGAACTTTCAGTTTCTTTCCCACATCCTGTAAAAATAGACTGGATAGCCTTCCAATTACAGATTTAGGATGACATAATCTATAGTTAGCCAGAAAATAAAAATGGGTTGGTCATGTAGTCAAAGTGCTGTGATAGATAGGACACTGAATTAGGATGGAGGGAAAAAATGGGTTCAGAACACACCTCAGACATTTAATAGTTGTTTGACTGTGAGCAAGTCACTTAGTATCTATGCCTCACTTGCCTCATTTGAAAAATAAAGGGATTAGATTTAAAAGCATCTAAAGTTGTTATGAGTTCTTTGATATGGAATCTCTAAGATAATTTGAATGAATGGACAACTTGCAACTTCTACTAGTATCTAGTCAACATCAGGAGATCTAGAAGACCTTTGGTCTGGAAACTCCTTTTGATTGCAGGAGCATATGGACAAAAATATCACAGGATGGGCTATAATCTGCATTGCTGGATGCAATATATACATTTGCAAAATCACATATCCTTTGGAGCTTACAAAGAAGAAAACCCTGCCTTTCACCGTATCTTTGGAATCTACCTTCGTTTTACAGATGAGAATAACTGAGGATCAGAGAGGTGCCTGGTCATAAGTTCTTTTGAGTGCCAAAAGAGATGAGATACTGGACTTGGCATCCAGAAAACCTAGATTCAAATCCAGCCCTAGACATGTACTAACTGTGATTCAAGGCAAATCATTTCATTTCTGTCCTGTTTTTTTTTTTTTTTCAGCAAAATGAGGGAAGACAGGGCTCCCTTTAAACTCTGTAGCTACAATCCTGTGATTTTGTTTCCAACTTCAAGTCTAATAGTCTTTGCATTGCATGAGACTGAAAGTAAGGGGGTTGAGTAGGTTAGTAGATTTGGTGGTATCAGGGTGGGGTGGAGAGTCAAAACGAAATAATATTATGACTCTCTGGAAGGGCCTGAGAATTAATAGTATGGAAATTCCCATTTGGATTCTTAAAGGACATTTTACTTTCACCTCGGTCTGCCTGAGCTATTTGACTGATTGCTGGTACTACTGGATCTCTTCCACATTTGCTAAAAGTCTATCCAAGGAGAAAATGTCTCTGGGGTAGGAGTGATTATCCTAGTGCTAGCTTGTTGGGGCTGTTCCAAAAGTTTTATTTAGATCCCTAGACAATCTAGGTCCTTCACAGAGGGGGAGCAAAGAGGGCATTCTGGGGTTGTAAATCAGGAACCAATAAGCTACCCGGAGATGTGAAGAACAAAATAGAATTTGTTTTTCAAAAATAAAAAAAAAAGGTCCAAGCAAGAACACAGAGGAAATTATAATGGATTAGTTTCCTCTTCTGTAGTACTGGGGTAGGGGGATACAGAGCAGGTAGGGAGAACTGAAGATGAGGATGTCTAAGATCCCTTCCACCTCTAAGTGTCTTTGATTCTAGACTGGGGGCACCAAGGCCTATAAGGACAGGGCAAAAAGAGGATTTATTCACCCTAGATCTTGCTGCCCTATGTCTGCTTTTAAACATGCCTGACCAAATTGGTGGCACCACCAGGCATGTGCCCAGATTACCAAGCATGACTTTATCTTCCTGGGTCTAATGACTTCAAGTATGCCATTATATGCTGTTGAATTATTTTTAATCATCACATAATAGTTATATTTATATTTTCTTTTTATTTAAAAATATGTTCCTAAGGAGAAGCCATCTCATTATGTACATTTTAAAATGCTGGCTATATTCTAGTTTGGATGTTCAAAAATTTTGTGATGGCCCAATGATTTGAAACATACATTTCACTCAAGCAACTCTGACATATGGAAAGGAAGGCCCTTGAGGTCTGGCAATGTCTTTTTTTTTTCTAGGCAACTCTGTTGCTTAGCAAAGTACTTGGCACATAGTAGTTGCTTAATGACTTCTTTTAAATTGATTGATTCATACAACTGAACTATAGAAGAGAGAGGAGATAGATTAGTCAGTGAGTTGATCAACATTTATTAAGTGCTTTGTTTTTTATTAATTTACTATATGCAAGGTACTCTGCTAAGGATTGGGGATATAACAGTGCCAAAATAGTACCCCTATTTATGAGAAGTTCAAATAGGGAAGAGAAAACTAAAATAACTGTCTGCAAAAAATATATACAACATAGATGGAAGTTAATCTCAGAAAGAAAGCACTAGCTATATGACATAACTAGAAAATCCCTCTTTGCAAAAGGTAGGTTTTGAGTTGAATGTTGAAAGAAGTCAAGAAGCCAACCACCAGAGGTGAGGGACAAGTAGTGTGTGTGTGTGTGTGTGTGTGTGTGTGTGTGTGTGTGTGTGTGTGTGTGTGTGTGTGTGTGTGTGTGTGTCTGAGAGACAGTGAGAGAGAGAGAGACAGAGACAGAGAGAGACAGAGAGAGAGAGAGAGAGAGAGAGAAGAGAGACAGTGAGACAGAGATAGTGAGACACAGACAGGAAGACAGAGACAGGAAGACAGACAGGGAGGGGGGAAAAAGAGAAAGAGGGAAAGATGGAGACACAGAGACAGAGATGAAGAAAGAGCAGTATGCTGATTCTAAGTTATCTTTCCTTAGTTCTTATTCATTAAAAGGTATTGCCACTCCTCTCTAACTCTAAGATTATTAATTATGAAGCAGGTAATGATCTACACTGATAGAAAGAGTTTCCTTTCATTATCAGGAACTCTCTTTATCAATGAAATCACATACTGAGGTACACTGCCCCCCCTTCTCTTACCCAAATAAAACAAAGACAAAACATGAATATTTCATGTTCACATGTATGAAATACATATATGTTTTATACACATCTATGTATATGTGTATGCATATATGTATGTATAAGTGTATATATACATATATATCTATATATTTTCTGAGCATAAGTTAGCTATTACATACACATTATATATATGTATGTTTCTATGTGTGTATATATATAATATATATAGTCACTCAGCTCTGGATTCACATGGATTACTGTGCCCAATGGAGGATCAGTGTACCTTATTTTACTAGAGTTCCCATATGAATTTAGCTAGGAACTTCCAAGGTCATCTAACCTCACTTTGCCCTAGGCTGGCACATCAGACAAGGAGCATGCTTTTAAAAAGTAAAATATTTAATCAGGTCTAAAGTAATTAGTAAAGGAATGAGAAAAACACTTTCAGCACATACCTCCAGGGAATTAAGGTCTCAACAATTTCCTATTAGAGTCAAGATCTGGTAGAGGGAACAGAAAAAAGGGAATGGACGAGAGAAATGTTGAGATAGAGTTTAATTCAAAGGTGAAACAAAGGTATTACATTTTGTGTTGGTTGGAGAATAGGAGAGGAAAAGGTGATCTTAAGGTAAAGGAATGAATTTACAACTCCAAAATGGGTGGAAATTCCTATTACTAGAAATGCATACCAAGGCTTGCTTTGATTTCTGTTCAAGAAACTTCTGGAAGGATAAGAAAAAGCTAAATCTCAATAATTTCCTAACCCCCACTCCCACACATTTTACACAACTTGTTTACTACTTAGAACAATTCAACTGAATAGAATTTTCTGCAGATCAGTAATAAGATAAGGCCTGCTTGTTGCTTTGTCTTGGTTGGTCATATAATATTGTTTCTCAAGCCTAATGAACTGGTAGAAAAGAAGGAAATGCCAATAAATGAATTTTGCATGTTATATTTTTGTAACAATAGAAGCATGACATACATATATATTGCAAATCTTTCATCCTTTACTTCAATCATGAAAATAAGCAATGGTTCATTTGTCTGAATCTGAAAGAAACAAAGACTGACATAATGAGATGTGGACAACGTAATACAATCAATCAAGCAATCAGTAAGCGTTTATTGATGACTTGCTATGTGCCAGGTACTAAGACAACATGTTATTGCATGTAAACCTTTGGTTTTCATGGGAATCAGAGTCTTTCACGGCGAGCTCTTGGCATATCAACTGATAACTGTGGGAAAATGACTCTCCTTCCCTGGATATCATAATCTCTTTGTGTAATTGGAGAGACTTAGACAAATTGATTCCTGAGATTCCTCTAGCTCTCAGAATGATTCTTCTTATCTAGAAAGAAAACACAGGAAAGGAACAGGCTGCCTTTTACAACTGAAATTCTAAATCAGGCCAGATCTTTATGGTCATACAGTTGCCTAAAAAGTGAAGAGAATACAAGATCCACATAGTGTTTATTGTTTGATATCTATCTATATATATTATTTTTTCTTTCGATTTGGTAGAACAAAATCAATCTTAAAGACATCTCCAACAAAGTGTCTTCTTTGTGTATGTTCAGCTCATACAAAATTCTCTTAGATGTAACAACAGATATAACTTTGATAATCTTCTGAATAATTATATTAGACAAGGCATAGAACAGAAAGATGTATGCTCACCAAGCATTGTGACACTATCCAGATCAGAGTCTAAGTAGACAATGCCTCTTTAGACAGTGACAACCTGCAGATGTTCCTATATGAGGATGACATGGTACTACTCATTGAATATCAGTCTCAGAATGCTTTAATGTAGATCACCTCAAAAAGCAATGGAGAAACATTTGTCTTGCTGTCATGTATGTGGAAGAAGAAACATAAAAGGCATTTTCAGAGATACTTGAAAGATAGCGAAAATGGAAGAAAATGGATGCACCATTAATCAATCAAAAAAAACCCTTATTAAGTACCTACAATGTACCAGGTTCTATGCTCATTACTGCAAATACAAAGAAAATTTAAATCATCTCTGCACAAGTAGATTGATTACATTCTAATGGTGGAGATAATATTTCTTAATATGTAGATGGATAGCTATAGTTATATACTATAAACAAAGATGATAGAGGGTATGTATACACATATATACTTACACACATAAATTATAATGGATATAGATTTGAAATAGTAAAGATGTATACATCAAATAAGAAAAGGGCATGTAGTATATGAATATGTAATAGGATGTGCATATCTTATGTACTGCACTGTTACCTACATAATTTTAAGAGACCTAAAGGAAAGCTCCTAGAAAACTGGGTTGATTGCTTGTGAAGATTTATGGAAGGGCATGTACATTACACATATAATCAGAGGGTGTGGATGGCAGCAAACTATGCCACTTTGGGGAATGTCTACAATAGTGAGATAAATCATGCATTGAAGTACTATAGTATACCATGAAAGATAAAGGTAATACAAAAATAGGAAAGGTAAGTAGAGTCAGATGTTTCAGATAATGTGGATAAGGCCAAGACACATTTGAATGAGCATATGGCATTCTGTAGATCAACTGTGTTTTCTTAAAATAACTATTTATAAGGCAGTTTTGTCGCATATAACAATAACATTATCCAACAGCCTTCTGTTCTTTCTCATCTCAGAGGTATGCAGACTCTCCAGCAAAACCTGGCAAGTCTGAGTAAATGAACATATTTATCAAGTTAAAGCTAATGAGAAACTGGGCTTTGGCTGCACGCCCACTGCCAGTCAAACATCCTGGTCCACAGAATGGTAAGAGAATGAAAGCAAAAGAATGGAAAGAACAGTCATCTCCAGCCAGTCAGCTACCTGGATGGAATCACTTCTCTCAGCTAAGAATTCAGAGAATATGTTTCTGGAGCAGGGACATAACTAGGGTACTTTGGTTTCAATGCCAATCTTTTTTAAATCATATATTCTTTTTTTAAAAAAAAATATCCAAAATAGTCATATTGTGAAAGAAAATATGGACAAAAAACCCTCAGGAAAAAAAATAAAGTAAAAAAAAATATTTTTCAATCTGTATTGACACCATCATTTTTTTCCCCTCTAGGAATGGATAGAATTTTTCATCCTGAGTCGTCCAATTGTATTGCTGAGAATAGCTAAGTCATTCACAGCTGATCATCTTACAATATTGTTGTTACTCTCTACACAATACATTTCACTTTGCCTCAGCCTATGAAAGTCTTTCCAGGTTTTTCTGAGAGCATTCTAGACATCATTTCTTATCGTACAATAGTATTTCATCATTATCACATACCACAACGTGTTGTCATTTCCAAATTGAAAAGCATCCCCTCAATTTCTAATTCTTCACCCCCAGAAAAGAGCTGCCATAAATATTTTGGGGTACATAGGTCTTTTTCTTTTTTTATCTCTTTTGGGATACAAATCTAGTAGTGGTATTGCTAGATCAAAGGGGATGTAGGTTCTATAGCCCTTTGGGCATTGTTCCTAATTGCTCTACAGAATGGATGAATCAATTTACAACTAAACCAACAGTTCATTAATGTCTCATTTTTCTCACATTCCCTACAAAATTTTCATTTCCCCTTTCTCTCCTATTTGCCAGTCTAATGGGTATGAGGTAGGATCTCAGAATTGTTTTAATTTGCATTTCACCAATCAATAGCGAGAGCATTTAAAAAAAATATGGCTACAGATAGCTTTGACCACCTCATCTGAAAACTGTTCATATCTTTTGATCATTGATTAGTGGGAGGATGGCTCTTTTATATGTTTGAATAAGTCATCTATATGGTTGAAAAATGAGGTATTTTTCAGAGAAATTCGCTTCAGAATTTTTTTCACAGTTACTATTGCTAACTGTATTTCCCTCCATCCTTTCCCCACCCCATTTATTATATTCTCTCTCTCCTTTTACCCTATCCCTCTTCAAAAGTATTTTGTTTCTCACTACTCCTTCCCCCAGTGTGCCCTCCCTTCTATCACCACTCCATTTCTATTATCCCTTTCCCCTCCTACTTTCCTGTAGGGTAAGATAGATGTATATATCCAATTGTGTGTATATGTTATTCCCTCTTTTAGCCAATTCTGATGACATTAAGATTCAATCATTCCTCCTCACCTTCTACCTCTTCCCCTCCACTGTAAAAGTTTTTTTGCCTCTTTTTATGTGAGCTGATTTACCCCATTCTACCTCTCCTTTTCCTATACTCCCAGGACATTCCTCTCTCACCCCTTAATTTTATTTTTTAGATAGCATCCCTTCATATTCAACTCCCACTTGTGCCCTCTGTCTAAAATATCATCTTCCCATCCTATTAAGTCCCTTATGATTTCCCTTTCCTGTTTACCTTATTATGCTTCTCTTGAGTCCTGTATTTGAAAGTCAAATTTTCTATTCAGCTCTGGTCTTTTCATCAATAATACTTGAAATTCCTTTATCTCGTAGAATACTCAATTTTGCTGGGTAGGTGATTCTTAGTTGTAATACTCAGTTTTTCTGGGCAGGTGATTCTTGGTTGCAGTCCTTTGCCTTCCAGAATATCAAATGTCAAGTGCTCTGATCCTTTAAAGTAGGTAAATCTTGTGTTATCTTCACTGTGTCTCCACAATACTTGAATTGTTTCTTTTTGGCTGCTTGCAGTATTTTCTCCTTGACCTGGGAACTCTGGAATTTGTCTAAAATATTCCTGGGAGTCTTCATTTTGGGATCTCTTTCTAGAGGTGATTGGTAGATTCTTTCCATTTACATTTTACCCTCTGGTTTTAAAATATTTTTCTTTGAAAATTTCTTAAAAGATGATGTCTAGAATTTTTTTTTGATTATGCCTTTCAGGTAGTTTAATAATTTTTAAATTCTCTCTCCTGGATCTATTTTCCAGGTCAGTTATTTTTTCCAATGAGATATTTCACACTGTCTTCTATTTTTTCATTCTTTCTTAAATTGCTTCTTGATTCTCAAAAAGTCATTAGTTTCCATTTGTTCTATTCAAATTTTTAAGGAATCATTTTCTTCAGGGATATTTTGTGCCTCCTTTTCCATCTGACCAATTCTGCTTCTTAAGGCATTCTTCTCCCCACTGGGTTTTTGGATCTCTTTTACCATTTGGCCTAGTCTTTTTTTAAGGTGTTATTTTCTTCACTATTTTTTTGTGTGAGTCTCCGACTTGTGTGTTTACCACCTTGTTGAGTCATTTTTCATGATTTTCTTGCAAAATTCTCATTTCTCTTCCCAATTTTTCCTCTACCTCTCTTACTTTATTTTCAAAATTCTTTATGAGCTCTCCCATGAACCAAAACCAATTCATATTTTTCTTTGAGGCTCTGGATGTAGGAGTTTGACTTTGTTATCTTCTGAGTGTGTGTTTTGGTCTTCCTGGTCACCATAATAACTTTCTGTATCCAGAGTTCCCTCCACCCCCAGTGTTTGCTCATTTTCTCAGTCTTTTACTTGACTTTTAAAAGTGGGGCTCTGCTTCCAAGGTGGAGGGCACATTGTCCCAAGCTTCAGGGGTTTTATGATGCTATTTTCAGAGATACTTCTAGGGATCTGTAAGTTTTCAGTTCTTCCAAGGTGGTATAATCTAAGGAGAGGTGTTTACTATCCTCTTGGCCTGTGTTCTGGTCTATGAGTAACCATAAGTACTCTTTTCTGCCATTGACATATGAGGAGAATCCTCTCTTCCCTCCACTGTGGCTGCAAGCTCTGCTATGGTAATACTCCTCCTTCCTCTAGAACTTCTACCCAGGAGTAGGACCCAGATCCAAGTATGAGCATAGTCACAGAGCCTTACCTAAAGGCTAGCAAAAAGATACCACCTGTAATCTCCTCCTGACTAGTTGTTTGACCCCTCCCCACCTACCTTCTGCAGTTTGTAGGCTCCAGAAGCAGTCTTTGTCCCTGATACTGCAGATTTAGTCACTCCCAAAGCCTGCTTTTGCTTTGTTGGGGCTGGGACAGTGCTGGTCCAGCCTTCATTGGACTATACTCCACTCTTAGATAAGACAGACCTTTCTTGCTGACCTTCTACATTGTCTTTGGCATTTGTAGGCTAAGAGATCTGGAAACTAGCACTGTTGCCAGTGATTCAGTCACCCTTAGGCCTGCTCTGGGTTTGCAGGGGCTTGGTCTACAATGGGATGGCCCTGCACTGGACTGTGTTCCTCTCTTGCTGTAGTGCAACTGACCTTTCCTGCCAATCTTCCAAATTGTCTTTGACTGGAACTTTGTTTCACTCCATTTTTTATGGGTTCTAATGCTCTAGAATTTGCTTAGAGTCATTTTTAAAGGTATATGGAAGGGTTTAAAGGAGATCTCAGGTGAATCCCTGCCTTTATTCTGCCATCTCGGCTCTGCCTCAATCTCTTAGAGACCTAAGGTGAGGCCTGTGATGTTTGGTAGCACTGTCTGCATGCAACCAACAGGTTGGGGCCCATTTGTGAAGACATTTCCTTAAAAGATTATTATATGCAATGGGCTGAACTAGGTGCTGGGGGATGATATGAAAATAAGTTGAATACAGTTCTTGCTCTCAAGAACTTATATAGCTAGATCCTGAAGATTGAATCCCCTAAAATGGTTGTGTTATTAGAATTCTCACTGTTTCTTCACTTGCTAGAACCCACTACCATGTTTTACATAATTATAATTTCAAATACTTCAAGGGTTTCATCATTTGCATTAATCCAGACCTACTTTGTAATCTATATATATATATATATATATATTTTTTTTTTTTAAATAAGACCTATCATTTCATTCGTATAGGGAATTAAATTTCTGCAAGACATCTATGTGGGGCAGTGGATAGTACTGGACCTGGAGTCAGGAAGATCTGAGTTCAAATCTGACCTCAGATATTTTCTAGCTCAAGGACCTTGGACAAGTCAGTTAACCTCTGTTTGCCTCAATTTCTCATCTGTAAAATGGAAATAATAATAGCACCTATCTTCGAGGGTTGTTGTGAGGATCAATGAGATAACAGTTTTTAAGTAATAATAAGTGCCATGGATGTGATGATGATGATGGAGTTTCCATTGAAGAAATGATCCTTTTCAATGCAGATCAATATCTATTCCTGCTCTTACAGACTGGTAACATTGATTGTTTGAAACTTATCTAGGATAATACAGTTGATACATGTTGGAGGCAGGGTTTATGGTTATATCTCCCTGACTCTAAGAGTAGTGCTCCATCTATTAGACTACCCTACCTCACTTAAAATCTTTTGGTGCAACATAATTTTTCACAAAAAAAGGGAAACCTGTTTTATGGCCACAGCTGGCCAGTAAAGGCATTCAACTTGGAATTTGGGGCACTAAGAAGAAAATAAGGGATTTCTGGACTAAATGCTTGTTATCCTAAATGTGTTGAGACAATTTTGTTGAAAGCATAAGCTATAAAAACGCATAGGATTGGACACTTATGGGTCTGCTCTTAATACAGATTAAATCTCCAATTATAGTGAGATGGGGGGAATCTATTTAATTGTTGACAGAAAGTAGGCATTGAGACTATAAGAGAATTCATTTGCTTATTTTCTTGAAGACTTGATTTTTAATTACTTTTTTATAAGATGATTGTCAAAAGCAAACTGTTTTATATAGCTCTCTTTATGTTTTAATTGTGTTCTAAACAAAGAGCCCTAAGAAATAGTCAGTTTTAGTGCAAAATCAGGTTAAGTGAATCTTTGCTTTGGAAGCCAAACAAAATAGCTCATACTTACATAACATGTTCACAATTTGCAATGCATTTTCTATACAACAACCCTGTGAGGAAAATAATGTGAGTTTATTTCCATTTTACAGAGAAAAATGAAATGAATCTCATAGGGCCTAATTAAGTTGCCTATGGTCATATAAGCTATAAGTCTCAGAAGTGGTACTTCAAATTCGGTCTTTTAACTCCCAAGTCTAACATATTTCCCTTTACATAAAGATTAAATTGTTTTTGTTAATCATTTATCCATTCATTTCTTTGGCACCTATGATGAGCGATACAATATTCTAGATGCTTGAAAAGAGTCATTCCGTAACTCAACACTCATTTATTAAATTCTTATGATGTGCCAGACATTGTACCAGGCACTGTCCTAAGTGCCAAAGATACAAAGAAAGGTAAAAAATACTTTCTGATGTCACGGAGCTCACAGTCTAAAGGGGGTAAAGATAATAGATGATGCAAGATCACCATCCTCAAGAAGCTTAGTCAATCTGAGGTCAATAATCTTAGTATACTAACTGCCTTTCAGAAATCTTGAATTGGATATCTAGTAGACATTTAAACTAAGCATATTTAAATGGAATTTCTTATGTCCCTCCTAATCTCCCTTCTCCATGCACTTTTGCTGTTGTCCAGTCACTTTTAGTCAAGTTCAACTCTTTGTGATCCCATTTGGGGTTTTCTTGGCAAAGATATTGGAATGATTTGTCACTTCCTTCTACAACTCATTTTACAGATAAAGAAAATGAGGAAGACAGGGTTAAGTTACTTGCCCAGGGTCACACAGCTTCTAAGTGACTGACGTTGGATTTGAACTCAGGTCTTCCTGACTCCAAGGCCTAACCCTCAATCCACTCTGCCACTAGCTGCCAAAAAAACAAAGGAAAGAAATCCATTTTCTCACTACTTCTATCCTTAGTTTGGTCAAAATAATTACATAGTTTCAATCATTTGTTTTTTCCATGCACAGTGTTGTAATTATTTTACACAGTGTTTTACTGGTTCTGATTACTTTGGTCTAAGGAAGTTTTGAGGGATTTGTAGGAAGCTACAGGCCCAAATAGAGTTAGGTACTCAGCTCTCCAGGGCACAAAGAGTCATTTTTATTCTTACAGTGTCATGAATAGAGGTAGTCTGGGACAGTGTAAAAGATTTGGCATCTGAGGACCTAGGTTTGAAAGACACTCTAGTTCTTACTATTTGTTTAACCTTGGGTGAGTCATTTAATCTTTTAACCTCAGTTTCTTCATCCGCAAAATGGGGATACTAATAGTACCTACCACAAGAGGTTGCTGTGGGGATCATATGTGATAACATGGACTATGCTTTCCAAATCTGAAAGTATTATATAAAATTAGCTATTATTGTTATTATTAATAATGATAAAGCATGAAATGGAATTTTAGAACTACCTACACCAATAGAAGGTAAATGTAGGCCATAGTCCTCAAAAATACACTGATTATTAAGGAGGAAGAGTAATGGTGGTGATAGTAACTATTATTGTTTTGTTTTTACGTCAGTCCTACATTTTCCTCTTCAACTACTGTCCTGTCTTCAGGAACTGACTCTTCTACCTGGAATCCACAGATATTTTGACAAGTCCTTCATTGGATTTTTGACCCATTGGAGAAGTCAAGCAAGCCTATCATACCACTTCAGTAATGCTGCAGGCAGTAAAGATCATACTCAAGAGAACATCTGGATGTTTCATTATAATGGTACCATTTTATTCTGTCCTAGGCAGATATATATATAGGCAGAGGAAATATATGGTAGTGGGATCGGTTTTTAGTGCTACATTCTAGGCATGGTGATGATGATAAAGTAGAGACTGTCTAGAAGAAAGCAATCACAATAATTAAGGATGCTGAGTTCATGACATATGAGGATCAGGTAAAGGAAGCAGGGGTCGGGGAACATGTCTTTATCCTAGAGAAAATAAGTCTTAGAGGGGACTTGCTAGCAGAAGTGTCATTGTGTAGGAAGGGGATTAGACTTGTTTGGCTTGATTCCATAGGGCAGAATTAAGAATAATGGGCAATAGTTGCAGAGGAAATGTAGGATTGACATAAAAACAAAACAACCAGAACTATTCCAAAGTAGAATGGGTTCCCTCCTCTTTGAAGGATTTCAAGAACAGTCTAGGTGAACAGTAAACTAGGAAGGCAGGAATGGAAAAAACCACCTCCATCTCTTAATTTTGCCTCTCAAATAGCCAAGGGCACAATACTTTTCCCAAGACAGAATGAGAACAAAACACTGCCTAAATATCCAAAGGTCGCAAAACTGTCAAGTATGCCCCAATTTACCCCAACATTGGAGGCCAGTCATCTTGAGCCAGGAATGGAGGGAGGGCTGACAGGGAATTGCTTTGAAGGCATAAGGTCTCCTTGTCCATTCTTGGGTTCATTGCCTACAATGAGCTCCCATGTGCATATCTATATGCATGTTCCACAAGCTTTGATGACAATAATTAAAAAAAAACCATGGATCTCCAAACTTCAAATCACCTGCCTTCACAAGCACACTTCAACATTATTCTTCTTGGGCTTATTCTTTGATGTTTAGCATTTTCCCATTATCTCTTACCCTCCCCATCTCAATAATACAGTCTGTAAGACTGTGATTTCCTTGAGGACAGGCAGTGTCTTTTGCCTCCCTACTTTCTCTAATTTTTAGGCTCCCCCTTTTCTTTCCCTCTTTTGAATTTTGTTATTTTAATCAACGGTACCATCATCCTTTCAGTTACATAGGATCAAAATACCCATATCATCCTTGATCTCATTTCTCTTCCTACATATAGAAACATATTGCCAAATCTTGTTTATTTCTGTCTAATATCTCTTGCTTATGGTTCCTGTCTATTCACACAGCCACCCCCCCAGTGATGTTCATATCATTTCTTATCTAATCTATTAGAATGACTTCCTAACTGGTCTCCCTGTATCATCTTTCTCCAGTCTAATGGAGATTTTTCTAAAGTGTAGTCCTGACTTTATCATCTCTCCCTGCTCCTTACTGAACTCCAGTAACTCCCTATTACCTCAGCATCAAATCCTCAATCAGTTGGTATTTAAAGATATTCACAACCTGGCCTCCTCCTGTCTTCCCAATATTTTGTCCCCATTTAACTCCCTTTGTATATCCCAGAATCAAGTCATATTCTCCTACTTTCAACTCCTTACAAAGAACAATCTCCTGTCTCTCTGGTTCTAGCTGTTCCCTATGAATGCAATTCTTTCCTTTGGAATTTCTGACTCAGAATTCTTGACTTCCCTTAAGACTCAGTCCAAGCGTCACTTCCTCCAGGAGGCCTTTCCTGGTCTCCTCACCTGACATTGCCATTCCTTCTAACGTATTCTTTCACCTACTTTGTATTTATCTTGTATGTTTTGATTTCCATATATTGTCTCCAACATTAATATATGCAATCCTTCAACCAGGACATATATAAGTACATACAGAATCAATATAAAGTGAATAAGCACAAAGTATGAGGGGCAGAATAACGTGGATAGGGAGCCAGACCCCAAGACTGGTGTGATATGAGGGGGTAGGAGTTTCAAATCTGACCTCTGATTCATACTATATATGTGATTACTTAACTTTCTGATCTAGGCAACTCTCTAAAACTTTTAATTACCTTCAGAGAACTTGCCAACCTGTACTAGAAATGTCCTCTGTGGACCCCTCCCCAAACCATTTTGAGCCCCCAAGATTTGACAAAGGTCTAGAACCTGGATTGGCCAATCAGGAGACATATTTTGGCCCAACTTGAGCTTCCCATAATGCTTTGCAGGTTCTGGCATAACAGCTATGCTTTGCTTTGCTCTCTGAGTGAACTCAAAATGTTCTTTCCTGTGTCAGAAATTACAAGGCCAGGTGAAGCTGAACAGGAACATTCTCCTGCTTATGACTACCAAGGACAAGGCAACTTAACCCAAACACTATCTTGAATAATATATTATGTTAATGACAGAAAAAACACAGACATGCTGTATATAAGTATATAATTTCAATGGACACATTGACATTCTCCTATCTTATTGTATTTACATCTATCCAAGTAAAAAATCCCTTTTTCGTATTATGGTTAACACATATGGAGACTATAATTTTGGCTACATAGGCATCTTGAGCCAGGAAGGGAGGGAGGGCTGACAGGGAATTGCTTTGAAGGCATAAGGTCTCCTTGTCCATTCTTGGGTTCATTGCCTACAATGAGCTCTCATGTGCATGTGCATCTCTACATGCATGTTCCACAAGCTTTGAGAAAAATAAATATACAAAAACAAAACAAAATATATATGGGTCCTTTAGGACAGAAGCTATTTTTGCCATTTTTTTTATCCTCAACCCTTAGCAGTATGACTGGCACATAGTGCTCAATGAACACTTATTAATTTGTTCATTGTTGATGTAGTGGGGATTATTTTTTCTAAAATTTGTTGAATTAGATGACAGAGGTCTATAATAACTCTGAAGTTCTGTGTGACATGAGACAGGAGCTATCCATCTCAAAACTGTTGAACATATATGTTGGGGGGAATAGACAAGAGACCATATTCAAGTAAAAGTAGTAAAGCTCCATTCACCTGAAATGATTTAGTTTCTGGATTCATTTAAAAAAGATCCTAGAAGTTAAGGGAAAGTATGAAGGAAAGATGAAACAAGAGAAAGTGGTACTTAGAAAGAGAAGAGCACATCGGTCAGAAGTTTGGGGAGATGGGAGAGGGGGGAGAGAGAGAGGGAGAGAGAGAGGGAGAGGGAGAGAAATGGGGAGAGAGAGAGTAAGAGAGAGAGAGAGAGAGAGAGAGAGAGAGAGAGAGAGAGAGAGAGAGTGAGAGAGAGAGACAGAGAGACAGAGAGAGAGAGAGAGAGAGGCTAACTGAAGTCAGACTCTGAGCAGGATTTTATGGATGCTAGTGGCCCAGAGTATTCAAGATGAAACTTGGATTAAACTCTATAGAAGGAAATACTCCAAGACACTTTTCAAAACTATAGAATTATTTTTTTCCAAGTAGAAAAAAATGCTTTTTTTCTCTTACAGTTGTCATATGAAGAAAATCTTAAAATTGTGGAATTTGAATCAGAAAATTAAAGGAAAGGTGATCGTAATTCCAGAAAAGATTCTAAAGGAGTGGGAATATTGAGGGAGAAGGCATATAATTGTGGAAGAGGCATTTCACTTAATCTATGCTTTATATCTTTTTGCCCAATCTATCAACTCATCCCCAATTTATAGTCTAACCTCTCTCAACTTTCCTGAATCCTCTCCCTGAATATCTGACCAAATCTCAGACTAAAAGCATTTTTTAAGCCGTTACTATGTGCAGAGCACTTTGCTAAGTGTTGGGGATTGTGATAGTAAAAAAAATTCCTCTTCTCAAGATGTAATAGGATAAGAAGGTGTATTAGAGGTTTCAATTGCAAATCAGTTGAAAAAGCCTAGAATACCTTAGAGTACAGCAGCATAGCATATCATTACAAATATTCCTCACTGTTAAATTCACTAATAAAACCATATTCATTTCTGGTGTTAAACCCTTTGATAAAGTTCCAAGCACTGCCATGGCAAGAACTTTCATCACATATCTCCCAGACTCTTACATCATATTCCCGGTCTCATCTTAATCACCAACCATCTTCTCTCTATTTACCTCTTTACTTGGTGTTCCTATATACCACCATCATTTCAATTATCATCTCAGTTTATCCAATTCATATCTTTCCACTTTACTACAGTTCTATAATTCCAGCTGTCTGCTAGACATTTTTATCTTAATGTTTCATCAGTATCTTAAATGAAAAATGTCCAAAATGGAATTGATCATTTTTGCTCCTTCTCTTCCCAACCCACCCCTCTAAACCACCTTGCTCTAAAATCTTCCTACTCACGTATGTTTGTAGTCTCAAAGTCATCCTTAATCTATCCCTCTCCATTACCTACAAATACATATACACACATGTTCAATCAATTGCTAAGAATTTACAATTCTACCTTCACAATCAATCTCAGATTACTGTCCTTCATTTCACTCAAATCAGGTCATTCTGCTTGTCCATAATATTGTACTAATTTCCTAATTTTACCCCCATCTCACCTCTTCTCTATCACAGCTGCAAAACGCTGCCAAAATAGTCTTCTTGGGTACAGGAATAATAGTAAGCATTTGATAGTTATTTTTTTTGCAATTTTGATAGATTGGAAACATTATTCTTATGCTCAAAATCTTCAATGGCTCCCTATTACTTCTGCTATAAAATACAAATACCATCTAAGCTGCCAACTACATTTTTAGTATTAAGCCACATTATTTCCTTTAATGCATCCTATGTTCCACCTATAAAGATGCAGAAGAGACAATTCTAATATGGTGTTAGATGTAGAGGGGGAAGTGACATAAAACTCCCAGACATTTCAGTCTTTTCTAGTCAGCACAGTAATTCATATTTGATAGAACAGAAGAGGCTGGGAGGATGGAGCTTTAAACAGTTTTCTTACCATAGCATCTTTCATTTTCTTTTTGAATAGAAACCTAAGAACAATTGTCTAATTGGAGAGTGTATGATAAGAACTAAACGCTAAATTGGGTTTATGAACATGTTAGATGACATTTGAACTGAGTGACTTCAGGGAAACAGTGAAGTTCAGGAGAGTTAACAGAAGAGTTTAGAGTCAAATATAATAATTATTAAAATAGTTCAGACAATAGATCTGCCCTTGGTCTAGGTCTCTGCCTACTTCTGCTGTAGTGTGGCTTTGGGAAGGAACTCAATGACTGGCTGAGTCTTGACTAAGAGATAAAGAGAGCTGTTTAAGCAGTGACCTAGAAGAGTATGGAGAGCTATAGAAACCTCAATAGCCTTAAGTTTAGGGAAGTAGATGAAGAGATAAGTAGTTCTTTAAGCAAAAAGGCTTACTAACCATAGAACCCTCCGTGGATGGAAGACAGCCTAGCAGATGATTCCTCAGCAGAGGTTTCTGACAGGCAGTAGTCAGCCGAAAGAGCTGTAACCACTATCCCACCCCTTCAAAAGAGAGGCTGGTTAACCATAATATCAGTAGATGCAAGGGATGTCCAAAAGACAAAGCCATAATGCCACAGTCTACTTTGTGGGGAAGATGCTTATTAACTACAGAATTCTTAGTGACTACATACTATCATGGAAAAGAATACTAAATTTAGAGTTTTAGAACCTTGATTCAATTCCCAGTTTCTGCTACTCACTACTTGTTTTGAGTTGGGCAACTCATTTCAGCTCCCAGGGCCTCAGTTTCCTCATCTGTAAAATCAGAGGACTAGAACAGGAGGTACCTGCACCTGGTTCCATATATTAATATTCAATCCAAATGATCAATAGATCATAAACAGAGTATTGAGTAATCCTGAAGAGAGATGCACTCATAAGACTAGGAAAATAGTATCTGCTAGGAAACAGCTAAAATTTAACTCTTTTTAGGGGTAAATGGAGAACAGTGTCTGAAAGGGAAGCAGAGAGCAGCATGATAACATCAACAAAATATATCAGCAGTTTTGTTTTTTTTGTATCAGGGGCATGATGTGCCCTTCTAGGTTTATGCCCTAGTCTTACATATTTCTTGTGTGTGCATGTGTGTGCATGTGTGTGTGTATAAGCTTGCATGTTTCAGCCTGTGTGTGTATGTCTGCACTTTTGTGCGTGTGTATGTGTGTGCTCCTCCAAACCAGCAGTACAGCCACAAATGTTTTCTACACACGGATGCTCCAAACTGAATGCCAACGCAGGCCCATGTTTTCTACATACGGATGCTCCAAACTGAATGCCAACGCAGGTCCATGTTTTCTACGTACGGATGCTCCAAACTGAATGCCAACGCAGGTCCATGTTTTCTACACACGGATGCTCCAAACTGAATGCCAACACAGGCCCATGTTTTCTACATACGGATGCTCCAAACTGAATGCCAACGCAGGTCCATGTTTTCTACGTACGGATGCTCCAAACTGAATGCCCACGCAGGTCCATGTTTTCTACATACGGATGCTCCAAACTGAATGCCAACACAGGCCCATGTTTTCTACATACGGATGCTCCAAACTGAATGCCCACGCAGGTCCATGTTTTCTACATACGGATGCTCCAAACTGAATGCCAACGCAGATCCATGTTTTCTACATACGGATGCTCCAAACTGAATGCCAACGCAGGCCCATGTTTTCTACGTACGGATGCTCCAAACTGAATGCCAACGCAGGTCCATGTTTTCTACGTACGGATGCTCCAAACTGAATGCCAACGCAGGTCCATGTTTTCTACGTACGGATGCTCCAAACTGAATGCCCACGCAGGTCCATGTTTTCTACACACGGATGCTCCAAACTGAATGCCAACGCAGGCCCATGTTTTCTACATACGGATGCTCCAAACTGAATGCCAACGCAGATCCATGTTTTCTACATACGGATGCTCCAAACTGAATGCCAACGCAGGCCCATGTTTTCTACGTACGGATGCTCCAAACTGAATGCCAACGCAGGTCCATGTTTTCTACGTACGGATGCTCCAAACTGAATGCCAACGCAGGTCCATGTTTTCTACGTACGGATGCTCCAAACTGAATGCCCACGCAGGTCCATGTTTTCTACACACGGATGCTCCAAACTGAATGCCAACGCAGGCCCATGTTTTCTACATACGGATGCTCCAAACTGAATGCCAACGCAGGTCCATGTTTTCTACGTACGGATGCTCCAAACTGAATGCCCACGCAGGTCCATGTTTTCTACGTACGGATGCTCCAAACTGAATGCCCACACAGGCCCATGTTTTCTACATACGGATGCTCCAAACTGAATGCCCACACAGGTCCATGTTTTCTACATACGGATGCTCCAAACTGAATGCCAACGCAGATCCATGTTTTCTACATACGGATGCTCCAAACTGAATGCCCACGCAGGTCCATGTTTTCTACACACGGATGCTCCAAACTGAATGCCAACGCAGGCCCATGTTTTCTACATACGGATGCTCCAAACTGAATGCCAACGCAGGTCCATGTTTTCTACGTACGGATGCTCCAAACTGAATGCCCACGCAGGTCCATGTTTTCTACGTACGGATGCTCCAAACTGAATGCCCACACAGGCCCATGTTTTCTACATACGGATGCTCCAAACTGAATGCCCACACAGGTCCATGTTTTCTACATACGGATGCTCCAAACTGAATGCCAACGCAGATCCATGTTTTCTACATACGGATGCTCCAAACTGAATGCCAACGCAGGTCCATGTTTTCTACGTACGGATGCTCCAAACTGAATGCCAACGCAGGTCCATGTTTTCTACGTACGGATGCTCCAAACTGAATGCCCACGCAGGCCCATGTTTTCTACGTACGGATGCTCCAAACTGAATGCCCACGCAGGCCCATGTTTTCTACGTACGGATGCTCCAAACTGAATGCCCACGCAGGTCCATGTTTTCTACGTACGGATGCTCCAAACTGAATGCCAACGCAGGCCCATGTTTTCTACGTACGGATGCTCCAAACTGAATGCCAACGCAGGTCCATGTTTTCTACGTACGGATGCTCCAAACTGAATGCCAACGCAGGTCCATGTTTTCTACGTACGGATGCTCCAAACTGAATGCCCACGCAGGCCCATGTTTTCTACGTACGGATGCTCCAAACTGAATGCCAACGCAGGTCCATGTTTTCTACGTACGGATGCTCCAAACTGAATGCCAACGCAGGCCCATTCTTCCCACTGAATGGGTTTATATTTGTTGGAAAGCAAGCTTTAGGTTTAGTATAGTTGTTGTTTTTCAATTATTTCAGTCATGTCTGACTCTTTGTTACCCCATATAGGGTTTTCTTGGCAAAGATACTGGAGTGGTTTGCCATTTCCTTCTCCAGCTCATTTTACAGATAAGGACACTAAGGTAAATGGGTAAATGACTTGCTCAGGGCCACTGAGCTAATCAATAACTGAGGACAAATTTGAATTTAGGAAAACAAGTCTTCCTGACTTCAGACCTGGCACTCTATCCACTGTGTCACCTAGCTGTCCCTTATGGGGAAATATTCTGTTTCTTTATGAACTAAGGGTAATACTTTTAAAAATATATTTTATTCAAACTTTGACAAATACCAAATAAAATTAGCATTTCCATACCAAAAAACAAGATGATTGCATGGCACTACAAATTTCAATCACATGGTTTGCTTTTCCTTTAAGCATCAATCATTTTCCACATGTAACATTCAAATCTCTATCAGAAGTCAGTATCTTGATAGAGGCTCATGAGCGATACTTTAAGGAGGTTTTGGATCCATGAAGAATCTAGAATCTGGGACTGCTGATTGGGAGCCCCATGAGTGAGAAGGATCATTACATTTTGTTGCTGCTTATTTGTTTCAGTCATATACAACTCATCTGGGATTTTCTTGGTAAAGATACTGGAGGGGTTTACCATTTCCTTCTCCAGCTCATTTTACAGATGAGGCAACGGAGGCAAACAAGGTCACATTACAACTAGTTGCCACTAGTAAGTATCTGAGAACAGATTTGAATTCAAGAAGAGTCTTCCCAATTCCAGGCCAGGTGCTCTATCCATCGTACCATCTAGCTGCAAGAATACTACATACTAGACAGCAAAACAAGAACACACTTCCTAGATAGGAAGGACTGCTTAATTGCTGTCTTTGCATCTCCAGTATCTGGCACAGTTCTGAACTGAGAGAAGTCACATAATAAATGCTTTTTTACTGAGTATTTGGTTCACTGAAATTCACATTCCATGTCCTCTCTCTATGCATCCACCATACCTCAAATATGGTCTTTATGTCATTCAGTCACAACCTTTCATTACCTTTTGGACTCAGTATACTGTCTCCCTTCTCCTGTTTCCCTTCTCCTGCAAGTTAGTGTTCTTTTCTTTTGTAAATTACCTTTTTTGGTTTATTTATTGTTTGCTTTTTATATCACCCACTAGAATATAAACTCCTGGAGGTCAGGGGCTGTTTTCATGTCTTTCTTTGCGTACCAACAACCTGGCATAGGACCCATGCATAGTATTCAGTAAAAATCAGTGTTTGTCAGATCTCTTGAATATATCCTCCTGAGGGGAGTTGGTGTGTGATCATTATCATTATTATTTGCCCATTGATGTATACACTTTTAAGGCTCACATAAGTTTTAGAGTTTCCTTTGCTTTGGCAAATGCAACTCAGTTCTGCTGATGCTATCGTTTTTGGCACCAAGATATTTGTTATCTGAGATTGAGCTTCAATGCACACTGGGATGATGAATTTCAGGGAAAATTCAGTCAGGGCAGATTGGGGGAACACGGCTGCAAAAGCTGGGCCGTCAGAAGACTTGATATGTTAGCAGTAGTTCTGCTGATGTTGCTATGAGGCACACAAAATATAAAAGCCATCATTTCCACATCCAGGGAAAATAGACAAGTGCATGAAGAGATTCACATGAATAGTATCACTTCGACAAAACCACTATAAACTTTTATTGAAAAGAAGCACACATCGGGGAAAAAAATACAAAACCCCAATACAGTAAGGAAGCCCTGATATCTAAAAACAGAGATGTTTTCTCAGCAGTAAGTATCAGCAGCAATGACAAAAAGTTCACTCTGAAAAGGAATTTAATTTTCCTTTGATAAGATTTCTTTGAGCAGCATAGAGATCCAAATGGATTCTCTTTGCTTCTATTACAGGTTGGTAATTTATTAGTAAATATGAAAACCCTTCAATACAGAGAAGTCTTTTAGCTAGCATATATTTGCAATTTCCCTAATTTTGAAAATGAAGTGATGATATTCTGATCTTTAAAAAAAAACATTCATGCAAACACATACATCCATATCTACTGGCTTTCTAAAAAACTCATCAAAGAGGATCTAATAATACTAAGAATTATATTCTTTTTTTTTTGCATATTCAGACCTGTTTCATCACTTCAGGGAACTTCTGTGTGGAAACTCCCATCACTGATAAAGATTAGCCATTCCGATAATTTTCATTCTTATCACTATAGTACTAAGAGGTTAAGTGATCTGTCCATGGTCATATATCTACTATATGTAGACAAATATTGTACCCAGGCTTTTGTGACTCAAAGGTGGGCCTTTGATCTACTATGCAACACTAAACAACAGTAACTGGTATTTATATAGTTCATTAAAGTTTGTAAAGAACTTTGTATACATTATCTCATTTGAACCACACAATCATCCCAGAGATGTTACAAGTATCAGTTACAAGTATCATTACAAGTATCAGTTTTACAGATAAGGAAACTGGGGCCTAGGGACCATAAAGAAGTAATTGTCAGAGCGGGATTTGAACCTAGTTCTTTTGGCTCCTGAGCCAGTTTTACTTCCTCTAGATCAAGCTGCTTTCCAACCAGAAAGTATCAAAAGACAGATTGGAACTAGCTCTTCTTGACAGCAGTTCTAGTTCTCTGCCCAACACATCATGCTGCTATTCCCCATAAAACCGACATGAAAGCTACTATGACAATGATTCCAAGAGGTAACATGCACAAGGGAATCCAAGTACTTGGAATGCCAAAGACAATTAACCTCCCTGATACCTGCTGAACATGCCAAATGGATACAGGTCCCCTATCAATCATTTTGGACAGAAAATTTAACATCTACATTTAAACAGCTTTTTCTCAGCACAATTTTCTACACTTTTTAATGTGTAGTTTTAGGGAACAGGGTTGACTTTTGAAAAGGTTTCCAAATGCCTATAAAAAATTGTTATAATTTTAAAGAAAAGCAGAGTATTCTGCTTGGAGCTTAGGTAAAAATAACTTGCCATATTTTATAATCTTACTATTCTTGTTCAGGGACTCTGCAGAACATTGTAGGGCACCAGATAATGCAGCATTGAATAAAGTCCTTCCAAAATAAACATCCTTTTGGTGAAATAACTGTAGAAATAGAGTTAAGTTCAGTTGGATTACCAAGTGTTGCTTCTAAGAAAGGATGGAAATGTAGGCTGTCATGCTGTTCAACATAAACCTTCAATTCCTGCTAAGCTCAAAGTCCCAGAACCACATCAGACTCATCCCCACTTCCAAATCTTTATTTGTATTATCCTATCTACATGGGATGGTCTTGCTCTATCTGAATAAGGTCCTCTAGGGTCCATCTCAAATATTGTGAAGTATTTCCCAACCACCCCAGTTAATACTCATCAGTCCCCTTTGCCAGTTGGCTGCCGCAGATAGATAAATACAGGCACACTTGTCAACACCATTCATTTGAGCATTTAAACACATGTTGCTCAGTATATTCATTTAGCTGTTTTACATGTGTGAACCTTGTCATCGGTGAATCAATCAACATGCATT
Source organism: Bettongia penicillata ogilbyi (assembly GCA_023548195.1). NCBI lineage: Eukaryota > Metazoa > Chordata > Mammalia > Diprotodontia > Potoroidae > Bettongia > Bettongia penicillata. The sequence goes on from JAJHZJ010000278.1 coordinate 1,447,833, forward strand.
TATTAATCACTTACTATATTCCAGGTGCTGTGCTAGGTATTATAGTTACAAAGAAAAAGGCAAAGAAAGCCCTTCTCCTCATGAAGTTAATATGCTAATGGAGGAGACGGTAAGTATATTAATAGGTACTTATAAGACACATATAATGTAGATGGAAAGTAATCTTATAGAAAGCAAAGCTGTGGAGACTGAAAATGTATTCCAACAGAAGGTGCCATCTGAGTCGAATCTTGAAGGAAGCCAGGGATTCTGAGTCAGAGGTAGAGAGAAAGAGAGCATTCTAGGCATGAGGGACAGCCAGCACAAAACAAGATGACAGTAGATTGGGTGCCATGTGTTAGGAACAACCAATATAGGCCCATAAGCTTTTAGAAGGAGGGCAGAGTGCAGGTTACATGTCTGTCTTATTTCCCTGAGAAAATAGGAGAGTATTAAGTAGTGTTTGATAAATATATAAGGGGATCTTATTCACTGGCATTAAAAATCTGTTGATGTTGTTGTTTGAAACATAAAGGAATATGAAATGATGAAGAATGAGGAAAATGTCAGGGAAAGCAATATTAGCAGGTAAAGACTTGAAGACAAACAAAAGTGTATACACAATCTTATTTTCTTGAATGTCAAAGGATATGTGAAAAAATGGGAAGAGGGTATATATTGATTTCCTATCATGAATGTGACCTGACCTTCAAAGAGTTATATTATTAATGGTAAGCTCAGGAATATGGAGAAGTAGGGTAGCTATCTCTATTCTGATAGGAAGAAAGTACCTCTCTTAACTACATATATATTCTGTTCTTCCTACACAGACTTCTTTTTCCTATCATCCCAAATAAGTCCAATGTTGTTTTCATCAGTGTAGGAGTCAGTCAATAAGTGTTTCTTAAGGGCTTGGTATGTGTCAGGCACTGTGTTATGAGTTAAGGAAAAAAAGGCAAATAGTCCTTACCCTCAAGGAGCATATATTTTAAAGTCATGAGGCAAGATGATAAGCTGGCAGATGGATGATGTATACAGAGTATGTGAAAGATGATCTGAGAAGGAAAGACACTAGTAACTTGGGGGTAGAAAAGGATGAACCAAGAAAGCTTGTTAAATGTAGGATTTGAGCTATCTTGAAGGAAACCAAGGAAGGTAAAAAGTAGAAATGATGGCAGAGAATATGTCAGCCAGGTGGAAAAGCCAGTCCAAAGTAACAGAAAAAGGAGTTGAAGAGTCCTATTACTGGAGTTTCAAATAGTTGATTTGTAGTCAGATTAGAGAGTATTTGGATAGGAGTCAGTTAGTCAGGAAGCATTTATTAAGCACCTACTATACACAGCACGATATACAACACCATCTCTATCCTCAAGGAGTTTACAATCTAATGGGGGAGACATCATGAAAGCAATTTTGTACAAATAAGATAGAGATAGATATCTATTGGACAGATCTCTATTAAATAACTATAGCTACCTATCCATATCTATAGCTATTAAATATCTACATCTAATAGAAATTGACATCTATCTAATAAATATAGCTATCCATATGATAAATTGGAGATGATCAATAGAGGTAAGTGAAAATTGGAAAAATAAAACTAATTCTGCTTTGTTATTGGTTTCATTCTGTATCACTGTTGAAATTTTTGTAATTGCCTAAGTCATATTTCATTTGTCTCAGAGTTCAGTTTGGAAATTCAACTGTCCTGTAAACCACTAATCATCTCTGAATTAAGTTTAGAAGTTCAATTCTCCTGCTAACACTGTTCTATTCTTGCCTCAAGGCAATCTTTTATTTAAGGGTGCATGGGGACACCAGAGAGCCTGGTTTGTTATCTCAGCCAGTGTATGATCCACTATTGCTACACTGTTCCTGTAGATGGATTTAAACAATGTATATTTCTCAGCAACAGGATGGAAGGAGAGGTTGTTGCTAGCACTTCATTCCCAATTTCTACCCAATTATATTTTTGCCCATTTATGATGTTACTTTCTATTCTAGATACTCTTCCTTTCGTCCATAAAAGAGACCTCTCTCTCTCATTTGGGGTCTTTGCTTTTCTGAGGGGGCTTAAACCCTGTCCATTAAAAAATTCACATTTTTTTCAATAAGTTGATCGTGCTCTGAGATTTGGGTCTCAGTTTTCCTTTATTTAGATCATAATAAAAGTCACTAGGTAGTTGGAAATGAGAAGGAGGAAGTCAATAGAGTGGTTAGGTTAGATGAGTAGATCTGAGAATCATTAGCAAAGAGATGAAAATTAAAACCATGGAAACTGATGAGATCACTAAGTAAAATGTGTGTGTGTTTATCCTTCGTTGAAAAAGAAGACCATGCCATCAGAGAAATGATGACATGACTCGTACTTGACCTTGTTTTGAGTAATGGAGGGCTGTGTAGATCACCAGCCTCACTTCTCCTCCAGAGTCATCTGAATCCAATGACCAGATATTCATCAGGATGACTGGAGATGACCCAGGATGAGGCAATTGGGGTTAAGTGACTTGCCCAAGGTCACACAGCTAGTGAGTGTCAAGTGTCTGAGGTGAGATTTGAACTCAGATTATGCTCCTGACTCCTGCACTGGTGCTCTATCCACTGCACCACCTAGCTGCCCTACTAAGTAAAATAGTATAGAGGGTAAAGCAAAGAAGGGCCCAAGACAGAGATCTTTGGGATAACAACCATTAGCAGGTATGAAATGGACAAAGAGCCAACAAAAAGGAGACAGAAATATTGACCCGACAGGTAGGATAAGAACCAGGGTAGAGTAATGTCACGGAAACCTAAAGAGAACAGAGCATCAAGGAGAAGAAATTAACCAACAGTGTTGAAGGCTAGAGATGTGTCAAGAAATATGAAGATTGAGAAAAGACTTAACCATTTTAGATCTGGCCATTAACAGGTCACTGGAGGTTACTGGAGTAAGGATAGCAGAGTACTATGAAGAAGTACAACCCAGCTCTTCCACCATACCTCTTCCACCAATCATGGTAAAAAATACTTCAGAATATATCCTGATAGAAAAATACAAAAGGCAAAAAGTCAGTGAAGTATTTTTTATTCCAGGTCCAAAATGGGAGATGGATAGAGAAGTCTGCAGACATCGGGATGGGGGTTGGCCATGAGTCCAATGCAGAGCATGCCAGTTCCAAGATCTGAAAGAGAACTGAATCTGTTCTAAAGTAGGAAGATTGGCTAGGAAGAGGTGCCAAAAGGTCCCTAAACTCGTGCAGGTGTTAGGAATGGATATCAACTGGCATCTCTGTTCTCACTATCAAGTTCTAGAACACAGATTCAGGGTAGACTGAGGAGGAGATCTCAGGAGAGAAAGAGAGGAAAGGTTGTGCTTATGGTCCCCAGCTATATATTAAGCAGGGGACAAGGTCAGAAGCAAATAGTAACTGTGTAGAACTGACCATAGAAACAAAGCAGGGACTCAACACAGAAAAAAAAGACGATAGGCTATATTTCTCAAGAACATTAAGGTAAAAATTCAAATAAAATGTTAAGAAGGAAATTGCTGCAACCTATCAAAGGTTATACACTAGGACTGGACAATATTTGTGCTAGGAATATATAGAATTGATTCAATATTAGGAAAATTATAAGTATAAATGATCATAATAATAAAAAATTGATTCTATCAATAGATATAGGAAAAGATTTTGACAAGATTCAATATTCATTGCTATAAAAATATAAGGAAGAAAGGATCAAATGAAACTTTATTTAATATAAGTAGTACCCATCTAAAACCAGTATCTAGCATTACCTGTAATGGGAATAACTAGAAGGCTTTCCAAAAAGATCAGGGAAAATGCAAGGATATCCATTATTGCCACTACTGTTCACTATAGTGCTAGACATAATAGCTATAGCCATAAGATGAGAAAAAATTAATTTAGGTAATAAGTACAGGCAAAGAGGAAACAAATTATCCATTTTTGCAGATAATGTATTTTTTTTTTATTTAGAGAACCCTAGAAAGTAAAAAGATAATAAACTAATGAACAACTTCAGCAAAAGGAAAAAGGATGTGAATAGGCAGTTTTCACAGAAAGAAATCTGAACTATCAATAGTCATATGAAAACATGTTCTTTCACCAATAATTAGAAAAATACAAATTGAAACAACTCTGAGAAAATTAGTCTGACAAAGGTGTAAAAAAAAAAAGCAAAATGACAAATGCTGGAGGGGTTGTGTGAAAATTCATAATTATAATATGTGGTGGTGGTGGTTATTATCCATTCTTGAAGAGGAACAAAATGACATCATCATGATAAACTCAAGTTTCAATGTGTCCAACTGTGGCTGATCAGACCAACATGAGCTTGGGATGCTTTACCACAGATTGGGCACAGATAGTCCACGTGAACATTTGGGGTGGATACTCCAGATTTGCATATGCTACATTTACTTTGTGCTGTCTCAATTCTTCTTTGCTCATAGAACACAGCACCCTTTCTGATGTGGGCACACCATGCTGAGCAGTCCTGTGCCAGTGTCTTCCATGTTGAAGAATCAAATCCAAAGTTTTTGAAAGAGACCTTGAGAGTGTCCTTGTATCACTTCTTCTGACCACCATGTGATTGCCTGCCCCATGTGAGTTCTCCATAAAATAGTCTTTTTTGACAAGCATACATTTTGCATTCAAACAACGTGGCCGGTCCACTGGAGTTCAACACTTACCTTGGTAGTGTACTTTCTAGGGATGTACACATTGACAAAGTTGATGTACACATTGCCAGAGCCAGCTCAGTCTTTGAGAGACTCCAAAGAAAAGTATGGGAGAGAAGAGGTATTAGACTGACTACCAAACTGAAGGTCTACAGAACTGCCATGTTGACCTCATTGTCACATGCCTGTGAAATATGGACAGTCTACCAGTGCCATGCCAGAAAACTCAATCGCTTCCATTTGAACTGTCTTAGGAAGATTCTGAGGATCACCTGGCAGAATAAGGTACCAGACACTGAAGTCCTTGCTCAAGCTGAACTGCCAAGCATTCAAACTCTGATTCAGAGAATTATAATATACTATTGGTGGAATTATGAATTAGTTCAGACATTCTAGAAATTATGGAATTATGTCCCCAAAGCTTTTAAACTGTAGGCATACACATTGACCCAGCAACATGATCACTAGATCTATTCCCTGAAATGATAAAAGAAAGAGGGAAAAGACCCAAATGTAAAATGTGTTCAAATGTTTACAGCAACTCTTGGTGACAGGAAAGAATTCCTATAATTGTTGCTGCGTCCCTATTCAGGCAGCTGCATCTCCTCACAGGTTATTGTGTTCATCCTTTGCTGCCGAAGACCATGCCATCAGAGAAATGATGATTTGCACTTGACTTTGTTTTGAGTGAGGGAGGACTATGCAAGGTCACCAGCCTCACTTTCTCCTTCTGAGTCATCTGAATCCAGTGACCAGATATTCATCTGGATGACTAGAGATGGCCCAGGATGCAGTGGGAGATCTTGGATCTTTTAAACTAAGGTCTTTTCAAGTTCTCAGTTTGAGTGAGGCAATGCTCATTCAGTGAATAGGCCAGTTTAAGAAGTAGTCAGGAGATGGCCCTTCTAATGACACAAAGAAAAATGACTAACTCAAGCCGGGAAGGAAACAGCAACAGATACAACTGAAAATCTCAGAGGGAACACCTTAAGCAGTTAGAAAGCATCATCAAAGGCTTCCTGCAGAAGGTGGGATTTGAGCCTGGAAAGAAGATAAAGAAAGCACTCGGTTCAGGTAAGAGAAAACGTTGAACCCTCTCAGCCCTGGACAAATTCAATAGTCTTAATTAGTTGCTGAGACAGAGGAACCGGTGACTCAGTGGACCTACAATAAAAGACTGACCCATTTCTCTGCCATTCTCTAGGGTGTAAGGGCTGTTTTAAGTTGTTTCCTAAGAGTTAAAGCGAGGAACCCAACCATCAGCAGGTCTCTATGCAGCTATGGACACGTCCTGCTCGATAAACTTTCCTGAGTTCTTTTGCCTCTCTTGTATTTATTCTTTTCTGATCTTATATGATTGAGTACCCTGAGATGGACATGACCATGCTTAGGAGGTACTGTGCATTCAAGGGGTCAAGAAGCTTTGGGTCAGGTTGAAGCTCCCTGATAGTAGGGGAATCTCCTGCCCTGGAGAAGTCGGCCATCAACAAGAGGACTTGTCCAAGGCTGGCTATTTTCTAGCAGAGTTGCAAGAACAGTTCCCAGTCAAGGCGAAGTGCAAAATTACCTACTAAGCAGTACTGAATACTGCTTTGTGTTCAGATGGCGTTTAAATATTGGCCTCGCTGCAGATTTTAACGATAGTTGAATTTTCTTTTAAGTCTATTTTCATTAATGTGTACTTGTGAGTGTTGTGTTTAGCATTCCTTTTGGGTAGAGAATAGATTACTTGTATCTTTAGTATTACTTTAATGCTTCCCTTTGGTGGGACCCTAACCCAAGCTTTAAGTAATTTTTCTCTAAGAGGGTGGGGCTGAGGAAGATTTTAATAAGCCAATTATTGTGCGAAATGTTAACCAGTTGGGATAATACTTACCAGCACAATGCCTGGCCCATAGAAGGTGCTATATAAATTCTTATTCCCTTCCCCCTCTTCTTCCCCTAATCCCTCTCATTAAAGGCAAGCTTTCCCAGAATTGAACTGGAGGACTGAGTATCCCCAACTCCTGAGGTGACCCGGTAGTGGTTCTTCTGCACTAGAAGGGTATAATTAGTGAGGCACAGGGACTTAAGTCATGATTGGAATATTCTAGCAACAAGAACTTCTAGTTTAGTAGGCATTTTTCATTTTCCTTCAAAGAAGTACTTCCCCTATAGTTTCTTCAGTTTAGCAATACCTAGTTTACCCACAGGCCTTTGTAGTAACGTCAGTTTTCTAGAACTACAACAGAATATGACAGGACTAGGTTCCTGATTTTACATAGAGTTCTCAGGAGGATCAAATCAGGCAGGATATGTATGATGTGTGTGCTGTGGCCTCTCTATCTCAAGGTTAGGCAGGCTGCATCTTCAATCTTGAGGGCTTTGTGAGGTTGTTTCTTTTCCAATGTCCTTGACTCAAGTCTACACTAATGCATTCCCTCCACTGGTAGAGGGACAGAGACTAGCACCTCAATTTCATTTAACTATTTAATATCAATTGGCTTTTAAAAATAGATGTTTACTTCAAAGATAAACAAGAATAATCATATAAACATTCCCTTTCCCCAATTCCTTAGGATGCATACTCCCCCCAAAACCACTTTACACTCTGGTAGAGAAAAAAACTCCTAACTTAAATCAATTCCAACATAGCACTCATCCCACCAAGTTAATGTCCAGATGTGACGTGACTCCAGAAGGAGATCTCATTTTAGCTTCCCCTGGCCTGGGGTCCCAAAGATTATTCTCTCTGGGCACTAATACAACAGAACTCAGCTCCAACTTGAACTCCTGGATTCCTGTGGCTTGCTCTCCTAACTTTTCAAAATTCCCAAGGTCAGAGACTCCATTCCCTTCATCAGACATCATGAATGAGTTACTGATATTTCCAACCTGCCTGCCTTCCTGCCCAAGAACGTGAGTCAAAAAAGAGAAAAGAGTCGAGGATTGATTGGCCTGTTTCAATGCCTCTGCAGCCAAAGAGGCTTCCCATTCCAAGCCAAAAACGGTTATGGAATGTCTACATATGCTTCACAGGCTCTCCAAGGTACTTCCTTTACACATCATCATAATTCTCCTAGAAGAAAAGTTCCTAGCATCCTCCACATGGAGGTTGCATCAGTCAAGCAAGCTGATGGGGTTGGCACATATGCCAGAGTCCTATGACTTATGTAAAGTACTCTGCAAACCATAAATCTCCTTATAATTAAGAGCTTTTATTATCACTAGGGGATGAGGGATAAGAACTGGGCAGGGAAACTGGCAAGAGTCTTCAGATGCCACCTAGATCATTCCCTTTCTCCAGAAAGAAATCTCAACCACCTGGAGGCCATCAGAGATGGAACCCAGTTGCCTCTTGTCTGCAAGCTAAAACTATAGAGGATGAAGGGATCCAGAGGAAAGGAAAGGCAAAGAGAGCATACATAGGTCTATGAAAAGTGGCAGCAAAGATTGTAAGCAGACAGTAGAGGCAAAATATAGAACCGAGTCCAATCTGAGGTATTCATTGGAAGTGGGGGAGGAGAGGGCACCATCCTGCCAGGTGGCTGGCACTGGTAAGGATGGAACTCCTGCTGGCCACCTGGTTACAGCTGAGGCTCGTCAACTCCTCTCAAAGTGCTCTTTATTCCAGTGTTCTTAAGGGCAGAAATTGTCTCAGAAATGGTGATTTTCCCACTTCATGTCTTGGAAAGGTAGCTGGGTGGTAGTAAGGAAGTGCCAACTCACAGCACGGAGAGTTGGAGTAGGGATTGTAAATCAGGGACCAGCTGGAACACGGGAGGGCCAATTGTTAAATTTTCAACGGGAAATTTTCAACATTTGCATCTTTGAAACTGTCAAACACTACAAATCAGGGCATGACATATTGTACTGCTGATTGTCTAACCTTAAGAAAGAGATGGAGAAAATATTAATAATGAAGGTTAAATTTAAAAGAATGTCACGCGTTTTCAGAGAGCCTGTTGCTAAAATAATGACCAGATAAAGTCCATCTGCTGAGTTCACACAGACTAAAGGGACTAGAAGATAGAATGGGAAGGGGGCTGATCTGAAAGGATAGAAATAAACTAGAAAGAGTAGGATGATCAAAGGAAGATGGCGGGTAGAGGGCAGTTTGGTCAAAATTATCCATATCAGTAATCTATTAACCCTTGAAGGGTCAGTCAGGGGTCATGAAAAGAAATTGGACATGGATTCAGAAGTCTTAGTTTAGAAAAGTCTTTCTTCTAATATTTTCAGCAACTTTGTGACTCTGTCACATGATAGTTTGTTTCTTTATTAATAAAGATAACAAATATTTTGCATTACTACTGACTGCTTCACAGGGTTAAGTTTAAGGAGTTTAACAAACCCGTATTTAGAAAAGAATTAGAAATTGAGGGAATGCCCATCAGTAGAGGAATGGTTTAACAAATGATGATATATGAATGTGATAATATTGTGCTGTAAGAAATGATAGTTTCAGAGAAACCTAAGAAGACTTGTATGAACTGATGCAAAATGAATGGAGAACAATTTATATAATAATTTCAATAATGTAAAGACAAACAACTTTGAAAAACTTAGGAATTTAGATCCTAATGGCTAGCCACAATTCCAGAGGGGTCATGATAAAATATTACATTTCTTTCGAAATAAAAAGGTAATGGACTCATACTGGCAACCGAGGCTTACTCCTATTACATTTATTATTAACTCATTGACTGAGAGAATTTGCTTTGCTTCACTATACATGCTTATAATGGATTATTATTATTATCTCAATGGATAGAAGGACTGAGGTGGGGAAGAACGCAAGGAGGTGGGAGAAAGGGAATGCAGACCTGAAAATAAAATAAATTGAGTTTTAAAAAAAAATGTTCTTTAGACTTATTGTATTTGCATGGATTCATTAAAATTAAAGAGAGAGATATCATTAGTAATTTTGGAGAGAAGAACTTTGGTTGAATAATGATGTTGTAAGTCAAATTACAGAAAGTTGAGAATGTGAGGAAAGGGAGTTGAAACATCAACTATAGCTACCCTGCTCAAGGAGTTTCCTACAAAAAGAATAATAGCTACTGGAGATGGACTGATCAAGATCGAGGTTTTTGAGTAAGGAAAAGACACAGGCATGTTTATAGGTGATAGGGAATCAGCCAGTAGACAAGTTGAGATTGAATATGAATGAGAGGGGGGAAATCTCTGCAAAAGATGAGATAGAATGGGATCACTTTATATAAAGAAGGGTTTGCTTTAGTGAAAGAAAAGGATTAACTCTTCATATGAGGCAGGTGAACAAAAAAGATGAGGGCAAAAGGCATCTGGGTTGATATGAAAGGAGAAGGGGAGAAGAGGGAGTTCTCTCAATGAATGCCTTCAATTTTGGGGGTTTTTGTGTAAAATATGAGTGAGAGTTTTCAGTTCAGACAGGGAGGGTAAGCAGAGTAATGAGGAGGGATGAAAAAAGGCAGTAAATTGTAAGAAGGTTAGAAAGGTAATAAGGAGCAAGTCTTTGAAAAGTTTAAGTATAAATATAGTAGTTTATAACTGATTCTGGAGATAAAAGGTGTGGGTAAGCCCTGATGAGAACTGATGAGGGTCAACCTGAATTAGGGGCATAACTGTGAAAAAAGAAGGGAACATATACAAGAGAGATTTTAAGGCAGAAATGTCAAGATTTGTCAACATATTGGATTTATAGAATAAGGTAGAAAAAGGAGTTGAGGATGACATAAATTTTGTAATCCTGGTTGACTAGAGGCTGGTGGTACCCTTGAAAATAATAGGAAAGTGTGGAAGAGGAGATGGTTTGGTGGGAAAAAAAGTAATGAGTTCTGCTTTGGACACATAGAGTTCTGTTTAAGAGGTTCAAGAGACAGTTGGTGATATTGTAACTACAGCTCCAGAGAGAAGGCAAGTCTGATCCTATGAATCCAGGGGGCCTCATCTGCATAGAGATAATTGAATGTATGAGAACTAAGGTCACTAAATGAGATAAAATAGAATGAAAAGAAGAGTGAACCCAGGATAGAGCTTTGGCAGCCACTCACAGTAAATGGGTTTGAAATGGACAATATTTAAAACATGGAACAAGGAACTATTAATTCGAAATAAAAAAGAGGCACAAAAATACCAGTAATGTGACTGGAATTATAACTTTACATGGGAATAACTTTACACAGTACAGCCTCATTTGAATTGACTGTCAGTTTCTAAAACACAGAGCTACTTTAGGGATGCAGAGACCATGAGGATACATTGAGGTTAGTTTAAGTTGACTCTAACTTAAGATTAAACATGTTCTATGTGTCTCTGGGTGACTGAATATTGGAAGAAGTCATATAAAATCTGGATCTGGTGATGCCCTTCAGTTCTTATTTCTTTTCCTTGAACAGTCTTACACTGACCACTCCTTTGGCCATCCGAATGGAACAGGGATTTGTTATCTGTTCCTCTGCTACACATATATACCACACGACCCTCATGTGTACAGACTTTCCATCCCTTTCGAAGGAATTTATAAACAAATCAACATTTCTTTTGCTACTGTAAAGGCATGACAATCTATTGCCCTAAGGCACCACTCAGAATCCCTGTTATTCAGTCATGACAGTTTCATCCTTTCAACATTCCTATTCCAGTCTTTCCTATCCTTAAATTTTACCCTCTGGAACCCCATTATATTTTTTAATAAACTGCCATTCTGATTAGTCACATGTCATCCCTCATGAAGCTACCTTGTATAAATCTTCTATTGACTTAGATGTGCCTATGCTGTTCCTCCAATAGCATTCAAGGTTCTTGAGGGTACAGTCTGTTTTATTTTATCTTTCTATTCCCAGCATCTAGCACAGAACCTGGCACATTTTAGGCATTTAACGAATGCTTGTTGAACCTTATTGAATCTGAAATCTTTTCCTTAGGAAGGAGAGATTAGCAGAATAAATAGTTTGGATATATCAGGCTTGATTTTCCCCTATAACTCAGAAATGTATGATACATGATGCAGTAGAACAGTGATTTCAAATTCAAATAGAAAGGGGGAGGGAGGAAATATGTCACTAATCTATGTATAAAGATCCCCACAGGTCATATATTGATTTAGTTCTAATATGTAATGTTTAAGTTTTGCTGTATTTTATTTATTTTGTTAATTTTTCCTCAATTATATTTTAATCTGCTTCTGGCACACTGGGGTGTTTGTAGCCTGGATGCCACAGGCTGCATGTTTGAGACCTCTGAACTCTCTTGCCCTCAAGTTCTGTTGACATGGCAGTTGTAAACGGACCTGAGCCAATAAAGAGGAATCAGTAATTACTGACATACATTCTTCCAGTCTGTCCTTCACTGCCCAAAACTGGGCTGAGTTCTGGTGATATATAATCATCCTACCAAACACCAATCGCAGAAACAGCACTAATTCATCAAAGGATATAAATTAATTTTAGCTGATACATTTTGATTTCATTTCCAGTGACATATATAAACATGCAGATACTTGAATGAGAATAAATGACAGACAGCCTTCCAAATGGTTTCTCTGCTGTCTACTCTTTACCTTCACAATACTTTCTCCACTCAAGCACCAAATTGATTTTTGTAAAGCATATTTTGGATCATGTCACTCTCCTACTCAAAAAATTTCAGTACCTTACTACTGACTGTTATTTATAAAATTCTCAGCCTGGAATTTCAAGTCCTATATTGTATGGGCTCTGAAATTTTTTGTCTTTGTTTTTTTCTTTTTATTTCCCTATATTCTCCTTTACACATTTGTCATTCTAGTCAAATTGGCTTATGAAGTATTTCTTGTACTAAATGTTTCATTTCCTGACTAAGCCTCTGGACAGCAACTCCACCCCGCTCCCATGCCTATAATATCTTTCTTCTTCACCTCTACCTCATAGTTTTCCTACCTTATTTCAAAGCATAACTCAAGTGCCAATTATGACACAGTCCTTTCTTCTTCCCTCAAATTGTGAGAGTTCTCCCTCCCTCCCTCTCTTCCTCCTTCCTCCTCCTCCTCCTCCTCTTCCTTCTCCTCTCTCTCTCTCTCTCTCTCTCTCTCTCTCCTCTCTCTCTCTCTCTCTCTCCCTCTCTCTCTCTCTCTCTCTCTCTCTCTCTCTCTCTCTCTTTCCCCTTCCCTCCATCCCTCTCTCCCTTCCTCCTGGTACCTCTCAAAATTATTTAAATTACTTAGTCCATACTTTGTATCCACTCATCTTAGCATAGATTATATCCTCCCAGTAGACTGTAAGCTCCGTGAGGGTAGGGATTGATTTCTTTTTGTTATCCCTAAACCTATCAAAGTGCTTAATGATAAATGCTTCACAGATGTTTAAGAAATTAATTTAAAAAGTACAAATAAAAGAAAAAAGAGAAACAATTAATAACAATAATAGCATGATCTTAAGTGGTTGAGAAACAAACAAAAACGCAAAAACCCTGTTGTGAGTGACTTAGCATGCAATTATGCAGCTTTGATTGTTCAGTCATGAAAAGAATTGAAGGCCATGGGCTTACATTTTAAGCAGGGATTTCCAGCATCAACTGAATTTATCTTGAATTTTATCGTCCTTTCATGTCGTGTTTATTTATATAGTTGTCCCCATCTCTGCCAAGAAAACACCAAATTGGAAACAAAGAGTTGAATATGACTGAACAACAAAAACCATCTTTGCATGTATTATTCTTTCGGTTCCGCTTTCCTCCCTCTTCATCACTTCCCATATTTCCTTGTACTATTATATTTGCCATTCCCTCCTGTGTAATAATATTATATTCCTTTCATACACTATAATTTGTTCAACCATTTCCTACCAGATGAGCATGTAATTTGTGTCAGGGCTCATGTATTACAAATGGTGCTGCCAGGAAAAAACATGTATGTGTGTGTGTATATGCATATACATACATATATACATATATGTGTGTGTATGTACATGGAGAGAGAGAAAGAAAGAGAGAGAGAGAGAGAGAGAGAGAGAGAGAGAAGGATTTGTTTGCATATGATACTAATAGTGAGATATCTCAGCCATAGAGTATGAACATTGTTTTCTAAAACAAGGTCAATTCACAATTCTGCGACTAGCAAATAACCTTGCTAATTTTCCTAGGCAACTAGGCAAACTATGTAGTTTTCCCTGAAATTTTGGATTAATAATGAATTCCTTCCCTAGCACCTTTAGTTGATAAGTTTCTTGAAAATTAGACTAATGTATTCATTCACTTTTAAATTTTGTTCTTTAACTTATTTAACTAATCTTTCTATTTTTTTTCCAGTCTTATTTTTAGAGATTTCTGTTTATAGATTTAGGGGCATTTCAATTTTCTTAAATTGAGTTGAATACTGAATATTTCTCCAAATATTTAGAACTCCATTTATTTCTGTAAAAAAAAATGCTTTGGAGTTTTAAACAGAGATAAGTTGCATTCCTTTTGTCCATGCTTATTCCTTTAATTTATTTCTCTTACCACATTGGCTCTAGCTAGTATTCATGGAACAATGTCACATAATAATAGTGATAATGAGCATCCTAGCATCCTTCTGCCTTTTCCTGAAACAAAATCTAAATAATCTATTCCTTTGTCCTGAGGAAGTAGAGATTTAGGGTAGAAGAGTTTTGGATCTTAGGATCACATATATATGTTTTGCTGATGGAGTTCTGCAAAATTTTCTTTCTAGAATCTGTGTTAATATTGGCATCAATATGAATGTTCCCAAATTTAAAAATCAATACACTCTCAAAGCAATATGAGCAAAGGAATGTCTACATTCATACTCATCTGTCAATCTGTCCATTTACTTATTCAGAAAATTCCTAGGCAGAATCAGTTGTCTCCTCTAAGTTTTAAAGAGGGAAAAAAAAGAGGAAGCCTTTTTTAGTCTTAAGTTTTTTCTATGGAGAATATCAGAACAGGGAACCACCTAGTAGTTTCATATTTTGTTATTAAATTAAATGCTTTTCAAATATGAAAGACAGTAGGCCTCCATAAAATCCTTGGAAATGTCTCATTATGGTGTTTGAAGCGCATCTAAAAGCCAAAGCTAAAGGCATGCAAACATTGGATGATCCCAACAAATTAGATAGGTTTTGACTATTTATAAAACGTCAGTGGTCTACATGGATCTGAAATACAAGTTCAAGGCTAACTAAAGTCAGAGAAATCCATTGCTACAAGGATGCCTATCAAGTTATCCTTTGAAACACTGAAGTAAAGAAAATGGAATGTGGAAATATTTCTTCCTACTTTTTTTAGACTAAGGAAACATGACCTGAAACTGAGTTTTCACTATTAATACTTGAAGCAATTTCCATTTTTTTAACAGAACAAGAAATATTGTCTCTCTTCTCTAGAAATATTTTCAACATTACAAAGGGAACTAAGTTGGTTGAAGAAAAATGTTTCCAACCTGTTCTCCCTACCCTGTACCAACATGCTCAGCCCTCAGTCAGAGGTTCTATGAATTATGGGAGCATCTGTGCTAAATTATTTCTGTATTGACATTTGGGGGATTTCAGAAGTGCCATAATAATGCATACACTTCACCATCAAAGGCCAGCTTCACCTGAAAGCAACAAAAAGCACAAATTTCATTTCAGCCAGCAACCTGGAAGTACCCAAGACAAAAGACAAGATGGCGCACAGCTATAACTAATTTGATTTTTGCAAATTCTAAACATCACAGTTTCAAAAGTTGGCAATGTATGAGAGATCACTAATGCCATAAGAACAGATTAAAAATCTATATTGAAGCCATGTCTTTATCTCCTATCACATTTCCAAGGTGGCTTTTGCCTTATGCAATGCCAGCTACTTAGTAATATATGTAGATCTCATCTGATCCATAGATTCAATCTTCCTTCTTTAAACATGCACAGTTTCCAATTTAAAAACAGCATCAAAAACAATAACATTATCACCACCACCGACGACTGAGAGACTAGATGTAGCAAAGGGAGAATTGCTGACCCAAAGGAGCACAATGAGCTGCCAGTCGAGTAAATGAGTATAGCTTTCAGACAGAAAGATTAAATATTCCAAGAAATAAATCTCAGTAAAAACAGAGGCAAGGGCACATACCTTAGCAGTTCTGATAGTTTTGAACTTTGGACATGAGTTTCAGGGCAACATCGGGGTTTATATGTTTTCCTCAGGCCACCACCAAGTAACACTCACTTTAAAGCTCCACAGAGGTTCCAGTCCAGCTTTCGATATGTTCCTGAGGATGGCACAGCTTCGTCCAGTTCTTCAAAAGCCATAGCATAAAGGACACCATTCATAAATTGATAAAAGGAAGAAAAATGGATATTAAAATCCTGAACTATCAGTTTCCCAGACAACCAGTAGAACATATGAATTGCTGATTGGAATAAAAATAATTCAGAAATAAAATTAAACATTTCATAGCTGAACCAGAGATGCCACTAGTGATGGATCAATTAACAGATACCATTTTAGTACCTCAAATGTGTCTAGTACAGTATTAAGGATAGATCTTGCTTCTATGGCTCTCTACAGTTTATGTACTGCCTTCCTCACAACAACTACATGAGTTGGTATTGCAAGTGTTATTATCCCCATAGTAGAGAAGAGGAAACTGACGATCAAAGAAGCTGAGTGGCTAACCCATAGTCACAAAATAAGAGTCAAAACACGGACTGAAACCCAGGTTTTCATCCTCCTAATCTCTTATTGTTTCCTCTGTGTGGTACTATTACCTTTGTCCTAGGTGCTAATGGGTATACAAAAAACATGACATATTTATATTATAGCAGAAATATAAACAGTCCTTGTACAAAAGAAATCTATTCATTGTCAAACTAAGGAGATGAGACAATTAAATAAATTAGACTCATCTTGCCCTTGGGATACCCAGTTTGTCCTTTTAAATCTCTCCACAGATTCATTCTAAATGAAAGAATTTTTAATGAATGAAATTTTAAAAATATGAAAGCTACTAATAGCAACTACTATATAGATAGTGCTTTGATTACAAAATGCTTTATAAATATACTTTTGATCTTCACAGTAAGCCTGCAAGGCACTGTTTTCTCCATTTTACAGATTAAGAAAGTGAGATTCAAAGGGGAAGTGACTTAACCATAAATCATATAAATCACTTCAAATCCTAACCCAGGTCCATCCTGACTCATTCTTACTCCTTCCTTTGTAGCATATTATCTCTCAAAATACACATACACACACACACACACACACACACACACACACACACACAAAGTAAAACATTGCTTTCCAGAGGCACTTCAATGGTAAGTGGCCCAGTATTCTGTCTTAGACAAAGAAAAAAAAAGGAAATCCATTGTAAGATGAAGGTTATCTTCCATGATGCTGACTCTAAAGTTAGATGATGAACTTCCAAATTCTATTGCCTTCTAATAATCCACTGAATTTTTATTATTTCAAACTTTAGCTAAATCTTTTTGAAAACTATTTCTATTTTCAGCATATGCAGCCCCTTGAGAGATTGAATTTCATAAATTTATTACATACTGTGTAAAGGCATGCCTGTCCTTCTCTTTGAACATCACAGGGGGTACTCTTGTTCTAGTAGCCCAAGATCCAGTGAATAAAATCCATTCTCTCCCTATAAATTCAATGTAACTCAGCAATACTTATTAAGCAATTCTTTCTATAGAGTTTTGTGTTCCATACTATGGAAATACATAGCTTCAAATGAGACAGGGTCCTTGCTGTCATGGAGCTCATAGTCAAAAAGGAGAATAGGTCACAGTCATAGATAACTCTTAAATACGATATTTTTTTTAAATTAAGAAAATATAGAGATCAATGAGATCTTTGTAAGGCTGTTGGGTAAAAAGGTCATTCCCAACTGACCTGACTCAGAGAAGACCTCCTGGATGAGGTGACATCTTATTTGGGATTTAAAAGATGGGTAGGAATATAACAGGTAAGGGAGGGAAAATAATGTATCTCAGACATAGGAAACTATGTGAGGAAAGTCATGAAGACAGGGAAACACAGGGAAAGTCTGGGGGACTTGAAAGAATGTCCCATTTGTCAAGATTGTAGAGAGCAGTGTGAGGTAGCAATAGAAAGACAAAGTGATATTACATTATGGAGGATCCCAAATGTCCAGCTAATGAGTTTGGATGTTGCTCAGTAAGCAAACGGAATTTCTGGGCAGAGGAACAGAAAATGGAATATACAAAATAAAAATCAGTCAAGGAGCAGTAGGAAGGATAGATTGAGTAGTGTAGAAATCAAAGGCAAGAAGATTGATTAGGAAATTATCACAATGGAGACAGGTAGTAGTGAAGTATCATGTATGAAGGCAATGTTAATAGATAGGGTTTTGCTTCCTTTGAAGACTCTACTATATAAGAGATGAGTATCCTTCAGCCTGCCAAATATTAGGAGACAAGGCAATGGCCATGAAGTTGAAAGAATCCAGGCTTAAGAGGTAGGAAAACTGAGTACTAATCCTAGTGATGCTATTAAACAACCAAATTTCTTTCAGTAGTTTTCTTCCCTTCCTTAAGCTTGAAGTTTCTCATCTGCAATATATGCAGATTGGGCTAAGGGTCTCCAAGAATTTGTCCAACTCTGATATAATATGATAGGTGACTGGACTTACTGAGGACCTGCTAACATGCGTAGCGCTAACTACGCAAAAGCCATCACACACTTCTCTCTGACTTGAGCAAAACCACCGCCACAGATTCTGATGCACCTCCAAAGAGATCTAGGAGCCCTAAAATATCATTATAAGATTGTAAGGCACTTCCCTGCCCTCTTGGGAAGCAATTCTTTGGTGATCAGAGTTGTCGTTTAGGGCTGTAGGTTTAATCCAAGTCTAGATTAGTTGATATCAGATGTAGGATTTAACTTAAGATAGTACTGAGAGAAATGAGTATTTTCTATTCTATTGATAACTCATTACTAATTAGGATCCAGGATTTTTATTTTTTTATTCAGGAATCATCCCCTGTAGGTCAGTTAGCCAGTCTCTGAAAGGCATGACTGATAGTCAGATTTCCCAAATCCTCTAGGAATATGCTATTCAATCTTAGGCAGAACTCCACCCATCTAAGAGACCTTACTTCTGTTTGGAGTATAACAGATTCAATCTAGGTGAATTCTATCCCCAAAGAACTAAACCCATGTTCTCTTAATCCTCCACATGATTTTAGGTAGCCCAGCTTATGAGGAGAAAACCAGCCAGATTGGCCTAGTTAGAGAGAGAGATTCCTTTGTCCAGATTGCTGGAGACCGCTGAGTCTCATAATCAATCCATTTTCTCAATAGGAGGGGCTAAAGTCTTTCAGTTGATCTGCTCATTTAAATGTCCACCAATCAGGGCTGAATTCTCCTATCAGGGGTATTTCCTTTCAAAAAAAAATAAGGCATTCATTATCTCCATTAGGTATCTGGTTATCAAGAGAAATCACTGACCATCAATTTGGTGATTACTAGTTAGCCTAATTAAGAAATTGACTATTAATTACCCAGAAACTCTTTCTCTCAGGTTTTTGTTTTTTTTAATTCATTTCTATACCCTGATGAAAGGGATAGCAATAAAGAGCAGAGCCACAGCATAAAGAGTTGGAGCCATGAACTATCCTACGAAAAACAGAAAGGACATTTTCAATTCATTGTTCATCCTCCAAAACACTATGAGGAGCTGAGGGAGCTCACACTAACACAGGTATCCTTCTTCCTGCTTAACAGGCAGGTCACATTCCCTATCCCCAGACTTCCCATATGAACCAGGCAGCTTTATTTCCTTAATTTGTGTGTGTGTGTGTGTGTGTGCGCACGCTCGCGCGTGTGTGCACACATGCTCACATGCATGCTCATTTGTGCATGAACACACATTACTGCTCACAAGTATACCCTGTGACTCTATCACAATATCTTTGCCAGCAGATAAGCCACTTCACAGAGATATATATTCCTCCAAAATTTACAAATTTGGTATTATCTATTATCCAAAAGAATGAACTCTATACTAAAGCACCGAGCATAACGTGAAAGGGCATATGGCTGAGATAAACACATAAATCTTAACTTACCCCTGGCCCGAAATTCACAGAATGCTCATCCTGCAGCTGTCAGACTGTAAGGCCAGGCTTTAAGGCTTAATGAAAATTTGACATTTTTCATGCGACATCAATTAGTAGCTGGTCTGGCAGTAGCATGTACACCACACCCCTCTAATGGCTAGTTTGCCTGAGACACTTAAAAAAAAGACTCTTTGCATGAAAGGAGAGGACAGAAGAAAGCAAGAGGGAGAGATAAAAAGAGACAGAGACAAAGAGAATGAAAGAGATAGCTGATTAGAGACCTTGAATTGAAAGAGGGTACAAAGAAGATGGAGCCTAATAGATCTCAATTTCATGGTGACTATACAAGCAGGACTAGTCTCACACATTGCAAAGGGATGTTAAGACCTCTTTGCCTAGCTAAACTTTTCTTTGTCTTCCCCTTTTCCTATTTCCTCACAACCAATGCTACCAAACTTGGAGAAGTCTGAGAAAAGAGAATTAAAGTAGGAAGGAATTGTAGGCTATGATAGTTTTGAAGAATTCAGATAGTTATGAAGGAACTGGTACAAAATGATTCAGAATAAAGAAAACAGACCTAAATGAACAATATAGACACTGATTACAACCATAAGAATGAAGATGCTATTACATGACAATAAAACTCAGGTTAATTTCCACGAATAAAGTCGTCATTACATGTTAACATTAAATCATATAGTATTCCTTTTTTTTGGGTAAATTTTGAAAATATCCAGTAATTTACCAAAAAACAAAAAAGACTATACAATTTAACTTTACCCTGATAATAAATGCTCTGGTTTGGGAAGAAAAGAGAGGGAAGAAAAAAGTGGGGGAAAGGCAAAGGAGTGTGAAGGGGAGTAATGTGAACTAAGACTATAAAATATATAAATTTTAGTTTGCAGAGGGCCTTGAAACCCAAATAAAGGAGATAGGAATCCTGGTTCTTCCAGTTCACTAACATTTCCTTCTCAGGTCTTATTCTGACTCCTGATGGGCTAGTCTTCTCATCTCCTTAATGCAGTGTTTCTCTGAAGGTCTTGTCCATGGTCCCCATCTCCTTGATATTTATACTCATTCTCTTAACAATGGCATTCACTCCCATAGTTTCAACTCTTATCTCATGTAGATGATCCTAAGTTTATATTTGTGGTCCTGACCTTCTTCTAAGCTCCAGGGACACATGTCCAACTACCTTAAAAATATCTTATCCACATCAACATGTCCAAAACAGGAGGAAATTATGTGTCTCTTTAAACCTGTTCATGTTTTTAACATCTCTCTTCCCATTGATGGTGCTATCATTCACAGGTAACCTGAGCTCTCAATCTTCAGACTCTAAGATCATAGATTTAAAACTGAAAGGCCATTAGATTCCAAATCCCTCATTTTACAGATGAAGAAACTAAAATAGAATCTAAGGCAGGATTTGAACTCAGCTTTTCTCTGCCTCTCTGTCTCTCTACTCTTTTCCTCACATCTCCTATCTGACAAATTCCAACCTAACTATTTCTTCTCTATAAAATCCCTTTAATTCATCCAGCCAAACTGGACAGTTTGCCCAACTAACACACTGCGTGCTTGTGCCTCTTTTCCTTTTGTTCTTATTCTTCTCCTTGTCTAGAATGTTCTCCTTCCCAATTCTTCACCTGAGGAATTTCTACCCATGCTTTAAAGTCGAACTCAAATTCCACCAACCCTCTCTATTCCAGGGAAACTGCTCTTCACCTTCATGATTGGTAACCACATTCTCCTTCCTGCTCCAGATTGTAAAAGTTAAAATAATGGAAAATATATACAATATGATATTAATAAAGAAAAACCAGAGAAATGGCAGATAATTTCATTGTGGGAGAGAGGGCAGAATTAGAGATGACTTTAATATTTTAAGCCAGGGTGCCTATAAAGATTATAGGACCAAAATTACCACAGACTAATATAAGGTATACTATAGCTTCAAAATCCTTTTCATAAAAAGAAGTTAATTACAGGAAAAAATAGAATAAGTGTTTGTGTAAAGGAAGAGAGTTATATTAATTTTCAAATAATGTGGGATATTGCCATTGTTTTGGATGAATATCTTGATATCTAATATAAGTAGAAAAAGAACTTTTTAAATAAGAAGGAGTTAATGATAAAAAGAAAAAAATGACAGTACATTTTATTTTGGAAGATTATGATGCCTATAGATGAGATATGCAAAGCTAGGAGAATATCAGACTTGAAAGTAAAGATTGTAAGATTGGTTTTGAATCCATTGAGTTTGAGGTACTAGTAGGACAAATGAAGTGAGAAGTTAGAAATGGAGGTTTAGAGCTGGGAAAAAGGTCAAGATGAGAGACAGAGAGAGAAAGAGAGAGAGAGAGAGAGAGAGAGAGAGAGAGAGAGAGAGAGAGAGAGAGAGAGAGAGAGAGAGAGAGAGAGAGAGAGCACACTTTGGAAATCACTTGGACAGAGGGAATACCTGAAGACTTGGAAATAGATGAGATTATTAAGGGAGAGGTTGTCTAGAAATAAGAAAAGATGGCTGAGAAGAAAGTAAGAAAGTCTTGGGAAATTCCCAGTTTTAAGAAGATAGAAGGGGAAAACAGAAGCCAGTGAAGGTAACAAAGAAGAAATAATCAGAGAGGAAAAAGAATGTTATTATCAGCAAAATGAGAATAACAAATAAATGAAAAAATCATTTATTAAATGCTTACTATGTGCACACAAGGTACTAGGGACTAGCGATATAACCAGAAAAATGAGACAGAATCCATTCTAGATTCTAGTCCTTCCCCTAATTGGAAGAGACAACACATTTATGAGATTTCAATTGCATAGTGGCTGGAAAGACCTGGAAGTCCTAATGGTGTATTAATGGAGCATACGGTAAGGTCTAGTGCTCTTTAGGGTTCACTGGCATATCAGATAGCAGTGTTCAGGGGTCTGGAGACATAGCATCAGGATAGGTGGAAAGATGGAGAGTACCCTAGGATGCAATGGCAAAGCATTGGCCATCCTCCATCTTACAAGAAAGAATTTACCTTGTCAGGGCAGAGGACTTAGAGAGGCCCTGCATGCTATCATTGGGAAAGGGAAGTGGCCCTGAGGATCCTATTGGAATAGGGATCCTGGTTTCTACTCCAAGGCAACAGATTAGTTAGTATTCAATCAGGATGGGGGCGGGGTGGAGTAGAGGCAAGGAAGAAGGGCATCTCTCTCACATGGTACTTTAATGTGTGGCAGAGGAGATAGCTTCAAGGAATGAGACTAGCTAATGGAATCCAATACTACAGTGAAGTAAAGGGATATGAAAACTGAGAAAAGATTATTGACTTTGAACATTGATCACTCAATCATGTTGGTTAGATCAGTCTCTTCATCTAGAGAAAGATGGATAGAGTTAGAGATTGCTAGAATAATAGAAACCCATGGGTATAGTCCCTAAGTCTTAAAAAAATCCTACCAAATGCTTTCTTTCAGTTTATTTTTTTTACTTGTAATTAGAGTATTCAAAGTGGCTATAGTTTAGTTTTCATGAAACATCCTACTACTTTCAATATAAAATATTAAAGACCCCTAAAATCTTTGAGTCATGAAGAAAAAGTCAGTAGTCTAAGCTGAGTTGCTGACTTGAAATTTAGCTATATGTATCTGCTCCTTTATTTCCCCAAAATGAGCCAAAATTGGTACTTGGAATAGAAGATCCGGGTGCACATTCATTCTTATATATTTATTTTATGTGCATGTCCACTAAATTGATTTCTATGGTAGCTGTAACCCCATAGTTATATTAACTTACTGTGAAGGTTTATCTAAGTTCCTTGTAATTCAAAATTGAATGCAGTCATTTTTGAACTGCCGAAGAACTCTTCTGGGTCTAGACTACCAGAACCAGGATAACAATTTATATGCTAACATTGAAGGAAAAAGACAAAACAGAGAAGGTTGAAACTCTTAAGAATTTTGCTCAATGAATAACCAAGCAAGATTCTAGTGGATTAAAGGTGAAGAATCCAACTCTTCTTCTAACAGAGGGAAGTAATGGTTATTATGAGACTTAAAGATCTCCCCCAACCATTATGGGCCTGCCCATTAAGGGAAGCTTGATTAGGGGAGGCCCACATCTTGTTAATTTTCTAATAAGTTCAAGGGTTGTGATGCCCTCTGGCTATGAAAAGTGTATAAAATACTCTGAGGTAAGGTTTTATTTTGGGACTTACTCATAGGAAGTGTTTGTTTAGTCAGACAAGACTCTGGGCTGCTATTTTAAGAAGACCCCTGGCTTTGAAAACCCAGGTGTTGATGCTTCTCTCTCGGGTAATTATGTATATAAGGCTTATGGTAAGATAATTGGAAGCCCTAAATGTTTATTTTTATTTTCTCTGAAGTTCAGGGGGCTTACTTTTTCCCCTGAACTAAGTGAATGATGTATGTGCTTGATTAAAGTAGATTACTGACCTCTCAAAAGTTGTTTTTATTTTAGAAAACCAGGTCTAAGAATCTTTGCAACAGGTCTTCCTGTGTATGTCAGGGTCCTTGCTGTTACAAGTGATGACAGACAAAATAGGCAAAAGAGGCACATTTACAGCCAATATGGGATTATAGTCATGTTTATTTGTTTTGTTTTTTAAATTATTTAGGGTATGTTAATTTATTCAACAGTCACTCAATACATGTATTAATTCATTAATAATGTCTTATATTTGTGAAGCACTATATGGTTTTTAAAGTGTTTTTTTCCAAAGCTATCACATCATAAATATTGAATGAAAAAATATACATAGGCACACAGAAGTTGAACTGATTTCAAGAACAAATCAAAAAAGATAAGCCTTTTAACTAGGTAAGCCAAATTAGCAGTATTTGAAATTCAGCAATTATTTTATATGATAAGAAATATGAAATGATATTTCTATAAATTTTCCCTCCATTTATGTTTCATACACTGCAATCATAAGCTACTGAGATATGTATGTAGGCTACAATCAGTGAAGAAGACAGATGTGAAAATATAAAATCTTGTACAAGAAATCAAAGAAGAAGAAGAACTGATTTCTTCTTCACCTGATTAGCTGTTGGTATCTTCTTATAAAGTCATAAAAACTTTTCAATTTGGGAATTTTCCAGAATATAGAATTATATCTTTTTCCACTCAATTAATATATTCTCACCAGAAAAACTTTCTGGAATTATTAGAAATTTCATATGCCACAATCTTTATTTCTTAACAAAATATACATCTGTATATTTGTGTGTGAATGTATATAAAATTCTTATCCATACATACACACACATAATAGTGAGAAAGTCATCATTCAGTCAAATTTTTATATTCTTACTGTAGTTTGCAATGGTCCACCATCCTAAGAACTTTTCCATTCTTGCTAGCCTCCTTTGTAATCCCATTTTGGAGATCTGGGTTATTATTCTTCAGATTAGTCATACTTATTTGTTATAAATGTTTTGCTTTACTTTGAGGGGGGAGGGAGTTGATGGGGAGTGTGGAAAAGATAGAAGAGAAATAAAATAAATACTTATTAATTTTTTTGTTGTGTTTTGTTCTGGAGTGGGGGCGCCAAGGTAATTGAGGTTAAGTAACTTGCCCAAGGTCACACAGCTAGTTAACTGTCAAGTATCTGAGGGTGAATTTGAACACTCAGATCCTCTTGACTCAGGGCCAGCACTCTATTCACAGTACCACTTAAAAACTTGTTAATTGAAATAAAAACAAAATTTGATATAAAAACACAAGAAATTAATGTGGTACATAACCAAAAGGCAAACAAAAACATTTTAAAAAGTTAAAACAAAAATGAGTAGACATCTTTAAATATCTGTCTTCAAGATGTCGTATAAAAAAAGGATGTGCCTTATTTTACTTGAGCCTAGTGTGAAGAAGTTAAAAAAATGGGTAGAAGTTTAAAAAAAAAGAAAATTTATCTTTGATTCAAAAGAAAATTTTCTAAAAATTGGAGCTCTCTTAAACTAGAATGAGTTGCTTTAGAAGCTAGTAGATTCCACATCACTGGAGACCTTTCAGCAGAGGCTGGGTAACCACTTGTGTAGTATTTCATAGGAAAGAATTCTTCTTCAGCTAAAGGTTGCATTAGATGACCACTAAAGTCCCATCCACCTGAAATTCTATGATTCGGAAAGTCTAGCCCCCAAAAGAAGATAAGGATAGAGGCTGGGTATCTACTTCTGAAAGGGGAGAATTCATCGTTTTTGTATTTGTAGGCTAAGGAAGGGCAAATATGCAAAGGAAGGATAGTATATTAGAAGAGATCTCTGAGGAGAGGGTTGACAAACTATGGCACTGGGACCAATCTGGGTGGCTTGTTTCTATGCATCCCACCACTGAGGAATAGTTCTTAACATTTTAAAATTCATTTGTATTATGTTTAAATTTTAGATCAATGTAGGCGAAAAATATATTTGCTTTCAACAAAGAAATCCCCAATTATATGGTTTCCATAGACCCCAACTTACTTCCTCCTCTTATGGTCAAATTGTTTACTTCATAGATTTCCTGGTTGACTAATTGGCAACATTTATGTTCCTCCCTGAAAATCTCACAAATAAAATTAGCCATAGCTGTTTATAAAAGAATGTCAGCAAAGGGACTGTTGGACGTCACAAATCTTGGTTGAGTATTTAAAATAGAGCTGTTTATAGGACACTGCTAAGAAAAGAATGTTTTAATAACCACCTATCCATTCCTAAGTGTAAACCTCTATGTGCCTTGCTTTGTTATATAGATACATTTTGCATGGTAAGTAGGTGTATTTCTTGGCGTGGGCACACTTTTGTTTCAGAGAATGTGGACAATAGCCTCCTCAAAGCCTGCAGCAATTACTGCCACTCATGTGGCCTCTTACTATAGTTTGTCTATTGTAAGCTATTGCATTAGAGCTCATGCTGCAGTGAGACACCTGGGGAGTTCTCACCCCAGGTAGCACAATGGACACGTGGGTTTCTTCCCCTTTGTAGTCTGGAAAGCACTTTGGCCCTACATGCCATCCCTATTCCCCACCCCATCATCTGTGTGTACAAGAAAGGAAGTCACACAAAAGTTCAGAGTCAGGAACAGATAGATGGTTATTTGAAATTCTTTTCTCAACAATGCCCTAAAAATAGCTCTAATTTAAATACTTGTTGCAATATCTAACAGCAATCATACAAACAATCAATGACAACAGTCATTGCAGGAAAAAAATAAAAAGTAATGATTATTTCTCCCTGTGTCACTGGGAGAAGAAGGAGGAGTGGGGAGAAATTAATTGACTAGGGGATCAATGGCAGGAGGAAAGGTAAGATTTAGAGAACAACTGTATTTGCAGATCTCTTTGTCAAGGTTACCATCATGACCTGCAGATTATCCTCAGCACTATTGCCAGTCCATCCACAATGGTTTTCCTTTGAGATAAAAAAAAAAAGATCAGTCAAGTTTCTGTATCTCATCCTACCATCCTAACTAGACAATATACCCCTCAAAGTCAGGGATGATGATTTACATGCCCTTGTACTTGCAATGCCTGTTATAATGGTTTAAGCTTATTAGGCCCTCAGTTCTTTTGAGAATGATAAGCAAAAATGTTAGACTTTCATTCCTCAAGCCAAAAACCTCGGTAAGTTTAAAGGGTTGTTTATAATGACAGGCACACTTGGAATTTTTCACAATACGCAATAGACTGGTTCTTCTTCTTCTTCTCACTCCCATCTGTAACATGGAAGGTGAGGAGGGAAGGAGGAGCCCAACACTCCCTTCCCCAGTCTCACTTCCTGGAACTCCACAAATCACCAGAGCAACTCCTGGCCCCAAGCAGGTTCCCCATATAGCCCAACCACAGCCTGATAATGACTGCTGCCTTCTCCTCATTAAGAATTCTACTGAGTGAATTAAAAGCAACTCAAAAAGACCACTGCATAAACTGCATGGAAGTTGAAAATGTCATGTATCCCTGCTTCACTGTCTGGATTGACCTGCCTCTATCTGGATATCTGATGCTTGAGAAGACCTCATGATGTCTCCTGAGGAAAGGACCACAGAAAGAGAAAAACAAGAATAAAGAAAGATAGGGATCCTCCTTCCTCCAAAACTTTACAACTAGCCCCAGGGTCACAGACAGTTCTGGCTGGACATGTATGTGGACATTTCTTTGAAACATTTTCTGATGTTAAACTATTAATCAGAGATGTCTGTTTATCATCTGTAGCTAGCAGCTTAAATGCTTCTGTCTCAGACTAGTAATAGCCCACATTTACAAAGTGTTTCCTTACAATTATTTAGGGAGTCCCATTTTACAGACCAAAAAGAAAAACTGAGACTCTTAGATATAAAGACCCAAGCTTTGGTCATAGAACTAGCTAGTGAAACAAACAAACAAATGAATAAATACTTTTAAAGTATTTATTATGTAACAGAGAATATTGAGTACCTAAATATAAAGAGTCTCTGTCCTCAAGGATCTTACATTCAAAGAACAGAATATAAGACATACAGGCAAGTGGTAGCTAGAGAAAAGGATTTTGTTTTGAGAAGTCCCAGGGAAGGTAAGTGAAGTCATAAGGTAATTGTTCTTCCTTCTGAGAAAGGGTAGTGTTGACTTGAGAACAAAGTGGCAAAGGAGGAGGGGTCACACTACATGTGCAACATAACAGGAAGGTAGGCTGAATGCATGGTGTTATATCCAGAGGCTTCTATATATGATGAACACCCATGAGATCCACTGGTCCTCCGGACATAAGTCAGAATGTTGGGTGAAGTCAGGGTTTAGGGAGGCATTGTGATGTGATAATGGTCAGAGCATAAGGAAATGAGCTGAGATGTAAAGCCATATCATGAATCCATTAAACAAACTTAGACATCTATGTAACGTAACAGAAGTCACTTCTAGAGTAACCAGCTAAAGAGAAAACAATGGATATTTGCATTAGCAGCTTTAGGTCATTGCTGGGAAAATATTAATTACCTCTCACCTCACTGCACTCATTGAAATTATGTGGGGTGGCTTAGAAGATAAAATACTTAAGGGATTTAGAGACTCAACAGTAATGGAGGCCACATGTTCTCTGGCGGAATATTAATGGTCTTTCTTTTTGCTTATTATAAGCCTGCATGCCAAGCAATCAAATTATCTGAGTATCTGGTAAATATATGTGTGTGAAGCTGGTGTTGCAATGTACATGAAGAATGACTTACATCCTGCCTCTCCAGTTATGTTCTACCATATTCTCCACATCTATGGTTCCTGATTAATACTACCCTTCTCCCACACTGATCCCGTGATTGAGCAGCATTAAATGGGCCACACCAACAAGAACAAGATAGACTCAAGTGAAAAATGACTTCTCATTGAACACACACACACACATCACATCACATACATCTCAATAAACTTCAGGAGCTCCTATTGCCTCTAGAATCAAATACAAATACAACTTTCTATATGGCTTTTAATATCCTTTACAATCTTCCTACAGCTTACCTTCCCAGACTTATAAGTATTTCAGTACTCCATGAATTTTATGGTTCAGTCAAACTTGCTTTTTGCTGTTTTCCACAATTTATCTATTTGCATCATTTTGTATAGGCTGTCTTCCAGGAAGGAATGACTTTCCTCCTTAAATGTATTTCCTTAATAAAGATTTTCTTAGAATTCCTTTCATCAAAGCTTTGCTAATGTTCCAGTTCTCCAGGTAGAGCCAAGATGGCAGAGTAAAATTGGGGAATTGTTTGGCTTCTCCCCCAAATCTCTCCAAATATCTGTTAAAAATTATTGTAGGAGGAGGAGTCAAGATGGCGGAGTAGAAAGACTCACATATGCTAGCTCCGAATCCACAGTCCATAAATTTTCTGTAAAAAGAACTCCCCACAAATTCTGGAGCAGTGGAAGCCATGCAGCAATGCAGTGGAGGAGATTTCCATTCCAGAGAGAGCCCTGAAAAACTGCCACCAAAGGTCCGTCATGCACCGGACAGCGGAACTCAGCCCTGCCCTGCTCTGCCTGTGCAGCCCCACAGGAGCAGATGCGAGAAGGCTGCGGGGATGGAATCTCCAGTGGCCACAAAGGTCCCTCTATTCACAGGAGCTACAGGTCAGTGAGAGAGACTTCTGGGCTGGCCGAGAGGGGAGCAGGGTGTCTCCATAACTCAGGCCCCCTGGGGAGGCAGCAGCAGAGGCAGTGGCGGCCAGGAACTCTTGGAGCAAACAGGAGCTCCGCTCCATTACTGAAGATCTCTGCATAAACCCCCTGAGGGAACTGAGCCTGGGAGGTAGCCCTGCCCCCACCTGAGCACCAGAAAGCTCACATTGAATAGCAGCCACACCCGCCACTGAAAGACCTGAGGCAGGGGAGCAGCATTTGAATCTCAGACCCCAAGTGCTAGCTGGGCAGATCTAGGAGGGGGTGGAGAGGAATCTCAGAACTCAAGTAACTGGCTGGGAAAATGCCCAGAAAAGGGAAGAAAAATTAGACCATAGAAGGTTACTTTCTTGGTGAACAGATGTTTCCGCCTTTCCTTTCTGATGAGGAAGCACAATGCTTACCATCAGGGAAAGACATAGAAGTCAAGGCCTCTGTATCCCAAACATCCAAAATAGATGCTCAGGCCATGGAAGAGCTCAAAAAGGATTTTGAAAATCAAGTTAGACATGTGGAGGAAAAACTGGAAAGAGAAATGAGAGAGATGCAAGAAAAGCATGAAAAATGGGTCAATACCTTGCTAAAGGAGACCCAAAAAAATGCTGAAGAAAATACCACCTTAAAAAATAGGCTAACTCAATTGGCAAAAGAGGTTCAAAAAGCCAATGAGAAGAAGAATGCTTTCAAAAGCAGAATTAGCCAAATGGAAAAAGAGATTCAAAAGCTGACTGAAGAAAATAGTTCTCTCAAAATTAGAATGGAACAGATGGAGTCTAATGACTTTCTGAGAAACCAAGAAATCACAAAACAAAACTCAAAGAAAGAAAAAATGGAAGAGAATGTGAAATATCTCATTGGAAAAACAACTGACCTGGAAAATAGATCCAGGAAAGACAATTTAAAAATTATGGGACTACCTGAAAACCATGATCAAAAAAAGAGGCTAGACATCATCTTTCATGAAATTATCAAGGAAAACTGCCCTGACATTCTAGAATCAGAGGGCAAAATAAGTGTTCAAGGAATCCACTGATCACCGCCAGAAAGAGATCCCAAAAGAGAACTCCTAGGAACATTGTGGCCAAATTCCAGAATTCCCAGGTCAAGGAGAAAATCTTGCAAGGAGCTAGAAAGAAACAATTTCAGTATTGTGGAAATACAATCAGGATAACACAAGATCTAGCAGCTTCTACATTAAGCAATTGAAGGGCGTGGAATAGGATATTCCAGAAGTCAAAGGAACTAGGACTAAAACCAAGAATCACCCACCCAGCAAAACTGAGTATAATACTTCAGGGGAAAATATGGTCTTTCAATGAAATAGAGGACTTTCAAGCATTCTTGATGAAAAGACCAGAGCTGAAAAGAAAATTTGACTTTCAAACACAAGAATGAGAAGAAGCGTGAAAAAGCAAACAGCAAAGAGAAGTTATAAGGGACTTACCAGAAGTGAACTGTTTACATTCCTACATAAAAAGACAATATCTGTAACTCTTAAAACTTTTCAGAATCTGGGTAGTGGGTGGGACTACACATATACATACACACACATGCACACACACGTACACATGTGCGTGTGCACACACATACACACATGCATGCACACACAGAGACAGAGAGCACAGAGAGAATTGAATAGGATGGGATCATATCTTAAAAGAAATTAAGCTAAATGGTGAGAGAGAAGTGTAGTGGGAGAAGAGAAGGTGAAATGGAATGGGGTAAATTATATCTCATTCAAGAGGCAAGTAGGAGACTTTTTAGTGGAGGGAAAAGGAGGAGAGCTGAGAAAAAAATCATGAAGTTTACTCTCATCACATTTGACTAAAGGAAGGAATAAAATGCACACTCATTTTGGTATGAAAACCTATCTCACAATACAGGAAAGTCGGGGTGAAGGAGATAAGCAGGGTGGGGGGGATGATGGAAGGGAGGGCAATGGGAGAAGGGAGTAATTTGAAGTCAACACTCAGGGAGGGACAGGATCAAAAGAGAGAATAGAAACAATGGGGCCCAGGATAAGATGGCGGGAAATGTAGTTAGTCTTACACAACACGACTATTATGGAAGTCATTTGCAAACTACACAGATATGGCCTATACTGAATTGCCTGCCTTCCCAAAGGGAATGGGTGGGGAGAGAGGGATGGGGAGAATTTGGAACTCAAAGTTTTTGGAACAACTGTTTAGTATTGTTCTTGCTACTAGGAAATAAGAAATACAGTTAATGGGGAATAGAAAATCATCTGGCCCTACAGGACAAAAGAGAAGATGGGGACAAGAGAAGGGAGGGAGGATAGAAGAGAGGGCAGATTGGTGACAGGGGAAATTAGAATGTTCGGTGTACTGGGGTGGGGGGAGGGGACAAATGGGGAGAAAATTTGGAACCCAAAATTTTGTGAAAATGAATGTAAAAAGTTAAATAAATAAATTTATATTAAAAAAAATTACTGTAAACAAATTCTAGAACAGCAGAACCCACAAAATGACAGAGTGAAACAAGTGTCTAGCCCAAGACAGACTGGAAGGATGACAGGAAGTATCTATGGCACCAGGATGGGAGCAGAGTATAGTCTAGCATGGTCCATGCTAGCATAAATAGGTCCTGAGCAGGCCTCAGGGCATGGAATCACTGATAGCTGTGGGGTTTTCAGAACTTCTCAAACCCCAAAGGCCATGGAAAACTTGGAAGTTAGGTAGAAAAAGCCTATTGGATCTGTGTAAGAGAAGAGCATGGTTTGGCCCAAGCCCTGGGGCAGTTGAGCCCACTGTGGTTGCAGCATTATCTGTTTCTGGAGCTCTAGACCCACAGATTGGTGGCGGTAGGGGACATGAAGTGGCTGATGAGAGGGGGATAGCAGGAATCTCTTTGCCAGTGCTGAGGTGAGATTCTCTTGCTTTGCCCTGGTTGGCTATGGGTTGCAGTCCTGGGTGGTGGTCCAACATCAAAGAGTAGTATTGGTATAGTGGAGCTTGTGGCAGCAGTGGAGAAGGAATCCTCCTTACAGTTCCAAGGCCTAAAAGAGTGCTTGAGGTCACTCACAGAGCAAAGCACAGAGAAGAGGAAGAGTAAACACTTCTCCTTTGATTATACAACCTTGGAAGAGCTGAAAATTTGCAGGTCCCTAGAAATATTTCTGAAAACAACTGCAAGAAACCCCTGAAGCCTGGGACAGCACACCACCACCACCCTCTGGAAGCAGAGAAGTACCTTGACAAAGAGATCAAAAGTCAAGTAATTAGCTGGGGAAATGAGCAAACAGTACAAAAAAAATCAGATTATAGAACCTTACTTTGGTGAAAAGAAGATGAAAATATACATTAAGAAGACAAGAAAGTCAAAACTCCTTCACCCAAAGCCTCCAAGAAAAACAAGAATTGATCTCAGTCCATGGAAGAGCTCAAAAGGGATTTTGAAAATCAAGTAAGAAAAGTAGAGGAAAAATTAGGAAGAGAAATGGCAGTGATGCAAGAAAATTGTGAAAAATGAGTCAATTGTTTGCTAAAGGGGATCCAAAAATATTATAAAGAAAAATAAATCTTAAAAATAGACTACCCTAAATGGCAAACCAGGTTCAAAAAACCAATGAGGGGAGCAATGCCATAAAAAGCAGAACTGGCCAAATGGAAAAGGAGGTCCAAAAGCTCACTGAAGAAAATAATTCCTTAAAAATGAGAATCAAGTAGTACACATTCAAATGGAAGAGAGAATAAACAAAATAAATATGTACCAACAAGATACATACAGGAGGAACAAGAATTGGTTAAAAGAGAAAAGATATTAGAATTAAAAGAGTTTGGGAAAGGCTTTCTATAAAAAAGAAGATTTTAGTTGGAACTTGTAGAAAGCCAGGGAAACCAGCAGGCAGAGTTGAAGAGGCAATACCTTTCAGACAGAGAGGATAGACAGAGAAAATGTATAAGTAAGGTATAATAAGAAAAATAGAAAGGTAGGGTTAGACTGGGTTAAGAAAGACTTTGAATATTTTTTTTTAATTTGATCCTGGGGGTGATATGGAGTCATTAGAGTTAACAGGTGGTGGTGGTAAGAGTGAGTGGCGGGGTGATATGGTCAGATTTGTGCTTTAAGAAAATCATTTTGGGCAGTAGCACAGGCGGCATTATTCCAATAGGCTCCCCTCACTCCAGTCTCCACTCTCAAGTCCGGGAGAGACATTGTGCCACCCAGTCCCAGCCGAGCGGACCCTAGGTTCCCCGAGGCTCTCTTGGTGACACCCGGGTGCACCATACACACACCCAGGGAGCGGAAAAGAGAACAAATCCAGAACTCCAAAGATAGGAGGCAAGCTCAGCAAGAAGAAGAAGAGGTACAATATAAATGATGAGAAAGCCAAGGATAAAGATAAGAAGGCTGAAGGAACTGGTGCAGAGGAAGAAGAAACTCCCAAGGAGAACGATGAGACTCAGACAGTGGCAGAGACCACAGACATGGAGAGCAACAAAGAGGAGAAGACTGATAAAGATTCCCAGGTCACTGCTAACAAGACTGAAGATAAGGAAGCGGAGAAGGACACAGCAGCTGGAAAAGAAGAGGCTCCAACATCAGAGCCTGAGGAACCCAAGGCTGTCCCTGATGGAAAGGTGGAGTCGCAGAAGGATACTGAGCTGGAGCAGGCTCCTGCCTCCGCCCCTGCGGCCAATAGTGATGCTTCTAAGACTTCAGTGCCTAGCACTGAGGCAAAGGTCTCCCCGTCTTCAGAAGCCACAGCAACTAGTAAAGTAGATGACAAGAGCAAAGAGGAAGGGGAAGCCAAAAAGACTGAGGCTCCCATCACCGAAGAAACTAAAAGTGAAGCAGCTCCAGCTTCAGACTCAAAACCTAGCGAAGCTGTGTCTTCTTCCAAGGAGACCCCAGCAGCAGTGGAAGCCCCTAGCTCTACACCTAAGGCCCAGGAACCTGCAGCCCCAGCAGAAGAGGTTAAACCTTCTGAGGTGAATTTGGAACAAACATGGCCAGCCTATTGGAAAAAATAATAATAATGAAATAATAATCACTTAAAAACAACCTGTGTGTGTGTCTCTCTCTCCGTCTCTCTCTCCGTCTCTCTCTGTCTCTCTCTCTGTCTCTTTCTCTGTCTCTGTCTCTCTGTCTCTCTGTCTCTCTCTCTGTCTCTGTCTCTCTGTCTCTCTCTGTCTCTGTCTCTCTCTGTCTCTCTCTCTCTGTCTCTCTCTCTGTCTCTTTCTCTCTGTCTCTCTGTCTCTCTCTCTCTGTCTCTCTGTCTCTCTCTCTCTCTTCCCCCAGCTATATTAACTTGTTTCAAACCTGAAATAATACGTATTGCCCCCAAAAAAGGATTTCCCATCAAGGGAGGGAGGGAGAGGGTGGGGGAGAGAATCCAAATAGTATTTTTGTGGGGAAATATCTAATATACCTTCAGTCAACTTTACAAGTAAGTCCTGAATTTTAAAGATGGATGTCTGAAAGTACAATACATCTTTTGTACCTGAACTCCTGTTAGATGCACTCCACTGATATATCAAAATCTCTTTTCTTCTGTAATAGGGTTTGGGAATGATGTGTTTGATTCTGCCCACAGGGCCTGTGGCAAGGCAATCAGATCTTTATGAAAGCATCATTTTTTTTTTAATTTACAGCCTTTTTTTTTTTAATTTACAGCCTTTCTTATTTTGATATTTTTTAATGCCATGGATGAATGTCAACTTTCATACAGTACACACTTAGCTGTCCCCATTTTTTCTAAATGCCAATCCTCCATTCTTCCTCTCCAGATATTTTTGGGAATAACAAACATTCTCATTCTACTTATCCTACCTAGATTTCTCATGACAAGTTAATGCATGTCTGTGGTTGGGTGCACCTGTAGTTCTGTTTATTGGTCAGTGGAAATGAAAAAAAAATTTACATTCATTGCAGTTCCAGTTTCTCTTCCATTCTGTGTCACAGACACCAACACACCACTCATTGGAAAATGAAAAAAAATACACAAAAAAACAAGAAAAAAACAAAATATACAATGGATGCAATGAAATTATATGTAATTGTATAAATGATGCAACAGTAACAAAGTTAAATTATTTGAAAAAATCATTTTGATGGATAAATGTGAGGATGGATTGGAGTAGGGAGAGACTTAAGGCAGGCAGATCCACTAGCATGTTATAGAAATAGTCCAGATGTGAGGTAATAAGAGCCTGCTGTAGAGTGCTTGTAGTGTCAGAGGAGAAAAGGGAATATATCATAGAGATATATAGACCAGAACAGTCAGTATTCGTTGGCAACAGATTGATTATGGGGGTGAGAAATAGTGAGGAGTCAAAGATGACACCTAGGTCACAAGCTTGAGGAACTGGGAGGATAGTGTTGCCCTTGAAAATTAAAATCCTGCCCAAGACACCAGCAATCTGATCCCCAGCAAATCACTCAACTTCTCAATTTCTCCAAAAGGAAAATAAAGATAATAACCCTTATCTTAAAGGACTGTTGTGAGGATTAAGGGAGTAAAGCACTTTGCAAATGTTAAAGCCCTGTAAATGATAGTTACTATATCATCATCATCATCATTACTATTATTTTCAAGGACTACACTATAATATGGGTCAACTTTTTCAAGAAGCCTGTCAAAAAGGCTAATGAAAGCTTAGATAGCATTAAGAGAGATACAGTGTCCAGAAGGAAGGTCATATTACCCGACCCTATCCAAAACTACTGTGTATTATTGTTGGACACTAGGATTTTACAAGAACATTGAAATCTAGAGAATATCTAAGAGGGAGTGACCTTAATGACAAATAACCTTGGGTTCATGGCACGTGAAAAGTAATAGAAGAAAATGAGTATATTTAACATGGAGAAAAAATTTATGCCAGAAATGATATCTTTCTTTATTTGTGGGTTATTGTATTAAAGATCCCTTGGACTTGTTTTGCTTGGCCATAGAGAACAGGACTAAGACACAAAGACAGATTTAGATTTCGCATTAGGAAGATTTGTCACTAGTAAATCTAAGTGATGCAGTAGATAGAGTGTTGGGCCTGGAATTAGGAAGACTCATCTTCCTGAGTTCAAATCTGGCCTCAGACACTTACTAGATATATGACCCTGGGCAAGTCACTTAACCCTCTTTGCCCATGTGCAAAATGAACAGGAGAAGGAAGTGGCAAACCACTCCAGTATCTTTCCAAGGAAATTCCAAATGGGGTCAGGAGAGTCAGACTGGATTGAAAATGATGGAATAACAAAATTAGTGCTATCCAAAGGACGAACTGACTTCACCCAAAAGTGCTGGTTGTTCTGTGACTAGAGGTCTTCAAGGAAAATCTGGGTTAATGCCATTTGCAAAATACTTTGGAAAAGAATTCTTAGTCTGATATGTCAGAGTAGATGACCTATGAAGTCTTTTCCAAATCAGTGATTATTTGAGACTGGCTATTACATAATTAGTATAACTTTAAACATAATGTTTTTAATTCTCTATGTGTTCTTGATTTCAACTTACAAAAAAGGTCCTAAGGTTAATTATAATTTTGTGATAACATGTCATACACTGCATTTTAGTAACTTTCATCAAGAAGCATCCTATGACTGTGGTGACCTCGAGAAGTGCTAACACAGATGCTCTCTCTGATAGCTTCTTGGGAAGTTAGCTGAAAAGGCTATCCTGTTCTCTAATCTAATGATTGCTACTAAACAACTCTTAACATGACATTTTTTTTGAAAGGCACACAGCTGAAACTAATATACTAGTGGTAGATGGTCAGAACCAAGATGGCAGCGTACAAGCAAGCAACTCAGCTGAAGTCTCCCCAACATTCCCCTCCACACAATTTTAAAATAACTCTTCATACCAAATTTTGGACCAGCAAAGCCAAAAAAGGCTAGAATTGACATTTTCCAGCCTAAGACAACTTAGGAGATTGGCAGGAGAGATCTATAAAATGGAGTGCAAGCCAACCTAAACATGGCAGCAGCACCAGGGGTAGGCCTTGGAGTTTGCAGTGGCAGCAAGAGAATCAGGAGCATCTTCAGGAGTTTTCAGTTCTCAGACAATAAGGGGCTCAGACAAATAGTCAGAAAAGGATTACAGAAGATTCTTTGCTGGCACTGGGAGCAGCTGGTACTAATTGAAAACTGTTGCCCATTCACAGTTACATGCTGCAGTTTCTGAAACACTTGTGGTCACAAATGAGTGGAGGGCTTGGTCTCAGTTACAAGACAAAGAGGAATATCAATGCTTACAGTTTCAAGGAAGCAAGGGTCCTTTTTGGGTAAAGAATAGAGTGCACAAAAGGAAAGCTGTGATCACACCTCTTTCCTCAGATCACACCATGAGGTGCCTAAAGCTTGAGATAATGCTTCCTCACCCACACATAAACAGAACCCAACTTTAACATAAAAAATAGTCAATAAATAGGCTGAAAAAATGAGCAAACAACAAAAAAGAACTTGGCCATAAAAAGTTACTACAGTGACCAGGAAGACAAAAGATATAAACTCAGAAGATGACAATCATATGAAAACAGCTATAAGAAAAGCCCCAAAGAAAAATGCTAATGATACCCAAGTTCATCAAGGATTCATAGAAGGGTAGGAAAGAGAGAAGGTTGGTAGAGTAAAATTTGGGGAAAGGAATGAGAGTAATTCAATAAAATTATGAAAAGAAAATTAATAACGGTAAAAAAAAGGAACAAAAAAACTGAAAAAAATAACACCTTAAAAACAGAATTGGCTAAATGGTAAAAAAGGCACAAAGATCTACTGAAGAAAAGATCTCCTTCAAAAAGAAAACTAGGCAAAACTGAAAAGGGGGGATAAAAATTGACTGAAGAAAATAATTTCTTAAAAATTAGAAGTGGGGGGGGGGCGGAGCCAAGATGGAGGAGTGAGAGCAGCTACTCACCTGAGCTCTGAGACAAATTTCTCCAGGTACCTCTGAAAGGAGAATCTGACCAAATTTTGGAGGTGCGGAATCGAGTGGGAGACAGACGGTGACAGATTCGGAGCTCAGGTGGGGCTGGAAGGTCCACGGGAAGGATCTGATCCGCGGGGGTGAGCCCACAGCGCACAGCGCAGCGTGGCCAGCGCAGCACGGCCAGTGCAGCGGAGCGGAGGAGATCCGAGAAACCTGAGTGGCGGGCGGAACCAGAGGAGCGGCACCGGGGCGGGAGACAAGCCCAACCGAGTCAGTGAGAGCCTCGGAGCGCCGGAGATCAGCGCAGCAGCTCCTGGGACCTTCAGCCCGAAGATCAAACTCCGGTGAGTTACTTACTTGAACTTCCGGGAGCCAGGATGGCGGTGTAATCAGCTAAAGCTCTCTCCTTCCCCCTTGATGACCGTGAAAGAACCATAAAATATCTCCCCAGAAAAATCCCAGATCAGTAGAAATAGAAGAAGGAGACCAATAGTCTCATAACACCTGAGACGAGGAAAATAGCTAAGGGGGATTCCTCATACGGTGGCAGAGGTAAACCTGAAGGACAGAGGACCCAGGGCAGAGAAAACTCGCACTAGGACCCAGGCAAGCCTCACCACCAGGAGAGGAGACCCAGGAGGGTTGGGAACACGCATTAGCATCTAGGCGTGCCTCAGCTGTCCAGGGGAATCAGAAAGACAATAGGGCAGCTGGGATTACCAGCCCCTGAGCTTGCCTTTGCCTCAATTAAGCTAAGGAAATCTCCTGGGACCAGAGCACCCCTCCCCCACACTTAACAAGCTAAACCCAGGGCTGATCAGGGAAACACCAAACAAATACCTGCTTTTAGCTTTTTCACACACCAGCTCAGCAAAAAGTTCTCCAGCTTCTGACTGAAAGAACCAGAAGCCACAACACTCAATCAAAATCATGAATAGAAAAAAGAAGAGGGCCGAAAGAACCATAGAATCTTTCTATGGGGATAAGGACCAAGACACAAGCCCCAAAGAGGTCACAGCTGAGACTGTACTTCCATCTGAAACTTCAGAAGGGACTATGAACTACTCGCAAGTACAAGCAGCTCTCCTGGAACAGCTGAAGAAGGAAATAGAAGATAAACTGGCCAATGATTTTAAAATTATTAAGAAAGAATTCACTGATGAGAACATTTCCCTGAAAAGGAAAATTGAACAAATGGAAAAAGAAGTTCAAAAATTAACTGGAGAAAATAAATTCCTGAAAGGCCAAATGGAAAAGGAAGTACAAAAATTAAATGGAGAAAATAGCTTATTAAAAGGAAAAATTGGGCAGATGGAAAAAGAGATACAAAAGTTAACAGAAGAAAACAATGTGATGAAGATTAGAATTGGGCAAGTAGAAACTAACGACTCATTGAGACAGCAAGAATCAGTCAAACAAAATCTAAAGAATGAAAAGATAGAAGAAAATGTAAAATATCTAATTGGAAAAACAACTGACCTGGAAAATAGATCCAGAAGGGAAAACTTAAGAATTATTGGCCTGCCAGAAACCCAGGATGGAGAAAAGAGCCTGGACAATATCTTCCAGGAAATCATCAAGGAAAACTGCCCAGAAGTACTAGATTCAGAGGGCAAAATAGTCATCGAAAGAATCCACCGTTCCCCTCCTGAAAGGGACCCCAAACTCAAAACCCCAAGAAATATAGTTGCCAAATTCCAGAGCTATCAAGTGAAGGAGAAAATATTACAAGCAGCCAGAAAGAAACAATTTAAATATCAAGGGGATACAATCAGGATTACACAGGACCTTGCAGCTTCTACAGTAAAAGATCGAAAGAATTGGAACCCAATATTCCGTAAGGCAAAAGAGCTGGGACTGCAACCAAGGATCAACTACCCAGCAAAGTTCAGCATAACATTTCAGGCAAGGAGAAAGTCATTCAACGAAGTAAGGGATTTCCAGAGTTTCCTGACCAAAACACCAGAACTTAATAGACAATTCAATCTTCAAATGCAGGTCGCAAGAGAATCATAAAAAGGTAAACAGCGGGGGTGGGGGGAACAACTTGCTACTCAATGAGGGCAAGTTGTTCACCCCCCTATAAGGGAAGATGATATCTGTTTATCTCAAGAACTGTGCGTCTATTAAGAAATATAAAAGGGATAAGCATAGGGGGAACGGATATAAAGTAAATGATATCATGATAAAAAATGTGATTTAAGTATGAGAAGGGAGTGTAATAGGAGGTGTGAAAAGGAGGAAGCAGGAAATGGCAAATTATATCACAAGAAGAAGTACAAAATCATAGTAGAGGGAAAGAGGGGAGGGAGATGAGCATTGTGTGAGAGGTACGCTCATCGGATTTGTTTAAAGGACGGATCAATAAACTTAAGTAGAAAATCCTAACTAGCTCTATAAGCAGTGGGAGGGGAAGAGGGAAGAAAGGGGAGGGAGGCAAAAGGGAGGGAAGAAGCAATAAGAGTAAAGGGGAGTAAAAGGGAGGGGGGCTAAAAGAAAGAGGGGAAGGCGGCAAGAGGAGGTGGTGAAAAGTAAATACTAGTGAGGAGGGGAAGGGAGACAGCAGAGCTAAAAGCACAAATGGTGGGAAAGAAGATGGAGGGAAATACACAGATTGTAATCATAACTGTGAATGTGAATGGAATGAATTCTCCCATAAAACGGAGACGGATAGCAGAATGGATTAAAAGCCATAATCCAACAATATGCTGCTTACAAGAAACACATTTGAAACGGGGGGATACACATAGGATAAAGGTTAAAGGATGGAGCAGAATATATTGTGCTTCAGCTGATGTAAGAAAGGCAGGAGTAGCAATCCTAATCTCAGACAAAGCAAAAGCAGAAATAGATCTAATCA
This sequence comes from Bettongia penicillata ogilbyi, assembly GCA_023548195.1. NCBI lineage: Eukaryota > Metazoa > Chordata > Mammalia > Diprotodontia > Potoroidae > Bettongia > Bettongia penicillata. The sequence goes on from JAJHZJ010000278.1 coordinate 1,489,393, forward strand.
AAAGGGATAAGGATGGAAACTATATCCTGCTAAAAGGCACCATAGACAATGAAGCAATATCATTACTAAACATGTATGCTCCAAGTGGTATAGCATCCAGATTCTTAGAGGAGAGATTGAGGGAGTTGAAGGAAGAAATTGACAGCAAAACTATACTAGTGGGGGACCTCAACCTCCCTCTTTCTGAACTTGATAAATCTAACCTCAAAATAAACAAGAAAGAGGTTAAGGAGGTAAATAGAACTCTAGATAAGGTAGATATGATAGATCTTTGGAGAAAATTGAATGGGAACAGAAAGGAATATACCTTTTTCTCAGCAGTACATGGAACATTTACAAAAATTGACCATGTACTAGGACATAAAAATCTCAAAATCCAGTGCAGAAAGGCAGAGATAATCGGTGCATCCTTCTCAGATCATAATGCAATAAAAATTATATGTAATAAAAGGCCATGGAAAGATAAAGCAAAAATCAGTTGGAAACTAAATAATTTAATCCTAAAGAAGGAATGGGTTAAAGAAGAAATCATAGAAACAATTAACAACTTCATTCGAGAGAATGACAATAATGAGACAACCTACCAAATCTTATGGGATACTGCAAAAGCAGTTCTTAGGGGAAGTTTTATATCTTTGAATGCCTATATAAATAAAATAGAGAAAGAGGAGATCAATGACTTGGGTATGCAGCTGAAAAAGCTAGAAAAAGAACAAATTGAAAATCCCCAAGAAAATACCAAATTAGAAATACTGAAAACCAAAGGAGAGATTAATAAAATTGAAATTAAGAAAACTATTGAATTAATAAATAAAACCAATAGTTGGTTTTATGAAAAAACTAATAAAATTGATAAACCTTTGGTCAATTTGATTAAAAAAAAGAAAGAAGAAAATCATATTACTAATATTAAAAATGAAAGGGGTGAACTCACCTCCAATGAGGAGGAAATTAAAACAATAATTAGAAATTATTTTGCCCAACTTTATGCCCATAAATTCGATAATCTAAATGAGATGGATGAATATTTTAAAAAATACAAATTGCCCAGATTAACAGAAGAGGAAATAGAATACTTAAACAACCCCATCTCAGAAAAAGAAATTGAACAAGCCATCAATGAACTCCCTAGGAAAAAATCTCCAGGACCAGATGGATTCACAAGTGAATTCTATCAAACCTTTAAAGAACAGTTAATTCCAATACTATATAGACTATTTGGGAAAATTGGGGAAGAAGGAGTACTCCCAAATTCTTTCTATGATACAAATATGGTTTTGATACCCAAGCCAGGAAGAGATAAAACAGAAAAAGAAAATTATAGACCAATTTCTCTAATGAATATAGATGCAAAAATTTTCAACAAGATTTTAGCAAAACGAATACAGCATCTTATCAAGAGAATAATACATTATGATCAGGTAGGTTTCATACCAGGAATGCAGGGCTGGTTCAATATTAGGAAAACTATTAGCATTATTAATCATATCAACAAGAAAACCAACAAAAACCACATGATTATCTCAATTGATGCAGAAAAAGCTTTCGACAAAATACAACACCCATTCCTATTAAAAACACTGGAGAACATAGGAATAAAGGGAACTTTCCATAAAATAATAAGCAGTATCTACCTAAAACCTTCAGCAAGCATTATATGCAATGGAGATAAGCTAGAGGCATTTCCAATAAGGTCAGGGGTGAAACAAGGATGCCCATTATCACCATTATTATTCAATATGGTACTAGAAATGTTAGCGGTAGCAATTAGACAAGATAAAGAAATTGAAGGAATAAAAATAGCCAAAGAAGAAACTAAGTTATCACTCTTTGCAGATGATATGATGATATATTTAGAGAATCCCAGAGATTCAAGTAAAAAGCTACTTGAAATAATAAACAACTTTGGCAAAGTTGCAGGTTACAAAATAAACCCACACAAATCTTCTGCATTCCTATATATTAGCAACAAAGTCCAACTCCAAGAGATAGAAAGAGAAATCCCATTTAAAGCTAGAGTAGACACTATAAAATACTTAGGAGTTTACCTGCCAAAACAAACCCAGGGATTATATGAACACAATTACAAGACACTTTTTGCACAAATAAAGTCAGATCTAAGTAAGTGGAAAAACATCAGTTGTTCATGGGTAGGCCGAGCTAATATAATAAAAATGACAATTCTACCTAAATTAATCTATTTATTTAGTGCCATACCAATTAAACTATCAGATAATTATTTTCTAGAGCTGGATAAAATAATATCAAAATTCATTTGGAAAAACAAAAGGTCCAGAATATCAAAGGGACTAATGAAAAGAAATGCTTGGGAAGGTGGCCTAGCGCTACCAGACCTCAAATTGTATTATAAAGCAGCAATTATCAAAACCACTTGGTATTGGCTAAGAAACAGAGGGGTAGACAAATGGAATAGGCTTGGCACTCAAGACACAGTTGGCAAGGAATATAGCAACCTCCTGTTTGACAAACCCAAAGATCCCAGCTTCTGGGATAAGAACTCACTGTTCGACAAAAATTGCTGGGAAAACTGGTTAACTGTGTGGCGGAAATTAGGCATAGACCCATGCCTGACACCGTACACAAGAATAAAGTCCAAATGGGTACATGACCTAGGTATAAAGATTGATACCATGAATAAACTGGAGAAGCAAGGTATAGTGTATTTATCAGATTTATGGAGAGGGGAAGAATTTTATTCTAAAGAAACGATAGAAAGCATTTTAAAATGCAAGATGGATAATTTTGATTACTTTAAACTGAAAAGTTTTTGTACAACCAAACCCAATGCAACCAAAATTCGGAGGGATGTAGTTAATTGGGAAAAAATTTTTACAGCTAAGCTCGGGGATAAAGGCCTCATTTCTAGAATATATAGAGAACTGACTCAAATATATAAACATCCAAGTCATTCCCCAATTGATAAATGGTCAAAGGATATGAACAAGCAATTTTCAGGGGAAGAAATCAAAAATATCTATAATCATATGAAAAAGTGCTCTAAATCACTATTGATTAGAGAGATGCAAATCAAAACAACTCTGAGGTACCACATCACACCTGTAAGATTGGCAAACATGACAGAACAAGAAAATGATAAATGCTGGAGAGGATGTGGGAGAGTTGGAACACTAATTCATTGTTGGTGGAGCTGTGAGATCATCCAACCCTTCTGGAGAACGGTTTGGAACTATGCCCAAAGGGCTACAAAAATGTGCATACCCTTTGACCCAGAAATATCGCTACTAGGATTGTATCCCCAAGAGATTATAAAAACGGGAAAGGGTCCCACGTGTACAAAAATATTTATAGCAGCACTCTTTGTGGTGGCCAAAAACTGGAAGTCAAGGGGATGCCCATCAATTGGGGAATGGCTGAATAAATTATGGTATATGAATGTAATGGAGTACTATTGTGCCATAAGAAATGATGAACAAGAAGACTTCAGGGAGGCCTGGAAGGACTTATATGATCTGATGCTGAGCGAAAGGAGCAGAACCAGGAGAACTTTGTGCACAGCAACGACCACAGTGTGCGAGAGTTTTTTCTGGTAGACTTGGAACTTTGTAATAATACAAGAACTTACTGAGAAAAAAAAAAAAAAAAAAATCCTAATGTCGGTCTTCTAAGGCAAAATGCCTTCCACACTCAGAGAAAGAAATGTGGAAGTCACTTGCAGAATGTAGCAGATCATGTTTGTATGTGGGTGGGGTTCAGTGTATTATATGTTGATTTGTTATATGATTTCTTCCATTTATTTTAGTTCGATTACATAGCATGAATATAGCGAAAATGTGCTCAATAGGAAAGTATATGTAGAACCTAAACAGAATTGTATGCTGTCATGGGGAGGGAGGGGGGTATTGGGGGAAGGGTAGGGGGGAATAAAATCTTAACTTTAAGGAAATGATTGTAAAACATTAAAAAAATAAAAAATAAAAAATAAAAAAAAAAAAAAAAAAAAATTAGAAGTGGGAAAGTGGAAATTAATGACTACATGAGAAACCATGGAACAATAAAACAAAGTCAAAAGAATGAAAAAAGTAGAGTAAATATGGCATCTTACCCTACAGGAAAATAGGGGGGGAGGGAGATAAAAGGGGGTATGATAGAAGGGAGGGCAGATTAGGGGATAGGGTAGTCACAAGTAAACACTTTAGGAAAGGGACAGGGTCAAAGGAGATAATAGAATAAATGGGTGGGGCAGAATAGGATGGAGTGAAATATAGTTAGTCTTTCAAAGCATGACTATTATGGAGGTGTTTTGCATAACTATACATGTATAACCTATATTGAATTTTTGCCTTCTCAATGGGGGTGGGTGGGGAGGGAAGAGAGGAGAGAATTTGGATCTTAAAGTTTTAAAAACAAATGTTAAAATATATTTTTTACATGCAACTGAGAAAATATATGATCAATAGGGTATAGAAATTGATCTTGCCCTTCAAGAAAGTAAAGAGGAAGGAAATAAGAGGGAGGGATGATAAAAGGGAAGGCCGGCTTGAGAGGTGCATAAAAAGGTAAATATAATAAAGTAATCATAAGAGAGTCAATAAAATTAAATTGTTTCTATACCTATATGGGAAGCCGATACATAAAACTCCTATATATTTTTTTACTATTATTAGAGCAGTTAGAAGGAATCTAAATAGAGAGGGAACATTAATGTAAGTTGATTATGTTGGGATGATTAAAAAAATGAAGAGGCAAGAAAGATGAACGCACTGAGAGAAGGGGTAAAGGACAGGTAGAATGGGGGAAATCTCACGTAAAAGAGGCATGTGAAGAAGAATGTTATTGTACTGGTGTTGTGGCAAGCAATACTTGAACTTTACTGTCATCAGAATTTGTCCAAAGAGGGAAGAATATGTATATAGATGCGTATTGAAATATATCTTACCCAATAAGCAAACAGGAGGAAAAGATGACAAGAGAGTTGGGGGTACCAGGGAAGATGATAAAAGGGGAGATGGATTAAGGAAGGCAGTGGTTAGAAACAAAACAGGCGAGAGAGACAGACAGAGACAGAGAGACAGAAAAAGAGAGAAAATAAACAGGAGAAAAAAGTCAAAAGTATATAATTTGTAATCCTAACTACGAATATGATTGGAATGAGCGCATCCATAAAACAAAAACAGATAGCAGAATGAATCAGAAGTTAACAGCAATATTCTGTTTACAAGAGACATACTTGAAACAGACAGACAAGCACAGAGCTCAAATAAAGGACTGGAGCGGAACTTACTATATTTCAACTGATATTTAAAAAAAGAAGAGGCTAACAGTGGTCATCTCAAAGAAAAAGCAAAAATAAATCTAATAAAAAAAAGAGAATCAGGGAAACTATATTTTTTTTCTAAAAGGTACCATAGAGTGAAGCAAAAAAATTACAGCAAATCTGTCATTTTCAAATATATAGAGAATGGAGTCAAATTTATAAAATTAAGAGCCATTCCCCCAATGATGAATGGTCAAAGAATTTGAACAGGTATTTTTCAGAAGAAATCTAAGCTATCTATAGTTACATGAAAAAATACTCAAAATGATTATTGGTTAGAGAAATGCAAATCTAAACATCTCCAAGATGTCACCTCATAACTATCAGAAATGAGAAATACTACAGGGGATGTAAGAAAATAGATAACTAATGCACTTTTGGTAGAGTTGTGAACTGGTCCAACCATTTTGGAGAACAATTTGGAACTATGCTCAAAGGGCTATAAAACTGTGCATACCCTTTGACCCAAGGATACCACTGCTAGATTTATACCCTAAAGAGATCAAAGAAAAAGGTAAAAATAGTATATAGCAGTTCTTTTTGTGGTAGCAAAGAACTGGAAATTGAGGGGGAGGTTCCTCAGTTGGGGAATAGCTAAACAAGTTGTGGTATATGATTGTGATAGAGTAATATTGTGCTGTAACACATGACAAAGTGTGTTATTTAAGGTGGGGGGCAAAACCTATATGAACTGATGCAAGGTGAAGTGGGAGATCATTGTGCACAGTAACAGCAATGTTGCAATAATGATCAACTGTGAATAATTTGGCTACTCTGATTAAGACAATTATCCAAGACAATTTCACAGGCCTTACAGTGAAATTCTATCATCCTCCAGTGAAAGAGCTGAAAAACTCTGAGAACAAACTGAAGCAAAATTGTCTTGATTTCTTCATTGTGTTTGTGTGTGTGTGTGTGTGTGTGTGAGAGTGAGAGTGAGAGAGAGAGAGAGAGAGAGAGAGAGAGAGAGAGGGCTAATATGAAAATCTAAGGTTTTGCATGATTTCACATGTATAACTGATAGCATTTTGCATGCCTTCTCAGTGGATAAGAGAGGAGTGAAAGAGATGGAGAGAATTTGGAAATCACTTTTAAGGGAATATTTAAATAAATAGTAAATATTCTTTTAAAAAGAAAATTACATATTTTGACTGCAGTAAGCTGTGATTTTATCAATGTAGCTAGCTATTTCCGTAACTAATGTATATCACAACCTCCTCCTGCCTGCTGTCATGCAATTCTTGTCCGTTATCCCAGAAATCTTTTATAGAAAATCTCCCCTATTTACACAAGGCTATCTCTACATTCTTCTGGTATATCTGTAGTATCAGATTAGTACTCTGGTTGTCAAACTGGAAAATCAGGGAAAGATGGAATGAATGAGTCACTGATTAAGATATTACTATGCACAGAGCACTGTGCTAAACACCAGGGATATTCGTAGAAAAGTCAGACAGTTCCTGCTCTCAAGGAGCTCACATTTATATGAGAGGTACAACACAGAAAATTTCAGCTACAAGTCAGATGGAAAAGCTCTCTGGTCCTTAAGGCGCAACAGCCAACCAGATGCTAATGCTTCTTCATTAATATCATTATCACTAATTACATTTTATCCTTTTTTGATGTTGAACCACTGGACAATGGGCTGGCAATACTGATTTTTTCCAAAAAGTCCAGCATTCAGGGTTACAGGACATTTGCATGAAAATCTAAGGGGAGAAAGTAGTTAAGACTCCAGTTTCTAGGATAAAAACTCACCATTTAACAAAAACTGCTGGAAAAACTGGAAAATAGTATGGCAGAAAGTAGGCAAAGACTAACATCTCACATTGTATACCAAGATAAAGTCAAAATGGGTGCACAATTTAGATATGAAGGCTGAAATCAAATTAGGAGAGCAAAGAATAGTTTACCTGACAGATTTATGGAGAACAGAAGATTTTATGATCAAACAAGAGATAGGGAACATTATGAAATGCAAAATGGATGATTTGATTACATTTAACTGGAAAGTTTTTGCACAAAGCCAATGAAATAAAAATTAGAAGGGAAGCACAAATCTGGGAAATAACTTTTACACCCAGTGTCTCTGCTAAAGGCCTCACTTCTAATATTTGTATCTATCTATCTATCTATCTATCTATCTATCTATCTATCTATCTATCTATCTATTGAACTGTGTCAAATTTATAAAAATACAATCATGGTGGGGGGATAGTGCAGAGCTAAGGTGGCAGAGTAACAACACAGATTTGCTAGTCTTCCTCCTCCAAACCCAGACAAATCCCTATAAAAAAATGATGCTAAACAAATTCTGGAGCTACAGCACACGCAGAATGACAGAGTGAAACAAATCTCCAGCCTAAGACAGCCTGGAAGGTCACTGGGAAGTATCTATCATGCTGCACTGGGAGCAGAGTGCAGTCCAGTGTGGGCCATACTGCAGAGTTAGGACTTGAGCAGCCTTCGGGGACTGAATCTCAGGCACCAGACTTCATGAACCCAAAACACCAAGGACAAATTGGAACGTCAGTGGAAAAATATCTGTGGGACCTGTGTGAGAAAGCAGAGTGGTGGAGCTCTAGCCTTAGGGTGCTGGAGAGGGTGGAGGAGGCTATGGAGGAGGAGTCTGCAGCAGCAACTGTTTCTGGATTTGTAAGTCCACTGATGGTGGGGGGATCAAGTGGCTGTCAGTGAACTCCTCCAGCTCCACTGGAAGCAGAGAACTACTTTGACAAAGAGCTCAAAAGTCAAGTAAATACCTGGAAAAAAAATTAACAAAATCAGAAAAAGAATCAGACTATAGAATCTTACTTTGTTGACATGGAAAATCAAAGTATGCAAATAGAAGACAATAAAGTCAAAGTTCCTACATCCAAAGCCTCTAAGAAAAGTATGAATTGGTCTCAGTTCATGGAACTGATACTAATCAAGAGCTCAAAAAGGATTATAACAATCAAGTAAGAGAAATAGAGAAAAAACTGGGAAGAGAAATGAGAGTGATGGAAGAAAATCTTTAAAAACAAGTCAACTGCATGCTAAAGGAGACCCAAAAATGTTGAAGAAAATAAAACTTTAAAAAACAGACCAACCCAAATGACAAAAGAGATACAAAAAGCCAATGAGGAAAAGAATGTCCTATACAGAAGAATTGGTCAGATGGAAAAGGAGATTCAAAAGCTCACTGAAGAAAAAAATTCCTTAAAGATTATAATGGAGCAATTGGAGGCTAATGACTTTATGAAAAATCAAGAACTTATAAAACAAAGCCAAAGGAATGAAAAAAATAGACAATGTGAAATATTTCTTTGGAAAAACAACTGACTTGGAAAATAGATCCAAGAGAGAGAATTTAAAAATTATTGAACTCCCAGAAAGCCATAATCCAAAAATGAGTCTAAACATCATCTTTCAAGAAATTATCAAGTAAAACTCTCCAGATATTGTAGAACCAGAGAGTAAAATAAATGTTGAAAGAATCTACCAATCACCTCCCAAAAGAGATCCCCAAAACAAAACTTCTAGGAATACTGTATTCAAATTCCAGAGCTCCCAGGTCAAGGAGAAAATATTGCAACCAGTCAAAATGAAACAATTTGAGTACTATGGAAATACATCAGGATAGCATAAGATCTAGCAGCTTCTACATGAAGGGATTGCAGGGTTTGAAACATGATATTCCAGAGGTCAAATGACCTAGGATTAAAACCAAGAATCACCTACCCAGCAAAACTGAGTATAGTACTTCAGGGAAAAATAGATATTCAGTGAAATAGAGGACTTTCAAGCACTCTTGATGAAAAGACAAGAGCTGAATAGAAAAGTTGACTTTCAAACACAAGAATCAAGAGAAGCATGAAAATGTAAACAGGAAAGAGAAATCATAAGGGATATACTAAAGTAGAACTGTTTACTCCTACATGGAAAGATCATATTTTAACTCTTGAGACTTTTCTCAGTATTAGGGTAGTTGGAGGGATTATATACATATAGGGGTGAGTTGAATAGGTAGGGATGATATACAAAAAATAAAATTAAGGGGTGAGAGAGGAATATATTGGAAGGAGAAAGGGAGAAATGGAATGGGGCAAATTATGTCACATTAAAGAAGCAAGAAAAAGTTTTTTCAATGTAAGGGAAGAGCGGGGAGGTAAGAGAGAAAGAGTGAAGTTTACTCTTATCACATTTGACTTAAGGAGGGAATAACATACACACTCAATTTGGCATGAAAATCTTTGATCCAGCAATACCACTACTAAGTCTATATCTCAAACAGATCATACAAATGGGAAAAGAACCCACATACACAAAGAATATTTATTGCAGCCCTTTTTGCAGAGGCTAAGAATTGGAAATTGAGGAGAGTCCCGTTACTTTGGGAATGACTGAACAAGTTGTGGTATACGAATGTAATTGAATACTATTGTTCCACAAGAAATGTTGAGTTGGAAGACTTCAGAAAACCTGAAAAGACTTGCATGAACTGATGCTGAGTAAAGCGAACATAACCAGGAGAACACTGTACACAGTAGCCGCAACATTATGCAAAGAATAAATCTGATACACTTAGGTCTTCTCAACAATGCAAGGACATAAGATAATTCCAAAAGACTCATGATAGAGAATGCTATCCACATCCAGAAAAAGAACTATGAAGTCTGAATGCAGATCGAAACATAGTATATGCTCTTTTTTTTCTCTTCTTTCTCACAGACTCTTTCATTGGTTCTAATTCTTCTTTACAACATGACTAATGTGAAAATATGTTTAATTTAAAAGTATAAGTAGAGCCTATGTCAGACTGCACACTAATTTGGAAAGGGGAGGGGAGGGAGGGGAAGAAAATTTAGGACTCAAAATCTTACTGAAGTGAATGTTGAAAATGAAAAAATAAACAAACAAATTCTTTAAAAAAAGTGAAAACTATTAACAGTCATATGGAAGAGTGCTTGAAATGATAATTAATAAGGGAAATTCAAATTAAAACTCTCTGAGGTTTCACCTGACACCAGCAAAAAACAACAAAAACAAAAGAAGAAAAGGCTATGGAAAAATGACAAAAAAGGAAAGGTCTATACATGGAAAATTATTCATAACATCATTTGTGTGTGTGTGTGTGTGTGTATGTGGTAATAGTAGTAGTAGTAGTAGTAGTAGTAGTAGTAGTAGTAGTAGTAGTAGTAGTAGTAGTAGCAGTAGTAGTAGCAAAGAAATGGAAATGATATCTTGGTTGCCTATGGACTGGGGGAATGGCTAAACAAATTATGACACATGAATGTAACGGAATATCTTTGTGCCATAAGAGACAACAAAAATAGTTAATATAGAGAAAGAGGGAAGAACTTAAACGAACTGATGCCAAATGAAGGATAGTTAGAAAACAAAATAGACACAGTTGCAACACAAATGGAAAGAAGAATTGTTATTGTTTAGTCATTTTCAGTTTTGTCTGACTCTTCACAATGCCTTTTGGCCCATTCTTGGCAAAGATACTATAGTGGTTTATATTTCCTTCACTAGATCATTTTACAGATAAGGACACTGAGGCAAACAGTTCAGTGATTTGTCAGATCTTTCTGCCTTGAAGAGGGGTCCTTATTCCAGGCCTAGCACTCTATCCACTCTGCTACCTATATGCACAAAAAGAATAACCCAAAACAAGTGAAGATGAATATTACAAAATTACAAAGCATGGGCACAGACCTGAATACATGAAGCCAACCCTCTCCTACCCCCAATTCCCACATATTGTCAGTTATTAAAAATATATATATTCTCATTGGTTTGGAAGAATTTTTTCCTCTTCTTCCATTTTTGCTTTTTATCTTAAAAAATTATTTGTCTGGAAAGGACAGAGACACATATGAAAATTTTACACAACCTGAAAATTAAAAAAATATATCATTGTGAATTCTAAAAGAAATAAAACAAAATGAATAGGAATTTTCTTGGTTAACAATTGTACCAACAATTCCATAAAAAATGCTAGTAAACATTTGTATGAGTGAGATATTCAATCTATAAAAGGTATAATTGCTTATTTGTAATACAATATTCTTATTTTTCTTATTTATAACACCAAATCACATGGTATTTTTTGGAGGTAAGTAAAGCTTAAAATTCCAACATTTGTTACACATATAGATTCATAGACCCCATTATTTTAATCTTATGCTCCCCTTCTCTTTGCGGATTTCAGGCCCCAGTTAAAAACTGCTACCCTAGACAGTCAACAGTAAGTAGATTTTTTTTTTAAATTTAAGCTTTGTCACTTTTTTAAGATCATTGTTGTCACTTTTCCTTCACCTACAGTACTTAAAAGTTTATACTGGGTGACCAATAAATAATATTCTTTATTTTAAAAAGGATCTTTCTGAACTTGGAACTCAATTATCTTTGCTGTTTTCAAGGATAGCATGGATTACTGAAATTGTCAACTGTGATTTTAGCCAATAGTGGTGTTATTTTAATCTTTCCTACCTTCTTACTGTTATTGGAATCTGTATGGAAGGAAGGATTAATGGGCTCATCAATCTTATCACCAAGAAGATGAAAATATCTACGGACAAAAAGCATTAAAAAAATAGAGGTGAGCCAAGATGGAGGAGAGAAGCCAGGAAGTTGCCTAAGCTGTTCCCAGTTTCCCTCAGAAATAGTGTTAAATCAGACTTCTAGACAGATTTTGGAGCAATAGAATACACAAAAAGACAGAGTGAAACAATTTTCCAGCCCAAGAGAACTTAGAAGTATTTCAGGAAAGATGTTTCACTTAGGCAAAAGGGAAGCAGAGCCCAGCACAGGTAGTGATTGAGCAAGCCAGTGGGAGGTTCTCAGTCACAGCACAAATCAGTAACTGAGGCCCTGCAGTCCTGGCTCAGCAGGGCAGTGGCACAGAAGGCAATCCATGAGGACTCCAAGCCCAGAATAGCAGGCAAATACCAGTCCCAGAACTACAGAACAACAAATATAACTAGACCAGGCTAGCCCAGCTCTGTAGCCAAGCCCCATACACATGAGGCCCTGGAGCAGAAAGTCAGTTACCAGGCTCCTGGACCCTAACACAGGAAGCCTGGGAACACTGTGGCCCAGAAGTGGAGGTCAACTTTTTTAAATGAGCATAAAACAGAAAAGAATCCTGACCAAATAAAGGTACTATGGCTATAGGGAAGATCAAAACACAAACTCAGAAGAGGACAATAATGTCAGATCTCAACGTGAAATCCAAAGGGGAATATGACTTGTTCTCAAGGCCTAAAAGCCTTCTTGGAAGAGCCCAAAAACAGATCTTAAAAATCAAATATGAGAGGTAGAAGAAAAATTGGGAAAAGAAATGAGAGGTATGCAAGAGAGTCAACAGCTTAGAAAAAAGAACAAAAATTGACTGAAGAAAACAATGCCTTAAAAAATAAAAGTAGCCATGGGCTCATGATGGAAAATGCTGACTATATCCAGAGAAACAACTAAGGAGTCTGAATGCAGATCAAAGTATACTATTTTCAGGGTTTTTTTTTCTTTCTTGCGCTTTTTCCTTTTGTTCTGAGTCTTTTTTTTTACACCATGACTTAATGGAAAATGTGTTTAAAGTGATTGCACATGTATGCACTGTACCAGATTGTTATGATCTTGGGGAGAGGGGAGGGAAGAAAATGAGAGAGAAAAAATTGGAACTCAAAATCTTACAGAGAAGAATGTTGAAAACTACCTCTACATGCAATTGGAAAAAAAATAAAATATTATAAGTAAAAAAAAAAAATGCAGTTGACCAAATGGGAAAAAAATCTTCTAAAAAAAATAATTCCTTCAAAAGTAGAATTGGCCAAATGGAAAAGGAGACACAAAAGCTACCTGAAAAAAATAATTTCTAAAAATTGAAATTGGGCAAGTGGATGCTAAGGATTCTACAAGACATTAAGAATCAGTCAAATAAAATCACAAGAATGAAAAGAAGAAGAAAAAATAAAATACCCTATTAGAAAAGAAACTGACGTGAAAAATAGATTGAAGAGAGATAATTTCAGAATTACTGGTCTGCTTGAAAGCCATGATCAAAAAATGACATGGATAGGATCTTTCAAGAAATTTTCACTAATAGGCATAGGACTTTAGACCAACAACATTAAGTTAGGGTCCTTTAATTCTTAGTAATCCTGTGGAGACAATTAGGTCAAGAGCTTGTAAAGTTAGCACCATAAATATTATCTTTGTCTCAGTTGGTTAATGTTTAAAAAATATTCCTTTGTAGTCGATATTGTAAATGCTTTAAAAAGATGTATCACCTGACCAAAAGTCTGAATTTCTTTATCTGTTATAAACTGTGTTAAAAATTAAAAAAAAATTTTTCAAGGAAAACTTCCCTGATATCCTTGAGCCAGAGGGCAAAATACTCATTGAAAGAATCCACTGATCACCTCCTTAAAGGAATCCCAAAATAAAAACTCCAAGGATATTGTACCCAAAATTCCAATGTCAGCAGGTCAAGGAGGAAATACTATAAACAGCCAGAAAGAAACAATTCAAATATCACAAAGCCATAGTCAGGGTTACACAAGACTTAGCAGCTTCTATGTTAAAGGATTAGAAGGCTTGAAATATGATATTCTGGAGGTCAAAGAAGTTTGGATTGCAACCAAGAATCAACTATCCAGAAAAAATGAGCATAATCTTTTGGGAGAATAGACATATAGTCAATGGAACAGGGAACTTTCAAACTTTTCTGATGAAATGAACAGACCTGAACAGAAAATTTGATCTTTAAATACAAGACTAAAGAGAAGCCTAAAAAAGGTGAAGAGGAAAGAAAAAAAAAAGATTTTATTGAACAAGATTGAAATGTTCATATCTCTAAACAGGAAGATGATACTTATAACTCTTGAGAACTATTTCTTTCTTATGGCACTTAGAAGGGGTACATATGGACAGTGAATGTGAGTATGAGTTGAATTTGATGTGATCAAAAAAAAAGGTGGAAAAAAAAGAATCAAGAGGTGCAAAAGGGTAGAGCCAGAATAAAATAAATTATATCATATTAAGAGGTGCAAGAAACCTATTATAGTAGAGGGAAATAACTGAGGGAGATGAGCATTGTTTGATCATTACTATCATTGGATTCCAAGGGAATAACATACATACTCAGTGGGTATAGAAATTTATCTTAACCTATAAAGAAGTAGGAGGGGAAAGGGAAAAGAAAAAGGGAGGGGGCTGATAGAAGGGAGGATAGATTGGGGGAGGCAATAGTCAGAAGCAAAACACTTGTGAGAAGGGACAGGATTAAAGGAGAGAGAAAAGTAGAAACAGGGAAAGTAGGATGGAGGGAAATGCAGTGTTAGTAATCCTGCCTGAATATGAATGAGATGAACTGTCCCATAAAACAGAAATGGATAGCAGAGTGGATTAAAAAGCAGAATCCTAGTGTTCACAGGAAACACGTTTGAAGTGGAGAGATCCACACAAATTAAAGGCAAAAAGCTGGAGCAGAATATATTATACTTCAATTGAAGCAAAAAAAAAAAAAACACAAAAAAACAAAACATGGGTAGCAATCCTGATCTCAGACAAAACACAAGCAAAAATAGATAGATAGATACTTCCTTAGCAGAGGTAAGGAAGTAAACTACATCTTGGTGAAAGATACCATAGACAATTAAGTAATATCAATACTATGCATATATGCACCAAGTTGTATAACATCCAGATTCTTAGAGAAGTTAAGTGAGTTACAGGAAGAAATAGATAGCAAAGCTATATTGATGGGTGACCTCAACCACCCCTCTCAGAACTAGATAAATCTAACCACAACATAAACAAGAAAGATGTTATGGAGGTAAGTAGAATTTTAGAAAAGTTAGATATGATAGACTTCTGGAGAAAACTGAATGGGGACAGAAAGGAACATACCTTTTCCTCAGTGGTACATGGAACCTACACCAAAACTGCCCATGTATTATGGCATAAAACCTTATAATCAAATGCAAATGGGCAGAAATATTAAATGCATCAGATCATGAAGCAATAAAAACTATATGCAAAAAAGGACATGGAAACAAAAAAAAATTGCAGACTAAATAATCTAATCCCAAAGAATGAGTGGGTCAAACAGCAAATAATAGAAACAGAGTACAATTTCATCAGGGAGAATGACAATAATAAGATAACACACCAAAACTATGGGATACAGCAAAGCAGTACGTAGGGGAAATTTTATATATCTCAATTTTTTCATGAGTAAAACAGAGAAAGTAAAGATCAATGAATTGAGTATGAGCTAAAAAAAAGCTAGAAGAGGAGCAAATTTAAAATTCCCATTTCAATGCCAAATTAGAAATACTGAAAATCATAGGAAATTAATAAAATTGAAAACAAGAAACTGTTGAACTAATAAGTAAAACTAAGAGCTTATTTTATGAGGAAAAAATTTTTTAAAAAGATAAACTTTTGGCTGATTTAAGTGCTAAAAAAGGAAAGAAGAAAACCAAATTACCAGTATCAAAAATAAAAAGTGGTGAATTCACCACCAATTAAGATGATAAGAAAGCAATAATTAGGAGTTATTTTGCCCATCTTTATGCCAATAAATCTGACAGTGAAAGGGATGAATACTTACAAAAATATAAATTACCTAATTAAACAGAAGAGGAAATGGTATACTTAACCCCAATTCAGAAAAAGAAATTGAACAAGCCATCAATAAACTCCCTAAAAAAATTCCAGGGTCAAATGGATTTACAAGTGAATTTCACCAAACATTTAAAGAACAATTAATTCTAATACTATATAAAATATTTGGAAAAATAGTCAAAGAAGAAGTCCTACCAAATTCTTTTTAGGATACAAATATAGTGCTGATACCTAAACACAGAAGAGCCAAAACAGAGAAGGAGAATTATGGATCAATTTCCCTAATGAATACAGAAGAAAAAAATGCATAAAATGTTAGCAAAGTGATTACAGAAATTTATCACCATCATAATATAGTAGGACCAGATGGAATTTCTATCAGGAATGCAGAGGGAGTTCAATATTAGGGAAACTATCAGCATAATTGACCAGATCAATAACTAAAATAACAGAAATCATCTGATTATTTTGATAGATGCAGAAAAACTTTTGACAAAATGTAGCTCTCACTCCATTTAAAAACACTAACGAACATAGGAATAAATGGAGCTTTCTTTAAAATGATAAGTAGTATCTATCTAAAACCATCAGCAAGCACTATCTCTTATGGGGATAAGTTCCCAATAAGATCAGGGTTGAAACAGGGATGTCCATTATCACCATTATTATTCAATATTGTTCTAGTAACGTTAGCTCTAGCAATAAAAGAAGAAAAATCAAAGAAATCAGAATAGGAAATGAAGAAATGAAACTATTACTCTTTGCAGATAATACGATGGTATACTCAGAGAATCCTAGGGAATTAACAAAAGAAAACCACATGAAATAAACAACTTTAGCAAAGGTCCAGGATACAAAATAAACCCATATAAATCGGCATTTCTATATACTCCCAACAAACACCATCAGGGAAAGACAGAAAGAGAAATACAATTAAAAATAACTATGGACAATATAAAATACTTGGGAGTCTTCCTGCCAAGACAAACCCTGGAACAATATGAACACAATTCCAAAACACTTTTCACACAAATAAAGTCAGATTCAAACAACTGGAAAAACATCAATTGCTCATGGTTAGGCTGAGTTAAAAAATGAAAATTCTACTTAAATTAATTTATTTATTCAGTTTCATACCAATAAACCTACCAAAGATTACTTTGTAGAACTAGAAAAAATAATAACAAAATTCATCTGGAACACTAAAGGGTTGAGAATATCACAGAATTATTTAAAAAAAAACTTTTCCAAGTAATGTCAGCTAGCCATACCAGATATAAAACTATATTGCAAAGTGGCAATCATCAAAACTATTTGGCACTGGCTAAGAAATAGATTAGTGAATCAGTAGAATTGATTAAGTACATAAGACATACTAGTAAATTATTATAGTAATCTATTATTTGATAAAACAAAAGACTAAAGCTTTTGGGATAAGAACTTATTATATGACAAAAAATTGCTAGAAAAATTGGAAAATAGTATGGCAGAAATTAGTCATAGACCACCCTCTCATACCCTACACCAAGATAAAGCCAAAATGAGTACACAATTTAGATCTAAAGCACGATACCAAAACAAAATTAGGAAAGAAAGACATAGTTTCCTGTCAGATCTATGGAGAAGGGAAGAATTTATGACCAACCAAAACAAGGAGAACATTATGAAACGCAAATGCATAGTTTTGATAATATTAAATTAAAAAAAAGTTTTTCCATAAACAAAGCCAATGTGACCAAGATTATAATGGAAATAGAAAGCTGGGAAACAGTTTTACGGTTAGTGTTTCTGAAAAAGGCCTCATTTCTAAAATATTTCGATAATTGAGTCAAATTTATAAGAATACCCCAATTGATAGGTAGTCAAAAGATATGAACAGGTAGTTTTCAGGTGAAGAAATTAAAGCTTTCTATAGTCATATAAAAATGTTCTAAATCAATATTTATTAGAGAAATTCAAATTAAAACATTTCTGAAGTACCACCTCACATCTATCAGATTGGCTAATATTACAGAAAAGAAAAATAATAAATGTTGGAGAAGATGTGGGAAAATTGGAATACCAATGCATTGTTATTGCAGTTGTGAACTGATTCAATCATTCTAGAGAGCAATTTAGAGCTATGTCCAAAGGGTTATAAAGCCATGCATATCCTTTGACCCAGCAATGACACTAGTGTGTCTGTATTCCCAAGAGATCATAAAAAAAGAAAAAGGACGCACGTGTACAAAAATATTTACAGCAGATCTTTTTGTGGTGGCCAAGAATTGGAAACTGAGGAGATGGATACCCATCAATTGGGGAATGGCTGAACAAATTGTGGTATATGAATGTTCCGTAAGAAATGATGAGAAGGCAGACTGCAAAAAAACCTCGAAAAATCTTACATGAACTGATGCTGGGTGAAATGAGAAGAACCAGAACACTGTATACAGTAGAGCCAAACTGTGTAGTGATCAACTATGATAGACTTATCCCTTAGTCATACAATGACCCGAGATAATCCCAAAGGAATCACGCTATCTACATCTGGAGAAAGAAATATGGAGTCTGGAAAACAGACTGAAGCATGTTTTTTTTCTTTTTTTTTTTTTCTTTTGTTTTTTCCATTTGTTTTGATTCTTCTTTCACAACATCACTAACGTGGAAACATGATTAATGTAATTGTACATGCATAACTTATATCAGATTAATTATTCTCTGGGCTTAGAGGGAGGGAGAAAAATTTGGCACTCAAAATCTTATAAAAGTAAATGCTGAAAAGTATATATACACGAATACGTATACATACACACATACAGACACACACTGAAATGAAGAATATTCTTTATCAACTTCCTGGATTATTGGCTGATGAAAGTGACAATAGTTTTCAAGGTGATCAGTAACTATAGACAACAAATAGTACAGTGGCAAAGTTTCTGTGTGGATCTGAAAATCATCTTTCTCCACAGTCTTAACAAATATGTTAAGAAACCTGACTCAGATGATCTATAAGCAATATTAACATACAATAGATTAGGGAGATGGTGCTAATTTTCCAAGTTTTCCACTGTAATAACTCATTTTTTAGGATATAATTGCACAGACCATTTTATATATTTCCTGCTTCCCCAATAAGGAAATATGTATGCTGAGTAATTTTTAAGGTGGTTTCTGAGATGGTTAATGGAGAAAATAAAACACTATCAATGGAAAGGGACCAGTCCAGTTTTTTTTTTTCCATTGGAAAACTGACCACTCAGTGAGGAAACTCCCTCCACTGATGCGGATTACCTCCCTTGCAATTCACAGTGTTAGAAAACCACCTGAGATACTTGAAAGCTAAATGATTTGTCAAAAGTCACACATCCAGCATGTGTCAGAGGAAGAATTAAAATGCAGAGCTTTCTAATTCCAAGACCAAGTATCTATTCATTATAATATATTTTTGCAATACCTATACCATTAAGAAAAGTTATATTGAAAGGAAGAATGGAGTGGTACTTAGAGAATCAAGTTTGGAGTTATATATACCTGAGTTCAAGCCACTGACACACCGTGCCTTTGTGACTGTTGGCCAATCACTTAAAAGTCAATGGCCCAAGAAACTTTTAGACTATAAATTACAGTGGTGATGCCACTCTGCATTGGTGATGGAGTTTCAACACAAGAAGTTCCTAATACTAATAAAGTAGAATGTCCAGACTGGTTAAAAAAAAATAATTAACAATGAATGAATGAACAAATAAAAAGAAGATTTGTGTTTGGCTATATGCACCAATAACCTTGTTGAAGGGTTCAATATTTTTATTCATTAAAAGAAATGTAAAAAGAACCATAAAAAGTGGTTATAGAAAGGCTCTATGTTTCTATTATTTTTTTATTTATTTATACTGTTTATCTATAGACCACAAAGTTTAACCTAACCAAAGAGACACCGGACAGCTAAGTGGTGCAGCGTGCAGAGAACTGAGCCTGGTGTCAAAAACACTCATCTCATTGAGTTCAAATGTGACCTCAGACATTCTTTACCTGTATGACCCTGGGCAAGTCACTTAACCCTGTTTCCCTCAGTTTCTCATCTATAAAATGAGTTGGAAAAGAATACAACAAACCAATACATTGTCTTCATGAAGAAAACTTCAGATGGGGTCACAAAGAGACAAAACTGAAATGAACGAACCATAGTAACACCACCACCATAAGAGGCGTAACGGTGAAATGGAAAGGGAATTGAATTTAAAGTCCGGAAATCTGGATCTGAATCCAGGGGTGGCACTTACCCATATGACTATGGTATTTCTTTCTTAATTAGCAGCACTTCCCCAGCTATGAACTAAGGATCCATATGCTTGTAGATTTAACACTGCAGAGGACCTTAAGAGTCCATCTAGTCCAGTTCCCTCATTTTAGAGAACTGTAAGGGAATAATGTTGCTTTGCTTGACATATGGGGTGTCATGAGCTTCATATATTTAGACTTAGAAGGAATCTTTAGGGGCAATTGTCTCCCTCATTGTGAAAATGCAGAAGCAGAAACCCTGAATACTGAAATGACTAGCCTACAAGCATACAAGTAGTAAAGGATACGAACGAGATTTGAACCTACGTCCTCTAGCCAGAGTCCCAGACTCGAAATCCATGGCTCTTTTCCATTGTGCCAACAATATGAATTAAAATTCTTCAAAAGCAAAAATTTCTTTATGAATATAATAATGATGACACACAATTTTGGTATGTTATTAATGCCCAGGTCCTTCAGAAAGTATTGTTTTAAAATAATATTTCATTCAAAATCCACAGGCCCATTTGTTGGGTCATCACTATGCCCCGTTAGACAGTAACTGATTAACACTAGTCATTATTTTTGAAATTTATTCTTAATCCTACCATTCGTTTTCTGGTAAATCAAATAGCTTAACTTCCTGAAACTTGACACCTCCCGTTCATAAATGAACCAAGTCTGTTTCTAATATTAAGGTCTATGGAGTTATGGATATTGTCCAAACTATATGCACAACATAGCACAGTGGTATCCTCACCCCACAGTAGGAGTGTATAAGTCTAAATTAAGAGCTGATTATAAAATTCTTTGCAAACATTAAATGCTAAGGAAATGTTCAATAATAATTTTAACCATCTGGTACCAAGTAATGCTTGTGAACTCACATTTAGCCTTTGGCAAGAATTTCAAAGATGTTTATTTTAATCTACATCTCTTGACTTTTGGAAGTTAAGCCAATAATTTCCTTCTGGAAGTGATTTAAATGAAGAAAAAAAGGAAATAGGCAAGCTTGCAAAACACTTCACAAAGTAAGGCAAGAAGTATTACGCAAGCAAAATCTTTTATTTCTTATGCATCGACAAACTATTGAGATAATTTGCTAAAAGAAGAAATATGATCTTTCCTATTTTAATAAAAATATTCTTTGCAAAAATCATATTTTAAATTGTCTAAGAATGAGCCCTTTTTTGTTGTACCCCCTAATATGACTAATGCTACTTCATATGCCTACTAAGCATCACAGAGCTGGTAAAATTTGTCCTCAGTGTCCCTCTACGGAAGATATGTCACAAAAGAACCTTTGGGCTTCCACCATCTCATTCCCACAGAGAACAATGGTCCTCATTTTGCCCTTGTTCTTGCTTGATTCCATTCAAAAATTATTAATGACCTTCTCTGGACAAGGTTCTGTGACATTATAAATAGAGTGCTGGCCTTGGAATGAAGAATATCTGGATTCATGTCTTGCCCAGACACCATATAGACATGATTCTAGATAAGTTACCTAGCAAGGCACCATGTTAGGCAATAGAGATACAAGAATAGAAAAGAAAAGAAAAGAAGTAAACACAGTTCCTCAAGGAACTAACATCCTATTAGGACCTCTTTTTTAAAAAAAAATTCTCTCCTCTCTCCTATCCTATAAAATCTCGGTTGTCTTTCATCTTGTTCCCCTCAGGACCCTGCTCACTCTTATAGAATAGGTGTCCATAAACTGATACAAGCTGAGGTATTCTACTTGCTAGATAAAGTAATGTGTTTTTACACTGATAAGAGTGGAAATTGTAGGGACCCAGGAAGGCTATTGGTTACTGGTTGAAAAGGACAGTGAGAATTTCTATGTATTTTATATTTCCTGTGTGCTGCCATATTGGTGTCCTGTCAAGAGCCTTGGACCAGCAGTGAAAAGATACAGGCTCCTGCCTCATTTCTGTTACTTAACTCATATGTTTTTAAGCAATATCATATAGCCCACCCCCAACCCCCTCAGCCAGTGGAAACACAGATTCTCTTTTAGGACCATATGCTTGGAGAAGTTTCTCTCATTAAAATGTTGTTTTCTTTTTTCAAGTCTCAGTCATTTCACAACATTTTCAGCTTTGCCACACAAAAGTTGGCAAAGCAAACAGTGTTTGAGTCAACTGAGTAAGCCAGTCTCTTTGAGTAGCGAAAGCACTGCTTGTCTTCCAGTGACAAATTGCAGTTTGTGAAAATTACTAGATTCTTCTATTAATTTGATGGAGGAACTGTAATGAAATATAATAATAATAATAGCTCCATTTAGATAGCACTTTAAGATTTGCAAAGTACTCCACAAATATCTCATTTTATCCTCAAAGCAACTCTGAGAAATAGGTGCTATCATTATCCCCATTTTACTGAGTTGCAAGTAGAGTTTCAGACTTGGATTAAGAAAGACATAGGTTCAATCGTGCTTTTGAAACTTATGAGTTGTATGGTCTTGGGAAAGTGTTTAAACTCTATTTGTTTCTATATGCTCCCTAAAGCATATTAGGAGAAACTCTTGTAGCAAGCAGCATTTGTAGTTAGAGGACCTGGATTTAAATCATACCTTTGGTACTTATTGCTTATGTGACAACGAGTGAATTTCCTTATAACTTTGGGTCCTCATTTTCCCTTTCTATAAAATGAAGAGGATGACTAGACAGATGACCTCTAATGTCTTTTCTATCTAGATCTATGAGCCTATGATTTGCTAAGTTAGTCAGTCAATAAGTATTTATTAAGCACCTACTATGTGTCAGGCACTATGCTAAACTGAGATGACCAAGTGAGAGACTAGAAAGAAAAGAAAAGAGTGCCAGGAAAGTGTCATTGTAAAGTGTGTATAATGATTTTGAAGATCCTGTAAATGACACCACGAAGGAACTGTCAGACAAATGGGAAAAACAAGGGAAAGTGTAATAAGAAGCTAGAAGGGTTCGTAGTGCCACATATTGTACAGAGGTCAATAAAGATGTGGATTGAAAAATGGCCATCAGATTTGGCAATTAAGACATTATCAGTAACTTCAAAAGGAACAGTTTTAGTTTAATTATGATGCTGGAAGCCAGATTGCATCGACAAGAATAAAAGCAAAGGAAGTGGAAGCATGTGTAATAACACACTAATTTGTTTCCCTACCTCGAGGCTCTCAATCCCCAAAAAGAAATATGAGAAAGCATCTCGCTTTTTTTTTTTTAGAGGGAGAGGACCACAGTTGTGGAATATTTCATAATGCCAGATTTTGTTTTGAACATCATCATAGTTATCCCCAGTATCCTCTCCCTTACTCTTCCCAGAGAATCAGCCCATATAACAAATAATATTTTTTAAAGACAAAAAAGGGGGGGAGAACAACTACTTAATATAGTGGAAAAAGTCTGAAAAGATGTACTACGTTGAATATCTGTGGACCTCCCATCTCCATGAATGGGGTGGGCTGGGAGGTGTTCTCTCATATCTCTTCATTGAAGTCATTCTTCCAGACTACTTTGCAATTTTCATAGCATTTTTTAAAGAGCTCCCACCTACACAGGTAATTATGATTTCCACCTTGCCAAACATAGGGTTATCGGGTTGCATTGTTTCTAATTCCGCCGTGTCTAATCTATCCCATTCATCTATGTCTCTATTTTTAAAGTAATATCAGGTTGTTTTGATGATTGCTGTACTATATAATATAGTTTTGAGGTATGGGAATGTGATTATTCCTTTGTCCCTACCACTTTTCATCATTTCTCTTTATATTATCCCTTAATATTTTGCTTTTTCAAGTGAATTATTGTATTATTTTACCAAGTTTTATAAAGTATCCCCTTGGTAACTTGATAGTTATAGAATTAACAGTGTATTGTTATTTTTGTTATTGGCATGGTCTTGTCATGGATATTGAATACTCCTCCCAGCTATTTAAGTTGTTCTTTATTTTGATAAGGAGAAAAATGTAATTTCATCTATACAAGTCTTTGGAGTTAATAGGTTAATGCCAGTATTTTTTTATGAATATTTAGTTATTATATTTATTTGAACGAAATGGAATAGCCAAATTTGTTTTTAATTCATTGACTAGTTTTGGCCAAAATATATTTCCCCCATCTGGGGAAAACATATACACACCTAAGTGTGTGTATATATGTACATGCATACATATATGTATGTATTTATAATATATACATATGCACATATATACACATACGTATATGTATATAGATATGAAAACACATGTGTGTGTATAAAATAAGGGTTATTATGGAGTTAGAAAATGTAAGTGATATTAAAAAAAATACCTAGCACTGTGACTGGCCCATAGTAAGTGTTTAACAAATGCATGATAAAAAATAAAAGAATGAATAAACCTAGGATATATAAAGTCTGTGCTAGACTTGGTAAAGGGGGGCTAAAGATATTAAAAGATGATATTTGCCCTTAAAGAGCTTACAATTTAGAGGGGAAGCAAATGAAGTCTAAAATGGCTATGTGTACAAATGTCTCATTCAGAAAGGAATCAGTAAGATTCAAGTTAGGTAAAGCACTAGGAGATGGAAAGCTTTAGAAGTCATGGCTGATGGTACTTAAAGTCTAGTAGGGGGTTGTGACATATATAGAGACAATTATATTGTACAGAATAATAGGTTTCAAGTGCTTTAAAGTCTTATAAAACAAAAGGAAGAAAGGAAAGAAGGAAGACAAGAAGGAAGGAAGGAAGGAAGGAAGGAAGGAAGGAAGGAAGGAAGGAAGGAAGGAAGGAAGGAAGGAAGGAAGGAAGGAGGGAAGGAAGGAAGGAAGCAAGGAAGGAAGGAAGGAAGGAAGGAAGGAAGGAAGGAAGGAAGGAAGGAAGGAAGGAAGGAAGGAGGGAAGGAAGGAAGGAAGGAAGGAAGGAAGGAGAGAAAAAGAAAAGGAGGGAGGAAGGAAAAAATTGTTTGTTGTTCAGTCATTTCAGTCTTGTCCTACTCTTTATTTGAGGCCTTCTTGGCAAAGGTACTAGAGTGGTTTGCCATTTCCTTCTCCAGCTCATTTTATAAATGAGAAACTGAGACAAACAAGATTAAGTGACTTGCCCAGGGTCACACAGCTAGTAAGTGCCTGAAGCTAGGTTTAAACTCAGGAAGTTGAATCGTCTTGACTTCAGACCTGGCACTCTATCCACTGTACCACCTAGCTGCCACTATTCTAGAAACAGATTTGTATTTTTATGTTTTGTGGTAGAGTAGGGAGGATATATTTTCAATGTAAATTAGCAGGATGTAAAAAGCTAAGTTGGAGGTTGGGTTGGGGAGGGTTCAATGAGAGAAGAAGAGGGAGTCTCTGTCTCCTAGTAAGGCTTTAACTTTTGATGAGGATCCACCCAAGGGATCAAGACATTTTTATGTTAAAAGTGACAATTATGCATCCTAAATAAACTTTGTTTTCTGTTATTTTAGAGAGGCATCATTAATTAAATTTCCTTTTTTTTGTGTAGAAGGAAACATACAAAAGAGTTCTGGGAAAGGGAAAAACAAGATGATTAATTCTTAAGATTTAGCCTAGAAAAATTTCATTTCCTTCCCCTCCCCATTTTTTAAAAATTATTATAAGGGTAAGTCCTATTTGGGAATGAGGTGTAAAGTTTTTTGGGGTTTTTTTTCAAAGTTTTCAGTAAACCCTGAAGAGTAAAGCCAGATGAGAGCAGGGCAAAGAGGGCAGCAGCAGCAGCAGTGCGCTTATCAGGAAGCTCTGTCCTCTAAAAAGACTTCTAGTTTCTTTAAGACTTTTCATCTACCCTACAAAGTAAAGAAGCCCTGAAGACTTGTAAGTTCTGTTTCAGAGAAGAAAGACAAGGGTAAGAGGAAGTAGCCTGATGCCTTTAAGAAACAAGAAACGAAAGACAAGACTTACCCTCATTTTTCCTTCTTAGCTGTAGTTTGGGGGAGACAAAGTGAAGTGTGATTGTGAGCTCATCTATCATTGTGATACAATTATTGAAAATATCTTTTCAATATGTCTGGTTCTCTTAATATTTCCTTAAATCAAATCTTAATCTTTACAAGATATGGGTATGTTAGCACAATCTGCAGACAGGCACCGACAACTTTTCCCATAACCAAGAATGTTGGAATATTGGTTATGTCTTCCAATTGGCTTGCCAGGGTTTAGTTCCTTCTCTCTATCTCTCTTACATGCCAGGCTTTGATTTTATTGGGGTTGGGTGAGCAGGGTGGTGTACGGAATGGTGGGAAGCAAAGACAAATTGAAATATCTTCTAAAATACTTGAAAGTTGATGTGGGTGTGAAACTAGAGGAGATGGAGAGATGGCAAAGCACATAGAAGACAAGGAGAGTAAAGACAAGGTCTGGTAGCGATAGCAGAGAATGTCTGTCCCAGTGTTATAAGGTATTTGTCATATGCCCATTATTCAGGGTAGTTCTGGTTCTCATCATGATGTAGGCATTATCTTAGCCTATATTCCAAATTCCAGTGAAGTGTATGTGTCTGTGAGACACATACACATGCACACACTCACAGAGAGAGAGAGTATGAGAGTGTGTGTGTGTGTGTGTGTGTGTGTGTGTGTATTTTCACACTGGAGAATGTTTTCGGTGGCTCCTCCAAAGGAATAAGTTCATATCCTACAAAGCCAAGAAAATAAGTCATGAAGGAGGAATTAAAGCTAATGTTTAGAAGGTGAAATTGAGTAGCTGTGTGTATGAACTGAAATGACACCACTATGAGAACATATCAACTTGGGACAGAGTTGGAAGGATCAATACTTTTTTACTGGAGAGGTTAAGAAAAGGGTTGGAGCAGGGGACCTGATTTGGATTTAAGATTTTCAGGAATGGCTTGGATTAATATCATCCACATCCTATATCTACATCCCCTAGAGAGGGCTACTAGATGTAGGCATGAATACAGGAAGAGAAAACATGAGGACTTTCTTTTTAAAAAGCAATCAAACAAAATAAGGCATATTGTTAACCTCCTAGAACCCAAATACCAGAAATCTTAGATGTTATTTCTGTTTGAACAAAAAACCGCTGATTTCACTCTTGAAAAATTATTCAAAAAATGTTTAACTCCAAAAAAAATTATTTGACTTTTTATGAACCTGTTTGGTGTTTTATCTGCTTTCTATAATCACCATTCCACTGACTAGTTTATTGGTTGCACTGAATGATGGGGTTAGGATAGTTCCTTTTCCAGACCCAAATTCAGGCTTACTCAGGTTGCCAGGCAACACTGATGTCACTGATGTTAGAGGTCATCTTCAGGAATGGGGTGATTATGGTGCTAGGACTAGAGGGGACTTTGAGCCTCCTGTCCCTAATCTCTTTGCAACACCTCAGCCCTACCTGTAATAGGCTGGACTCCACCTAGTCGGGCACATGACGTTAAAGTCTAACATCAGCAGATGGCGAAGGGAGAAATGAAAACAAGGTTTTTTTGCTTGTTACTTTATATTTATCCCCAAATTTAATTGTGCCAAATGTTTAGATTTTGAAAAATTTAAACCTGTTGATATTTCAACACCCATCTACCTGTATTAACAAATCAAGGGTATGTTATGATGAGCTTTCGATTTCTATAGCTTTGGTAAGAGAAATAGAGGGGACTGTAGAGAAGATCCATCCTTATCTAATAATAGCTGACTGGTTTTTGGTTGTTTTTTTAAGAGGGTTGGGGGTGAAATAGAAGCACTTCACCACCCTCATCCCTGTACCATTAACACAGGAAGTTGAAATTCCTTAATTTAGTATTCCGAGGGCCAAGAAAAACCTAAGAAGCATTAACAAAAAAACACAGCCAACTTCTCACCAAACTAATGAAATCCAATGGCTGGTTATCTCTTATTTTTTATATATTCCTGGGTTATCTTTTGTGATTTTTCTTGTTTTGTTCTGTTCTTTTCATAAGCAAAAAATTACTTTTGGTCTTACAGATACTACATAGTGCTTGTTTTGATTTTTATCTTTTTGGTTCAAAAAGAAAACATTTTAATCTGATTGTTTTAAAAGCTGTTCTGGATTTACTTTCTTTTTTGAAAGAAAATAAAGAAAACTGACAATTGAAAAGTGTTTTGAAACTTTTAGGAATTTTTTTTAAGTCAATTAGAATTGAGATGTAGGGATCTGTGAATGAGATGTTCAATTACAGAAGAATATTTGATTAGGTATATCCTCTTAAGGAGAATAAAATGAGTATATGTACATAAATATGTAAATAATCTCAATTCCATTATGCAGTGCCTTTTAGGTCTTCAAAATGTTTTGTGCGTGTGTGTGTGTGTGTATACAATGTGTATACATTTATATATGTATATATATAAAAGAGATGACATAATATCATTAAAATATATGTATAATACACACATTTTTCCAAAGGTATCTGGTAGCTTTGTATTTGATGATGGAAGCTGAAAGAAAAAAATTTTACCTCAGAAATTAAAAAGGGAAATAAAATACTATTAAAGTAAAAACAAAACATTAGTGTTGCTTTTAAGACTTTTTTTTTAGTCATGTATGACTCTTCATTTGTGGTTTTCATGGCAAAGATACTGGAGTTATTTGCCATTCCTTTCTCCAATTCATTTGGCACGGTACACAAACTGGGGTTGAAGTAAGGGAGTCTCACATTCCTGAGTTCAAATCTGGCCTCAGACACTAGCTGCGTGACCTTGGATAATTCACTTAATCCTGTTTGCCTCAGTTTACTCATCTGTTAAATGAGCTGGAGAAGGAAATGGCAAGGAACTTGATTATCCTAGCAAAGAAGACCCTAATGGGGTCACAAAGAGGCAGACATGGCTGAAAAACAACAGATAGGTATTTCTAGGAATTGGGAGAAGGGAGTTCCCTCTGGAGAAGGGAAACTTCCACATTTTCATGGAAAAAGCATTGGCCTTGGTATCAGACCATGTCTGTTCAAATCTTGTCTTTGGCACTTTATTTGTGTGACCTTGGATCATTTAGTCTTTCTGTATCTCAATTCCCTGGCATGTAGAATGAGGGGATCAGACTACATGCTTTTAAAGTTTGTTCCAGCTTCCGATCTATAACCCTTCATATAAAATAGTCAGAGAAGATAGCGTGCATTGATCCATGAAGGATGAATAGGATCTGCTGAGGGATAAAGGTGAGGGAAAAGCAACTTGGAAAAAGAGAGGGGATTCTAACCAGGGAGAATAATTGATTAATTTGACTTACATATTCACTATCCAGAGAATATAACTCAGATAAACATATTCTTCAACACACTTGAAACCATGTGAATTCTCAAAAGGTGTTTTAGTAATAACAAAGACTCTGATAATATGAAGTGCATGTCATAAAGAAATCCAACATAGCAGTAGTTAATAAATATATGGTTCCTGCCCCATATAATAATTTTATTAATAAAAATGCTAACAATGGCTTAACCACATGTCCAAGTCTTACTTTTGATTATAAAGTATGTTTTCCCTCTCTCTCTGCTTTCTTGAGCTCCATCCAGTTTTTATAGGCTCACAAGATCACAGATTTAGTACCAGGAGGGATCTTAAGAGATCACCTTGTCCAATCACCTCATTTTACAGATGATCAAATGAGGTCCGTTGAGTTTAAGTGATTTGCTGAAGGTCGCATGTTTTAATAAGCTCTCTTCAGTGAAGGATTATGCTGAAATGCAAGGAAAAGAGGCAAAGAAAAAAGTCCCTTGGCATAGGCTCATTAACATGGCCATAATGAGTTTTTAAACATTTGTTCCAGATTTTGCTTTTAATTCCCAGATACCTAAGTTGAAGGAAATGTGATGATGCCAATTTCTTGCAGAAAATTTGCAATCTGAATAGGCTAAGTTCATATTTTTAAAAACGTTTCCCCCCATCCACCCACCCCCCGGCAAGAACCTACATAGCTATATTGCTTTTTTTTTCTTGTTTGTTGTTGACGTTGTTTTAAGCTGTATTTTTTCAGAAGTTAACACTGCTGCAATATCATTGACCTTATACAGCAAGACTACACTTTCCACTGAGCAAGGTCCCTATTATATGAACAAAACAAGACATCTATATACTTAACCTAAGAGTTAAGTATTTCATAGTGATGTCTAAGCAAGTTGACATCCTATGACATGGGCTATTGAGGGGAGAGTTACAGAAAAGAGATTTATTTAAGAGCATAACTGATTGTTTGCATGTCAGATAAAATGGTTCCATGGTTTCTAGAGTGCAGTGGCAAAAGCAGATGGGAACCCTTCTTCTTTAATGTGATTTCCAACAAAAAAATTGCTATCACTTTCTGATACTGAACTATTTGACTGGGCTACCCTGCTATTCTTTGCATCCACGGTTCTAGTTTGTCCTCATGAAGGTCTGAGGGGGGAAGGTCGTCCAAGTAGTGGTGGTGGTTCAACATCCCTGAGACATACTACCTCCTGTGTCTGTCTCACTTAAGCAGGTCTTGCTACTTTACCTAGTCTGGTTTACCTTCCCTGTGGAGGGTAGTTGTTGGGCATTTGATGGGAATGGTTTATCCTTTCTCTGGAGGACCCTCCTCCCTAGAGGATGGCTGTTGAGGGCTGGGCTGGAAGCAGGATCAGTGGTCTGAGCCATGTTGCCTCTCCCAAGGCTTTTGGGTCATTTGCCTTTTTTACGGAAGGAAAATGTGTTCTTGATAATAATATCTCCTTCCTTAGACTGACAATTGGCATAATGGATAGAATTCTGGACACAGTGAGACACAGGTTTACATCTCTCCTTGGACACTTTTGATTTCCTCATCAGGAAAAATAAGGATTAAAAAGAACCTTTACATCACAAGATAGCTCTGAGGATCAAAGGAGATAGTACATGCAAAGAATCTCTCAAACTAATTGCTCTGGCTCTGTATATGCATATGTATTATTATTAATATATAGTTAGATGGCCCTCATTTAGGCATTATCTTATTTAATGCTTATAGCATCCCTATGAAGAATGTAGGAGAAGGTATTGAATTTAGAGTACAGAATGTAACGTAGATACTTCTGTAAACGGCTATTGGGAAAATCTCTTTTGCTAAATTGTGTATCTCTATTATAGTAACTTTTTCTTAATTTTCTCCAGTGGGGTTGGGGAACAGAGAGAGAGAATATAGATTTCTGACAGTTTAAAAAATAACAATGGGGGAAGGGGTGCTATAGATTTAGAATGTTGCAGTCA
This sequence comes from Bettongia penicillata ogilbyi, assembly GCA_023548195.1. NCBI lineage: Eukaryota > Metazoa > Chordata > Mammalia > Diprotodontia > Potoroidae > Bettongia > Bettongia penicillata. Next base: position 1,520,728 of record JAJHZJ010000278.1, read on the forward strand.
CTCTTCTATGTGGTCACTGCATTATTATTTTTACTTATTTTGTTAAAAAGCTGTCAGTGCCTGGCACATAATAAGTACTTATTAAGTATTTATTGGATGAATTCGGGAAGTGGGAGTAATCCATAAAAGTTTATATATAAAAACAAAACACATCAGTAAAACTTTACCTTTCAAAAAAAGAAATATGGTCTTCATTTTACATATAATAATGGCACCGAGGCTTAGGAATTAAATCTCTTGCCTGTCTCTCAGAATATTGGCTTCCTTCTAGGTCCATCGTGCCCCAGTACCTGGGAGAAGCCTCACCTGATATACCCAACTGTTATTGCTTCCTCTAATTAGTTATCTTGGTATGGGATTTATTCAGGTATGTGGTATACCCAGATATGTAGTAGTAAATGTTTAACAACTGGCTCTCTGTGGTGGTGGGGGGTGTATATATGACACATTTATTGGTTTAACCTGCATTATTAACATTTGTCTCCATCATTTTCCTTAGTTTAGGCAATCAAAAAAACAATAAATCAGTCCTGATTTGGAGCATTTGCTGATTTTTGAGGTATAAATGTTTATATTGAAAGTATAGTAATCAGGTTTGAGTTGGCTTAGCATACCCTGGTGTATATGTGTGTATGTATATATGTATGTGTAGGTAAGTATATGTGTGTATCTGTGCATACACACACACACACACAAACATAGCATCATCTATTTCCTGCTCTCCACCCTCAGATAACAAGAGATCCTTTAGAGAAGGGAACATGACCTTCTTATACTTGTGTCCTCAGCATCTGCTAGAGTTCTTGACACACAGTAGGCAATTAATAAAATGTCTGTTGTATTAAATTGACATAATAAAGAAGTGAAAATCAAGGTTTTTGATTGCTGGCAGGTCTCTAAATCACATTGACTCTCAGGAATTAAACCCAGAGAAGAATCAAACAACTTGTAGTCAATAAATCACATTCAGATCACATCCTCTAACAGGCTTTCTAACAGCTATAAACACTGTCAGGCTAATACTATAGGTGATTATTTCACGTTTGTCTTTGTATTTCTACCCTGAGGCTGAGAACATTACCTGAAACAGAGCATGTGCTTAATAAATGCTCTTTGATTGATTGAGTGATAGTATGGCATCAGCATAGAGAAGGATTGGAAGTCAACTTAATCATACCACCATCAGTATTATCAGAAACAAGTACAACTCATACGTCTAACTATGTGATTTTGGGTAAGACATTAAACCACTTGGGGCCTCAGTTTCCTCATCTGTAAAAAGTGGATGTAACACTCTGTGTTCTGTGGAAATCCAGGGTCTGCACTCTCCTCACTTTCCCTTCCCTTTGAGCATAGGTTAGCCTTTGGGACCTGAGAACTTTCAGTCAGACGTTCTTCCAGGGGAGATAATAATAATGGTTATTACATATTGGTTACTATGTGCGAGGTGCTGTGCCAGGTGCTTTACAATTAATGTCTCTTGATTCTTGTGAGTTCAAGTTCTGCTTGGAAGAACTATAGGATCATTCCTAAAATGAAACTATGACTCCAGAGCCCATAAGGGCTATCTTAATCTCCCACAATACAACTGTAGGGTCCTAGTTTAAACAGTCTGTAAATGACTTTAATCTCAAGTAACAGCTTCAGACCATGATGTCCAAAGACGATGAGAACAAAATAATTCTTCTTTTTTAAATCAGGTTTATAAAATACCCAGAGCAGCAGTTGGTAGCAAGATAGCATAAAATTATATCTTTCCCAACCAGTTCTACCTTGATAGGCAGAGGGAAGAAAGGGGAAGAAAGATATTCCTCATACAGAGTACTTCAAAGTCAAAGGGTTGAGACTTTCTCACCTGTCAGGCCCTTTCTCTAACTCAGCTGCTTCACACCGCTGTTAAAAAAAAAAGTCTATATGGGGAAACTGAGTGCTTTCAATTGAATTTAACAGTCTTTCTTGACTTGGCCAGCCAAACTGCATCCTTATCCTTCTTGTTCCCCAAACTTTTTACACCCTGTCACCTGTCACCCCCTCCATGCAGCCTCCATAAAATGACCCTCTCCCCAAGAGAATTAATGAATTCTTTCCTAGAAGTTTATGGCTGTGGCTACATTCAGTTTGGACCAGATTATCTCTAAGATCCCTTCCACCTCTCAATGTACAACCCCATGACTTATGATTCAATGAATCTTTTTTAAAGTTAGGAAGGATGAGTGTTATTATATCCTCATTTTACAAATGAAGAAGTTGAGACTTCGGGAACTAAGTGACTTGTTTTGAGTGTCACATTACTCGCAAGTGTCAGAACCAGAATTTGAACCCAGATGGCAAATGTAGAGCCCCTTTTCCTACCTTCTTCTCCATATATCTCTTTATCAAAAGTGTAACACAAGCAATCTTGTGATCAATTCTGTAGATCAGAAGTGTCAAGAATGTAACCACAGAATTTACAAGTAGTCCCAAGTCAGATTAAAATGTAACTGGGAAGCATTTTTTTAAAAAATAAATAAAAAGAAAACATAGATGATGTTAAAATATGATTTTCCTTAATTAATAGGTGGTATGTAGCCCCCATTTCTATTTGAGTTTGACTCAGTTGAACTAGATTATAAAAACAAATGATTATCAGGTTTTCTATTTATGAAAAGTGAATACCCTAAAAGAAAAAATCCTCTTGTATCATTACCAATTTTTTTCTAAATATGCTATACGTATGCATAAACTGCAACGAAGTATAGGATAAACATCAGGAAAGAGAAAGAGGGAGAGGGAGAAGAAAAGAAAGAAAGAGAGAGAGAGAGAGAGAGAGAGAGAGAGAGAGAGAGAGAGAGAGAGAGAGAGAGAGAGAGAGAACCCATTTTTACTGCAAAAGGTAAAAGAACTCTGTAACTCTGTTTCCCTGGAGTCGCCAAAAAATGTTGTATTCAGAAATATGCTACAATTCGGTGAACAGTTAAATAGAGACTATTATTCAGTGTATGCTTAATTACATACAAAGATTTCTTCAAGATTAAAAATGTCTACCGCTCAATTATTCCAATACCACTTCCCTAGCTTTAGAATAGAGTCTCTACCCATTCAGCTTTGAACAATTTAGTCACAAAAGAACATTTCAGAATAATTGGTTTAATAGCACTTCAGAGAGTTGCTTCTGGGGCGGAGTTGAGGGGTATATATCTCTGTTTCATTTATTATGGGGGGAAAAAACTATTTCCTGATATCTTTTCCTGGTTTTTAAAATGCCTTTCCACTGCATCTCCCCATTGGCCACTCCAAACTCCCAGTCTCTACTCCACCTGGACACAGCCTCTAAAAGGAGGTCAGATGGAATGACTAAACTTTCCATTTTCAGCATTTCTGTATTGGCTTTTGAGGTCTTCATATTGCAAATTAAGTACTGTTAAAGTTCAATCTACTTCTTATGATCATCCCAAGGGAATCTGACAACTTTATTTGGTCACTGATGATAATCCAGTAGAAAGAACAAGACAGTTGTTTTTCATGCGCGGAAGAGTCAATTTCTGGAGTTTCTGAATTTTAAGGTGAAAGGAAGGCAATGGCAACAACAACCCCAAAAGCAATTGGAAACATATAAGTGGTTCTTGGAATAATCTACTTGATTACATTTACTCCAAGTATTTTCCTTCATGTTTTTGTAACGAACCTGACCATGAAAAACAAATTTACGTCTGTAGCTTGTATCATTATGAGCCGGGCTCATTTGGTGCGGAAAACCTACAGTTTAATTGCTTGATTTAAATTTGGCTGGTAGTATGCATACTGAAACATTACTCTTTTAATTATGTTAATTTATAACTGAAAAGCCAAATTTACAAAGGCAATAACATTAATTATTTACTTGCCCATTAAAGCTGAATATATATTACTGAGTTAATTGGCTTCATAAGTCTGCCAAAAAATTAAAAACAAGTTTGTGTGCTGATTTATATGGGGAGGGGACACATTTGCTCAGCAGGTTACTTGTCTTTAATGGGTTACATGCAAATATATGTAAAACACTTCATCTACAAGGTGTTACATAAAGATTTCTTATGTCATCCCCTTTTAAAAAATGCTTTGAAGAAACACAATTAATTGCAGATGGCAAGCTTTCTGTGTCTCTACTGTCACGTAACTTCTCCCTAAGGACAATGTTAAACAGGACACTCTTCTCATCACTACATTTAATTGTTGATCAATATCAATTTTGCCAGGACTCCCTTTTATAACGTTTTCTGTGGGAATCAAGATTACTGCATATAGTCAAAATTACATTTGGAAAAAAAGCCTTTATCTAACTACCTTGGGATAGGCATATACAAAGAATATGAGAGTGAGAAGTGCCCTTAGAGATCGCCCAGTCTAACCCAGATAATTTAAAATGCAAGTTATAGAAGGGAAACAACTCCTCCAAAGTCAAGCAACAAATTAGTGTTTGAATCAAAATTAGAAAAAGTATCTTCATTGCTCGTCAGGGGGAGGGAGAGGGAAAGGGAGGGGAGAGACAGATAGACAGATACAGACACAAGGAGAGAGAAATTAGAGCTTCATTGTAACACCAGGATTACATTCTGGACAAGGCAGTTCTGCTCTGTCTTCAACACCAGCCATAATGGTTTGGTGTTAGTTATGGTGGCTGTGATATAGTCTCTAAAGGGCATGGAGAGTTACTCTGAAAGTACGGGATGCTACAAGAATTTAAGTTGCTATCACAATCATAAGGTGGTTTTACCTCTAAACATTTTCCATAAAATGGGTCTGGGGGTTATATCTGGGCATCAGTATAGCTATTACTGCATTCCATTTGAAAGCCTGAAATGGGGCAAGATTTTTCTATTGAGGTGCTTATAAGAACTATCTTATAGCTAATGAGCTCAGACAGTACCCATTCAGGAAAAAAAAAAAAAAAAGATTAGCTTCAATATCTAAGTAAAACAGGGGACAATTAACTAGCACTCTTTAATTAACACTTAATAAAATTTTCTAAAATATGGATGCCTTCAAAAAATGACTTAGGTTACTCTCTTCATTAATATTTCAAGCGGTCTTTCCTTCTGCTGGGAAACCAAAATATTAAGCATTTATTTCTGCATGCATACCCTAAATAATACGATTAAATTGCTAATAGTTATAGAGCAATTAGTGCTACATGAATATGTAATGAAAAGCGAAACTGCGCATTGTCTAAAAGATATTTAAATTCCGTTTTGTATGTCTTTGAATCTGCAAGGGAGTAAAACAATACCATACTTTGGGTGAGTTTGTGATACATTTCTAGCTGTGAATTAATGGTTTTGGAGATTTACAATGGTAGTTCAGCATCTAATATATGGTAATAAACTATCTTCTTAAATTGGTCTCATGCCTTTGTGTGAATCACTAATTATGCTGGAGGTTTGCTTTGGGAAAAATGTGAAATCAACAGGTTTGGCTTAAATAAAACATAATTTCCTAGGAACTAAGCTTCTTTGTGAATGTCTTGATAAGCTTGTCCATGACAACAATACAGCATCAAAGTTGATGTTCAGAGCATTCAAGGAGAGGCTGCAGGGAAAAGGCAACTAACTCTGGACTCTTAGAGAATCAGGTTTGAATTCCAATTTCACTTTGGACCTCAGTTTCCTCACTTTTAAAATGAAAGGTTTGGACTAAAGCACCACTACAATCCATTTGATCTCTACTTCCTATGATTCCTATGACCATAAACCACAGAATGAGAAACTGAAGGAATCTTATAAGTCATCTAATCCAAACCTCTCATTTTGAATATGAGGAAACTAAAATATAGAGAAATGACTTATCCAAGGATGCAGTTAGCAAGGAACAGAAGTAGAGAATGAAGTCAACTCATCTGATATCAAAGTCCGTGCTTTCCACCTGTACCGTGATGCCTATGACTTATTAATCTCAAAAAGACCCTTCCAACTCTTAATCTACAGTTCCATGACTATTCAAGTGATTTGTATGGTGTCTACAAAACACCCTGGAGCGATAAGCATTTAATCATGATAATGATCAATAACAATGATCAAATCAGATCTGGTAAGAATTATAGCGTATTACAAAGACCCAATTAAATTTAACAAGCATCTTTGTGCCTAGCTCACAGCAGCAGGGTCAAAGGGGGAAGAGGACTGGATGTTACCACAGATTTCTAGAGCCCAGCCTTCAGCTAGGTCTCAGGGCTCAACTATGTCACATATGTTTTTTGTCATCTTCAGGAGTATCTTTATTTGTTCATTGCTTTTAAAAGTCATTGTAAAGTTGACTACCTTTTTAGAAAAAAATTTAATTTTTAATTTATTGGATAAAAACAAGCATTCCCATAACATATTATAAAAAAAAGATGACTGCATATGAAACTACAAATCTATTATGAACAATTTGCTATTCCTTTTAAATATATAATGAAGTTATCATGTATTATTTCCCTTTTTTTCTCCCCCCACTCCAGAGATGGCTACTATCAGGTACAAGCAAGTGTGTGTGTGTGTGTGTGTGTGTGTGTATAAAATCATCAGATCATCTTATATATAATTGTATTTATCAGTTCTTTCTCTGGATGCAGATAGTTCCTTCATATGTCACCTGCAGTTAATTTGAGTATGACAGTCAAAATAATTTATTAGCTCAAAGTTATTTTTAAAATAATACTGCAGTTAATGTTTACAATGTTCTCTTGATTCTACTTATTTCACTCTTTATTATTTCATAAAAGTCTATTCATGTCTTTGTAAGATCATTAAGCCCATCATTTCTTATAGCACAATACTCTTATAGGTTAATAATAAAATAGGTCAATTTTAAAGAAAATAATAATGGCATATAAAATTTGTCCATTATTGGAAACTACACATAGCATTATATTTTAATGTAACTGTTAATATTTATTCAGATGCTAATTTATTTATATTTGTATTTCATGTTCAGTACAGCACAATTCTGAAAAATGGCTTAGGAAGTTATGCCATAAATCAAGAATGTTTGAGAATTTTTAATTATATGGATATTATTTTTGTGTTTGGAAAGTATAACAATGCAGTGCATCTTACTATGGACAGCTGCAATTTATATGAACCTATTGTTTTTTTTTTAAAAAAGCATGTCTTTTAAAAATATATTTGCCTATTTTTGTTACATTAAATATTTCCCAATTGCATTATAATATTTTAACCTTCATTTAAAAAAAAAGTTCCAAATTCTCTCCCTTATTCATACCCCTCCTCAACCCCTTGAGAAGGGAAACAACTCATAAGATTTACATGAGAAATCATGAAAAACATATTTCTCTATTAGCATTTTGAAGAGAAAATACACACACAAAGAAAGAAATTGAGAAAAAAATATGTTTCAATCTGTACTCAGGTCATAAGTTCTCTTTCTGGAGGTGGAGAGAATTTTTCATCATAGGTCCTTTGTAATTGTCTTAGATCACTGTCTTGATCAAAGTAGCTAAGTTTTTCCCAGTTGATCATCATTACAACATTGCTGTTACTGTATACAAAGTTCTGGTTCTGCTCACTTCACTTTACATAAGCTCATATAAATCTTCCCAGGTTTTTCTGAAACCATCCTACTCATCATTTCTTACAGCTCAATGGTAGTGTTCTGTAACAATCATATGCCACAACTTGTTTAGCCATTCCCCAATTGACTGACATCTTGTCAACATGCAATTATTTTGCCACCACAAAAAGAGCTGCTATAAAAATTTTTGTACAAATAATCCCTTTCCCCATTTTCCTTGATTTCTATGGGTTACAGATCTAGTAGTAATATTCCTTGGTTAAAGTGTTTAAGATTTTTAGTCCTACCATCAAATCTAATGCAACGAAAATTAGGAGGGAAGCAGAAAACTGGGTAAGAATTTTTGCAACTAGTGTCTGTGATAAAGGTCTCATTTCTAAAATATATAGAGAACTGAGTCAAATGTATAAGAATACAAGTCATTTCCCAATTGATAAACAGTCATTGGATATGAACAGGGAGTTTTCAGAGGAAGAAATTAAAGCTATCTATAGTCATATGAAAAAATGCTCTAAATCACTATTGATCAGAGAGATACAAATCAAAACAACTCTGTGGTACCACATCACACCTATCAGACTGGCTAACATGACAAAACAGGAAGATGATAAATGTTAGAGAAGATGTGGGAGAGATGAACTATAAATTCCATGTTGGTGGAGCTGTGAGCTGATCCAACCACTCTGGAGAGCAATTTGGAACTATGCCCAAAGGGCTACAAAAATGTGCATAGTCTTTGACTCAGCAATGTCACTTCTAGGACTGTATCCCAAAGAGATCATAAAAATGCGAAAGTGTTCCACATGCACAAGAATATTTATAGCAGTTCTCTTTGTGGTGGTCAAGAACTGGAAATCGAGGGGATGACCATCAATTGAGGAATGGCTGAACAAGTTGTGGTATACGAATGTAAGAGAACACTATTGTGCTCTAAGAAATAATGAACAGGAAGACTTCAGAGAGGCCAGGAAGGACTTATATGAACTGATGCTGAGTGAAAGGAGCAGCAGAACCAGGAGAACTGTGTACACAGCAACGACCACAGTGTGCGAGGAAATTTTCTGGTAGACAGCCCTTCATAGCAATGCAAGGACCTAAAAAATTCCCAATGGACTCGAGGCAAAATGCCTTCCACATCTGGAGAAAGAACTGTAGAATTCAATAGCAGAATGAAACAGACCATTTTCTCTTGCGTTATGTTTTGTTTTGTTTTCATGGTTTCTCCCATTTCTTTTAATTCTTCATGCAACATGCCTAAAGTGAAAATGTATTTAATAGGAATGTATGTGTAGAAGCTATATAAGATTGCATGCCATCTCAGGGAGGGGGAAAAGCTAAGATATATGGAAGTGATTGTAGAAAACTGAAAATAAAGTAATTTTTTTTAAAAGAAAAAAAGAATAAAGTGATCAGTGAAAAAAAAGTAAAACAAAAGGATTTTTAGGCCTTTGGGCACAGTTCCAAATTGTTTTCCAGAATGATAGGGCCAGTTCACAACTCTACCAACAGTGCATTAGTGTTCCTATTTTTCCACATCCCCTCTGGTATTCATTTTATTTCCCTATCATGTTAACTAATCTGATAGGTGTGAGATAGTATCTCAGAGTTGTTCTAATTTCTATTTCTCTAATCAATAGTGATTTAGAGCATTTTTTTACGTGACTATAGAAAGCTGTGAGTTCTTATTCTGAAAACTTCCTGTTTACATCCTTTGAGCATTTACCAATTTGGAAAAGAAAAAAAAACATTTTTCTTCTAATAAAAGTACAATTTGGGGATTAGGGACTGTAATTTCATTTTACCATGTTAAAGTATGCATATGTGTTTATGTATACACATGTGTGCAGCTATAACTATATATTTAAAAATTAGTTCTCTAATTATAAAAATCTAAATGTCCTGCATATATATTTTCCAAAAATTAAAATGTGTTTATTCTAACTAGCTTTTTTGGGTTTATTTTTTGTTTCAAATGAGATCAAATGCTTTTTGCAAGAAAGCTTTTTTTTAACATTTCAAAATTATAAATGTTAAAAAAATTACTTTCTAGCAAAAAGCATTTATAATCATTAAGTAGTTAATTTAAAATATATCATATGAGTTATAATTTGCAAAAAAAAATACAAGGTTGCATTTGTGAATATTTATTGGGATGTAAAGAATAATTGATACACAAGATTTTGATTTGAATTTTAAAATATTTTGTTTAAAATTTTGCTAATTTTCTTTTATCAGATCTGCATGGGAAGATCAGTCTTAGAAAATTGAAAGAAATTGGACCTGTGAAAGCCTCACTTCAAATGTGTAACCCTGGACAAGTCTTTTCACTTCTCTAGGACTCCACTTCTTCTTCATTAAAATGAAGGCTTGGATCTGTTCCAGCTCTAATATTCTTTCAGCAAAAAGAGAAATGTTCCCTGACCTTATTCAATTTAATTCAGCAACTCAACATGCTTATAATTAAACACTTACTGTGGGCACTAGTTGCTGGGGACTAAAATGCTCCTTTTCCCCAAGAAATTTACATGTGGAGGGGTAGGAATAATTACAAAAGATATACACAAAATATATATTTTTTGTAGGGGATTAGTTAAGGGGATTGGAAAAAACCTCTCCAGTTGGAACCTAAGTGAAAGTAGAGATTCTAAGAGACAGGTGTGGTCAAAGGAAAGCAAGTTAACCTCCTCAACAGTGCAGCAGCCTGTGGATTAGCCAATACTAATAGAGGGGCCAGATTTAATATTATCAATGTTTATTAAGTAGTTATTATGTGCAAAAAATTGTGCCAATCAATGGAAATACCACACACACACACACACCAGCTCTTGTCCTCAAGGAATTTATATTCTACTGAATAACCCAAAATGTAATGGGCCTTCTTACCCTTTTGATTAACCTGTAATTTTTAAATTATTAGGTTGCTGTTGTTGGCAGTGCTGTTGTTTGGGGTAGCAGTGGGTGCTTGGGTGGCACAACCAAGTGCTACTTTATTTTACATCCAACTTTCCCATGTGCCTTGGCATCATGGAATTTCACCCAACTGGTTTTGTATAATCCATTTTTTCCTTCACTATAAATGGAATTTGCCAAAAGGTTCAGAATGCAATAATCTAAAAAACTACATTCAAGTTATAAATGTACTATGTACCATGAGGTATTAAACTTATGCTGACCATTAAGATAGAAGAGAAGTTGTAGAGGTCCTTAGGTGACACTGACCATGTTCCATCATGGCTGGTAGGTGAGGAATCTTAATAGAAATAATCTGCATTAATAGAAAAACTTTTCATATTTCTTATATTTAGAAAAAAGCCAACTCTGAGAGTAAAGAATTAACAGTCATTAGCCCCTTTGCTCGTATTTCAATTGTGAGAAATGATTACTAATAAGAGCTCTCTTCCCTCACCCCCTTCTTCCAAAGAACTAACTTTAAATCTAGGTTTTCTAGAAGGACATTCCATAATGAGATTGAATTGATTATCCTCTTGATCAGACCCCATCCAACTTTGCAAGGAATTTGATCTAGGGTATTGAATCCTATTGTGCTCAGACAGGGTGGGTTATACATTCTTCAAATTGATAACCTAAAGCTTTTGGGTGATCTGATATAGAAATACTTTCCCTAAATACTCAACCCTTCATGATATAGCCTGCCTCCAATCATGTTAAACAATTAGACTTGATTACTGTTTTAAAGGGTAGATAAACTCTGAGCCCCTGCCATGACTGTCTTTGTTTTAAGAGAGATGGCCAAATGACCATCCTTTTATTAATAATCTGCTGGCCTTATTAACAAAAATAATTGAATTACCCAGAAACTATATCTCTCAAACCTTTTTAAACTCCTTGTTGAGGAACACATATCCTGTAAGAACTCAGTGAACTGGTGCAATGTAAACAATTTACAGTGTTAGAGGGGGAAAAAGACAATATAAAGGGTCTTGCCTTTAAGCTAGTGGGAGTTATGACTGTAGGACTGTAGAATCGAACCCATATGTTGATAACCATAAACAATAGAACAGTACCACCAATAAACCATTAGAAAGTATGAAGTCATGAAGATACAGAGTTCAGATAATGACCCAAAAAACTGCCAGCACTACAGATCCCCTGGCTATAGATCCTGGAAAGAGCATTTAGCAACTTGTAGAACAAGCAAAAAAGATGCCTAGTATTGAACTGTATTATTTTAATGAAGGGAGACAATTGCTAGGCAGTAACTCATGGAGTGACTGAGCAATAAAAGATAATTGTTAAACAGTCCTTTAGAAATGTCAGGTCACATTTCAGATGAGACTCCAGTCAGGCTACTGAATCATGATCTGTGAGAGCTATTGCTTATTGCAGGCCCCGCACTCTCTGCTATAGGTGACTAGTGAGCAAAGCTTTTTTTAACATGTTGGGAAAGTATAGGTTGGAGTTATCAGTCAAGTCAAGTGACTTGAATGAAGTCAGAATTTCTGATGTGTTAAAACTCCCCATTTTCCTTAGGATAACTGCAACAGCTCTCTACTTTCTGTAAATATTTATTCTGTAGGAGAAATTTTTTGAATATATTAATATGCTTCAAGTCAGTTTTATTTTTCAATCACAGGGAAGGGAAAGCAAGGGAAGACAAGGGAAAGGAAGGCAAGGCAAGGGAATTATATCAAGATTTTATTGCTTCAGGGTGCCAAAAGCTTGGGTCACTGATATTACTTTCTGATTCAATTAATATAAAATGCAGGAGGAGTTCTAGCCCCTCTCAGAAGCCTTGTTCATGAACTACCATGAACAATTAAGAGGCAGGGGAGTTGTGCTCCCCTGAATCAATGTGTGGTGTCACTATGGCTATGGATGTTGAATACCCTCCCCCTTTCTATGGCTAATTAAATCTCCTTTGCTTGTTGAATAACATGATTGCCTCTTTTTATTCCAGTATCAGACTGAAACTCCCAGAAGATAGATCTAAGCTTGGCTCAGTCCATATGAGAGAGAAAGAGGAAGGAAGGAAGGGAGGAAGGGAGGGAGGGAGGAGAGATAGATAGTTAGATAGATAGGTACAATATGTTGCAGTATAACGAACACTAGGGAAGCAATTAACATGGATTTGAGACAACTTATGTGCTGTATTACTCTAGATAAGTCATTTAACTTACTTGAACATCAGCTTCCTAGATATATAATACAGACTATCATACTTGCACTACTAACTTCATATAGTCACGTGAACCCCACCCTCTCCTCTTCTACAACATAGTAGATGGTCTTTGAGAATTTCTGGGTCTCAAAAATTTATTATTCTGGCAACCTAGTGATAAGCATCTTAAATTGTCTAAATGAGTTTAGACATATAGACAGACAATGTAGTTCTGGGCTTATATGCTAACTTGTCCTACTTTCGCCTGATGACCCACTGGTATAGCCTTCAAGAGCCCAGGATCTCTCATGTGGCCTATTGCAATAGCCTCATGTTTATTTTCCCTGTACCTAGACTCCTTTGTCCAGTGTCTCTTCCATATAGTTGCCAGATTGATTTTCCCAGAGTGTAGGTCAGAACATATTACTTCCTTTCTTAAGAAGCTTGTAAGGCTCTTTATTGCCTCTAGTATAAAATATGAGGTCTTCTATTTGGCATGTAAAGCCCTTAACATCACAATATTCAGCCTATCTTTCCAGGATGATTATATGTTATTCTTTGTTTCATACTCTCCGTTACAGTCAGACTCTCAGTTTTGTAGACACAATATTCAATCTCCTACTTCCAGACCTTTGCATAAGCTACAAATCCCTCTGCCTGAAATAATTCCTTCTCATGGAAACACTATTTCCTTTTAAGTTTCAGATCCAGGCATAACTCCTATAAGAAGCATTTCTTTATGTCTCCCAGTTGTTAAGTGGCTCCTCCAATTATTCTTCATTTAATTTATGTAGATTTTATTTTTACTTATTTGTGCACATTACTTTTCCCATTACAATGTAAGCTTCTTAAAAGCAAAAGATGTTTTAGGTGCTGAAAAGGCTAAAATATAGTAGACCATTAAAATATTTATTGAATTGAAGGATCCCTACTACCATAGGATGAGGTATCCAAGGAAGATTTTGATGGAGTAGCAGTCAATTCATAAGAAAAGCATGCTGACTAGTACTAAATACAGATTATAATACATGTATATTACCCATGTGTGTGTGTGTAGATATATTTATGAAAATTCTTTCCTTAGGAATAAGTATGTAGTGTTACCCTGAGAGAGTTCATTTATTTACATTTTTATCCATAATATTTTTGTTAGATGTTAGATTACTTTTCAGAATGTAATACTTTTCTTACTGCAATGTGAGCTATAGCCACAAGCAATGATATCTTATAGTAAATACACTGGAGAAGGAGAGATAAAGTGCTGAAGGAAGATTCTACAGAGTAATTTAGGTAATAAAATGACATTTATAGAAATAGCACAACTATAACATACCATAATGCTATTCCCTACAGATAAAAGATACAGATTTTCATAGCAATCTATTGGAAGACTCATTAGGAAAATGCTCTACCATTTAAAGCAAAAGTATATTCCAGTACTCTGCACACAGTAACATTAAATAACTTTCCCCACCACTAACTTTTTAAAGCCCAAAGCTTTCCTTGACTTGGCCCATTTTTCTATTCACTACCTAGCACCTGTGCAAACCTGTGAGCTAATAATCTGCATACAATTTGCAGGACTGTCACATACACCTACACACATACTTAACACTGTCCCTGTGAGTTTTCCCTTTGAGAAGATCAACTTCAAAAGACAACTTGCTAAATTACAGAAAAATGTAGAGTTGACTCTACCCCATCCTATTTCCTGAAATATTGTTCTTCTAAAAAGAAACTTAGAAGTTATCTATCTTTTGCTTCAATGCTAGAACATAGTGATTGAAGCAATCGCTGCCTTACCCGCTGATGATCAGTGAGATCACAGAGAAGGAAAAAAGCTCATGGCATGGGGGCTTATTTTTCAATTACTACCTCTCAGAAAGTGTTTTACCTTAATTTGAAAAAATAGGATGTCATTGAGTGAAGACAGTCAAGTGTAGAGTCTTGCGTATGCTCTAATACTTCCCAAGGAGCTATGATTTTGGTAATGCGGCTATTTCTTCCAACAAAGCAGATAACAAATTCTCTTCATCTACCCATCTTGCATTATTCTTATTTATATCTTCTCTTGTATGCTACAGGTGCTTAATAGTTGGCATGAACTCATTCCTAACATAATAGTTTAAGCACCATAGAATATATTGTGGGAGAAGAGGTGGATGTGGAAAAGAGTTTAGTATAGTAGAAAGAGCATTAAACTGGAAGAGAGGAGACTAATATTGTAGACAAAGGAGAATGTGCTAAAGTCCCCAAGTTCAATATGTATCTTTAATTATACTTTATTCATGTATTTCTCAATCCTCCCCTATTAGACTACAACCTTGTTGAGGGTAGGTATTGCCTTATTTTCCTGGTATTCCCAATAGAGCCCATTCCTACACATAGTAGGAAAGCAACAAATGTTTATTTAAAGAATGAGTGTTCTCCAAGGGTCATCTTGAAAATCTTTCCCACCATGAAGCTAAATTTAGCCAGAAATGCCTATTTTTCTTTCCAATCTCTCACTCAATACTTATCCTTCACAAGATTAAATTCTCAAGGGATATTTTTTTTTGAAAAACCTAAAAACATTATGCTTAAGGTATTCTTCTCTATGGAAAGTTGGTTGTGCCCCCTTTGGGGACATTCCTGAAAGCATTCAGAAGCAATGAACTAGTTGTGTTTGCTTGTAATTATCCAGCTTGCACCTGTGCTGTGTCAATATTTGGAGTAACAACCTTCAAGTGTGAACAAGTTGGTCTAATGTTTAATTTTTTTTTTAATATTGTGCTTGTTTTTGTCCCTGAAACAAATGATAATGTTTCTAATTTAAAACATGACAAATCAAAGACTGGTTTTAATTAGCAAAAAAATTTAAGACATTGTGGATTGTATACACAAAATAGTATTCAGTCTCATATAGTCTCATTCCCTTCTTGCCTCATGCTGGACCTCTCTCTCCCTTTAATCTTTCCCAGGACAAGCCGAAAGACTGATATACAAATCTTTGTGATACAGGCTCTGTTCTGTCTGCATTTTGAGGTTTCAATCTACCAAGATTTCATAAGGTGCATAAATTAGGGCCAAAAAATCATCAAAGCATAAATGTTCTTCAGGAGTCCATTCTGGCTCTAGCCATTCTGGCAACAACCTTTCTAATCCTTAGTTTCTTCATCTGTAAAATTAAATTGGAATAGGTGATATCTAAGTTTCTTTTGAGTTTTAAATTCTATGATCTTTCCAAACATTATAAAGTGTGTGCTGAAAATAACTAATGAAGTGTACATGAAAGGGAGAAGGATCTGAAATTTTATCATTTTAGAGAATTCCCAGTATAGGAGCTCTGTCCATCACTTCAAGTATCAACCTAGCTGGTGACTCAGTTGTAGGATGTTGCCTGAGGCACATAGTGGCTAAATGACTTGACCAGATTTGAATAGCTCATTCAATTCAGAAATGAGATTTAAAATCAGATCTTTCTGACACCAGGCCTAGCATGATATCCATTCTGTAGAGATGCCTTAATGAATAAAGTATCTATCAATCTTGCTCTAGATCATATATTATATATGTTTATGTATGTATGTGTATATATATATATATAATCTAGAGATAGATATTGTTTTCTATTAGATTATATATAATAATCTAGAGATAATATATGTGTATATATGCATAAGTGTGTGTATAAAATTCAGAGACAGAACACGTGTGTATATGTGTGTACACACGTGGGTGTAAATATATGTGTACATAGGTACATATATGTGTACATATATACATATACTGAGAGAGAGAGAGAGAGAATTTATTGCCATGCATTAAACTGCTTTTGAATTAAGGTATTGGAAGCCACTATTAAAATGAAAATGCCATCTTGGAGAAATGATGCATTAAAAGCTAATCAATAGCATTTTATTTTACACCATGTTCTGGCATTATTACTGAAGAAAACAAGAGAAGACAGACAAATTTTACTTGGTGGATGAGAAAGGAAAGATTTGGGGTATTAAACCTTGCCCAGGAGGATGGGTCTAGGTAGAATTCTAAAGTAGAGGGCAGCCACAAGGTGGCCAAGGAAAATAGATCAAAATAGTTCAGAAATTTAACTTCTCCCATGTCATAATTTGGCTCAGAAATGGAACTGAAGAGTCAAAGAATCATGGATTTACAAGAAATATCCAAGAGGATCAATATAACTTCATATCGAAGTAGGACTTTACTTCAACAGCTTTAACAAGTAAATATCTAACATCTTTTACCAGCAGTATCTTTGTGTTGCATAAAACTATATGTTCTTTTGTGCATATATGCGTGTATACATGCATATATACATACACACAAGTACATGCATATATGCATATATACTATATGATTTCTTTGATGGCAGCAACTGATTCCTTTTTTTTTATATTCCTAGTATTTAACACAGTACTTAGTCTGGTACATAACAGGTACTTAATACACTTTTGCCTATTGACTGATGAATTGAGGGGGATTCCATCACCAGCAGGAATTTGTTCAATCTTGGTAACATTCAAATGATTTAGAATCTTCTTATTATATCCATAACAAAACCACTTCCTTGTAGCTTCCATTCCTTAATCCTAGTTCAACTCTCTGGTGACAATTCTAGTAGTCCTTTGAAGTGATATCCCTTCAGGTATTTTAAGGCTGTTGATGAAATGGAATTACTGAATGGGTGGATTCTCTAGACAATCTTTTAGTGCTGCCTCTGGGAGTCCAAGAGACTCAAAAGTTCTAAAACAACTACTGGCCCAATTCTTGAACTTTATACTTCATACCAAATACTTTCCTCGGACTCAGTTAAGTTTCACTAGGCAATGAGCAAGATAGGAAAAGAGCTTTTATACTTTATATTCTCTAGCTTGTCAGAAATCAAAAGACTTTCCGAAGAGTGAAACTGAAATCGTATTTCCTTTAAGTTGATAAAAGTTTCTAGAAGTCTCTTGGAACTTAAAACACACACACACACAGCCCAAGGGTATTCAGGCTTGAGACTCATGGTGAAGGGAAGAAAGCACACAATAGCATATCTATGAATTTTGAAGACAGTAAAACAAATAGAAACAGCAAAGAATAATCCTCTTTGATTTCTCATGAGATCAGGAAAGCTTTCAGTATTTCAGAATTCAGACCTACAAGATTTACAAACTCTAATACTTGGAGTTCATCCTGAAATAATCATATGCATCCCCAAGTAAATGCTATTAGACTACATCATTTTCTACATCGAAAGGGCAAAGATGGAAAGCATTCCAGTTTCCAGAAAACTGAATCAGAGCAATTCAAAACTTTCTGCATGTGCAAGTCTCTAGAATTTGGGAGTATTCTTTAAAATTATTATCCAAAGAAAGCAGTATGAGCTGGAATGTCCCAATCTTAGTAAAAGTACAGGGGACAGAAACTACGTCTTGTTAAAATGCCTATCCCCATCCTTTCAATTTTCCTTTCACAAAGCTTCTTGCCTTTATTACTTTCTTTTCATTCTAACTACCACCCATTTAGACAAGACACTGATCTCTTTATAGTGCTGAATTGTTGTAATATCCTTGGAAATAGCCTCCCTTCCTCCTCTTTCTCCCTGTAACACCTCATGATACAATATGTTTTCTACAATGAACCCTTCTTTGATGCTGTCACTTCTCAAAAATCATCAGTGTCTCCCAATTGCCTGTTGGTTAATTTCCAAATTCTGAACTCGACCTTCTTCTTCAAATTTGTCTCATATCAACCTCCAAGAGAGTCGCTCTGCTCTAGTCACTCATTCCAAATGACTAATTTGTAGAAGCAAATATTGCAGCAGTGAGTGGTACTGTGGATAGAGCACTGGGTTTGGTGTCAGAAAGACCTAAGTTCAAATCTGCTCTCAGACATGATTAACTCTAGTTTTTTGTTTGTTTCCTTTGTTGGCAAGTGTGATGTTGTCAGAAATGTGCATAAAGAATATTAAAAAAAGGAATGTTTCCTTTAATAAGTAGCAGGATAAGTAGGTTTAATGACACTGTCTTTTATTTCACAAATAGTCTAAATTTGCCCACTCTGGGGATCTATCGTATCTTGGAAGGTGGGCTTTGGATTAGTTAACTAGAAAGTGTGTGTTGTTTTCTTAATTTAAAAATAAAAAAAAAAACATCATTAGTAAACAGTATTGAGTACTTACTATGTAAAAGATATTCCTATATATTTTATATTGAGTGGGAAAAAAAATGAAATGAGATAAATTTTCTGCCCTGAGGGAGCTTGTTCCCTACTTGGGAAGAATAAGGAATATATGCCAAAATATAAATGAAAGTTGAAAAAATTATATGTTATTAGTGGAGTGGTCAATGAAGGATGAAAAGGTTAAACTCTGGATTAGAGCTTTCAGGGAAAGCAGAGAAGAGCTAATTCTTAGAAGGGACCTTGGAGGACAAGGAGATAGGAATGAGATAAATACAGAGGAGGGATCTCAGGTAAATGAACCTCATTAAAAAAATCACAAAGACAGTATATGTGAGTACGTAGAAGAATAAATAGAACCTTCTGTCATTAGGCCCTGGAAACATTAGAAAATAATTATTTGCTTGCAAAGAAGAAGATCTGCAATTCCTAGACTTCAGAGCTAAATTTAGAGTCAAGGGATTAAGCCTTAGACTTAAGAAGACCTGGCTACAAACTCCTGTCCCTGACACACACTATATATCCAGTATTCACTGACTGACTGACTGATAGATTCAACCTCTTTGTGAGCTTAGGCTACTCCAGTGATGTTAGTTGTAGAGCAGGTGATGATCTGAGTTGGTAGAAGGGGTTTATTCACCACGTGATTCCTATGCCAAGGATATCTCAGGTGCAGTCCAATTTATAATATACAGTATATACACACATGTATATATGTGAGTGTCCATGCGTGTGTCTATGTGTAACACATAGATATACATGGATGTGTTCACAAATCCCTCATTGTGTGCCTATACATATGTGTACACACATATGTATGGATGTGTGTGTTGTCTGCCATGTTATTCTATAAACTGATGGCAAAGACTGTTTTATCTTCTAAAGCTTAACATGGTGCTTGACACATAACAACACTTAATAAATGTTTGTGTATTGATTAACATAATCCTTTAAGTTCACCTGGAGAAATATCAAAACATTCTGGGGAGTGACCAGGTTTTCAGGGCAATGATGCCAACCATAATCATCCAAAATGGAAAGGGTCGTGGAATTTCCATTTATCCAGCATTTTGAAGTATACAAAGTGCTTACCTCACAACAAATCTATGTGAAAATACAAATGAGGATAAAAAAGGTAGCATGATTCAATGGAAAGTAGACTAGAGGTGAAGTCAGGAACCCTGAGGTCAATGTCCATCTGATGTTTCTTAGATGAGCCAATCAGTTTGCCTTCCTATTGAAAGAAATCATTATTAATAACCAATAATTTGGGGAAATTCAGAGTTCCCCCTTTTTTCTATCCTCACTTCAAGACCTCAGTCTCTGAAGGTTGAGCTAACCTTCTCCTCTAGCTGATCCTACCCAATCTTATAAGGAATCTCTAGACTAAGGTGAATTCTATTCAATTAAACTTGAGGGAGGATAGATCCTTTTGTCTAGATTGCCCAAGGCTGGGGGGCGGGATAGTCTGGGTATGGGGATAGTTTCTCTGTCCAAGAATGACAAGACGTCACTCAGGCCTTCATTGCCGTAAGCTTATTTTTCTTTTTAAAATCTACCTCTCATTAATTATTAACCAATTAGAGGTGATTTCTACCTGATGGAACACCTGTTGTCCAAAGGCATATAAAACACAAACAGTGGGCATGCTTCCTCTTTTTGAAAGAGCAGAGGAAAGGAGCAATATGCTATCATTGATAAAATGGATAATTTACCTGAAAACTTGTCTCTTGAAATTATTTTATTCACCACTTTGTGAAAACAGAAATAATTGCTGTGTTTCTCACTTCACAGAGTTATTATGAGGAAAAGACTTCAGCTTTGAAGGAGTATAGAGATGAGGATGGTAATGAGGATGGATAATGATGCAGATGAAGATTATGACACAAAATCTGGCTGATAGCTATTAGACCCAGGACTCCAACCCAGGTCTTGGATTCCAAGTCCAATACTCTTTACACCATGGCACACTCATTGTCTGAAAATGGCACAGGAACTCCATCACATATTTCTCACTTTTCCTTCTTGTAGTCCTCATGATGGGCCTTTTTATCTTTAAAATAAATTTGGCTACTTCTTGTTTTTCTTCCTTACTTATTCATCAGCAAATTGTGCATTGTTCTTCAACTACCACCTGCTGAATTTTGGCTTTATATGTGGATTTCTACATTTTAACACATCCTTTAATTTCCACTCAGGGGCCCAATTCATCAACATTCATACAACACATCCAATTTTAGAAGTTTTCCTCCTACCTCTGCTTGGAAAATTGGAGCTGTTTGGAATGCTGGGACACAAGATGTGAAATGCTAGATCCTCCAACTTCTGCCACAGAAATAAATACCAAGCCTTTAACTTCCTTTTGGTTTTGTATTCTAAAATGAGACTAGGTATCTAAACCTTACAGTTTTACAAAGAAAATAAACTTTGAGCTTGTTAATTCATACTCAAGAAAATCTCCTTTGCCTGGTTTTATCATTGTCTGTAATGCTGTAGAAGGCTTCACAATTCTTGTGAGTGTGAGGTTAGATGATCTCCAGATTTCTTTTCTAGCTCTGAGAAATGCTAATATTCGTATTATTTTTTTAATAATTCTTTTGACTTTTATTTTAAGTGAACACAATATTTGCAACAGGCTTTTACAACCATACAATAATCCTATTCATTGCAAATAACAATGTTTTACAAGAAAATATAAGAAATGGATAACTCACAAATTATCATGGTAGTTTTTGGCCTACAATACATTTAATTTCTCAGCAATCATATGTACTTGGATATAGGCATTTGGAGCTTTAAAATATGCATTGTTTTATATGACACATGAAATGCTGCTCTATCTATAACTGACTTTTATTTTGACCCAGTTTGGTACCATAAATGTTAAATTGCTCAAAAAAGTTTGTGACCTTGAAACTTTGCTTTTCAGCTTTCCAAGAAAGAGTCACTTGCAATATACCAGACCAAATATGCTAATGAAGATTGATTATAAAAATGCTAATCAACCTAGGATTGGGTGTTCTCATTCACAACGGTCTGTTTAATGATTCACTTTACTGAAAACCATGAGAACTTAATTTTCCATGTTTTCTTTTACCTTACTTCTCAGAACTATCTTTTAAATAAGTCCTTGACGCAGAGGTGGACAGGTTATTTTACAACCATGTTGGTAAAGGGAAGCAAGATGGAAATACCTAATGAAAGTACATGTGTTCTTTTGCCAAGGTAGTTTGTAAAAGGACTTTACATATGTGGATGTTTAGATAGAAATTATAGTAACTTATATAAATAAAATTATATTGTGATAGCAAAAAAGTAGCAGACTTCTCTGCGTTAAAAATATATATATAACCCTATGGTTAGCTTATTTCTCTCCATCCCATCTGCCTTTTGGAGTGTGGGCAAACAAGATTTTATTGTACTTACGTATTTTTTTAATTTGCCCCTAAGGTATTCTCTGTTGTTTTAAATAAATTTTGTGACAGTATTAAGTAATGTTATATCTTAGGAAAACATTGAGTCATTATAGCATGAAAGATATAGAGCTGTATGGGACTCTAAAGGTAACTTAATTCAATGCCCTCATTTTACATATAGGGAAGATGAGGTCCAGACAGTTAGCAGCTTCCCCACAGTGGAAAAACCAAAGTTTAATTTAATTGAAAAATAGAAAATATAATGACTTTCACAAATAAGAGAGGTTTATTGTGAGAATTGTTAACATATGTGAAGTGTTTTGCAATCCTTAAAGTGTTACATATATGGTATTATTAATTTTATTGTTATCAAAAATTTATGTCAGTACAGAGAAAAGAAATTTCTACTAAAGAAATTCAGATAATATTTATAATGATAATAAAACATATATAACATTTAAAGATTGCAAAATACCTCACATATGTTAACTCATTGATTCTCACAATAATACCTTAACCAATCTTCCTTGGTGACTGTGAAATTCACATGATTTTCTATGCATGAATTAAATAAAATTAAATAAATTAAATAAAATTTTGGCACCATGGGGAAGTCATTACTTCAACCTCACCCTTAGGCTAGATGACCTTGAGGGTCCCTGACAACTCTCAGATCTTTGATGTTGTAATGACACTGAATGTTTTCCTAAGACAGAACATTACCAATCATCAGAGCTAAAAAGATCCTTGGAGATCATCTAGTTTCACCTTTAACTGTATTGTGGAGCCTTCTACACCATTACAGACAAGTGTTTAAACTAAGAGAATACCATCAATCCTGCTCTTCTTCTTTCAACTCTAGGTTGACGTGAATGCTAGAGTGCTTAACGATAGGGAAAAGTTTACATTTATCTAGAACAGGAAGACAATAGGGAGGGAAGTATGTTCAAGAAAAAAAAACTGAACTTGAGAATATGCAAATTGAAACAACACCAATTGTACAGAAGATCCTACATTTTTCAATCCTGCCCACAAGTTTACTTCAGTCCAGACGACAAGGCCCTGAAATCAGTCTCCAATTTATTGTGACCAAAAAACCAAAACTCTCTATATGAATGGCTATTTGCACCATATACACTTGTGCATATGTCCTATGTTTCTATTTCTTTTACCGGAATATTACATGTTTATGTGTATTTATATTATACACATGTGTGTGCATGTGCGCATGTATGTGTACGTGTGTGTTATATATATTTGTGGTTGGTGTATGTATGTATTTGATATTTGTTCAGTGCTTTATACACCATAAAACACTTCCATGTAATTATGGTGTGCTTCTCTTGAGTCTCAAAACACTGTAAAGTAGCTGAGGCCAGTATGAGTTCCATTTTTAAAGATGAAGAAATTGACCTTATGAGAGCTTTAAAGGACTTGCCCCAAGTCATTTCTTTAGTAAAGGTAGAGTGAAAAACGAAATCTGAGTCTTCTTATTCCAGTTCATTGCTAAATTAAAGATCCATGGAGATAATCAGGGAAGTAATTATATTTATTCTGAATGCACACATAATAAACTAAATGAAAGCACAGACCACTAGGATTTTTTCTTAACAGCTTACCTTTTCAATAATTTAGTGGCAACTGTCTTTGTTCATCTTCCATTTTTTTATCCTTCATCTCTCCTTTTTGACTAATATAACCTATTTTCCCTAATTTCTTCTTGTAATTATAATTCCCAAGAGTCAGTGTCAATTTCTTAAGACTTAACCATTGGAAGATCAAAGGATATGAATAGATATCTCACATTGGTGAATGAATGAACATCGTATTTCTAAAGGACTTAAAATTGTAAGAAGCTTAGAGTTTAAAATTTTATGTTTTCCCATAGAAAATAAACTTTCTAAATTATTTAGAGTAGTTTTTTTTTAAAGTAGACAGTTTAAAATTTGAAATTGGCTATTTCATAAAGATTTTTCAGTTCCATGGAATAAGGAGTCACTTCAATAGCTTAGAAGCAGCTTGGGATAAAACACTGAGATTAAAAAGAAGCCCTGACCAATTCTTAGTGTTCTTTGTGTTCTTAACAAGAGTTCTTAGTGTTTTTCCTGTGTTGTGGAGTCCTACGGCAATTTGGTGAAGTTTATGGATTTTTTCTCAGAAAGATATTTTTAAACATAAAATAAAGGATCATAAAGGAAGCCAAGAAAACTGAGTATGGTTAACAAAATATTAAAAAAAAGAAGCTAGTTCATGGATCCCAAGTTAAAAACCCTAGATATAAAGGTATAGCTCTTGTGTTAAATTTATTGCCTTTCATATCACTAGAAGACTGAATAAGTCTTGAGTTCTCCCTCATGAATGAAAAGTAGAAATGAAAGAACAGGGAAGGTAAGAAATTGGGTTTGTGGAGGAAAAAGTGACAGAAAGGTCTCCAGCTTATGTTTTGAAAATACTAAGTTTTGAAGCTATTATTATTTTTACTATAATACCTTTAACAACAAAAATACATGAAAAATACATGGTCAAATCCATACTTGAGCTTTGGTTCAGTCCACCATTATGTGAAGCCTCCATTTCTGTCAAAGCATTTGAATGCCTTGCTCTCAGGCTATACCACTCTTGCCCAGTTTTTTCAATTTTTACTTCTGCCGTCTTTTTTTTTACCTTGGGCAAAGAATTAAGGTCACATCTTCTTTCACAAGTGTTTTCATCTTCCACGTAAAATATTCATCTCTCCCCTCATTGAGATGTTTCTCAGGATGTTTGGAATTATAGACTATTATTGAGTACATTTGGGCATCGCCTTAAAAGCAGACACCTGCCAAGTTGCACAGTAAAATTGAGTTCGTCTTGTCCAGTTTCAATTTACATAGTCTACTGGTTTTATGTTTATATCACCAATACACTGCTACTACTATCTATATCTTGGTTTATCTCCATAAAGAGACCAAATCACCCATCTCTATGTACCACTTCCTTACATGTTTTATCTGTCCCTGCTACAACATAAACTACTTGAGGACAAGTTAAGTTTTGCCTTTGCATTTTTAGCCCAAGCACTTGTCATTTTTAAAGTATTCAATAAATGCTTTTAACTCATTCATATATCTCCTATCAAAGGGTGCTAGAACATTTCTTGAGGGCTATAAGGATACAAGCTCTAAGGTGACATAACTAGGCTGGAAATCTTTGCTCTGAGTACTCCATCTATCTATCCAAAATTAATTTGGGAATATCTTAAAAAGAAGGAAGGGAATAACCATTTATATAATGTTTACTGTTTGCCAGAAGCCATTTTAAGCACTGTTTTACAAAATTACCTCATTGGATACTCACAACAACCTTATCCCCATTTATAATTGAGGAAACTGAGACAGACAGAGGTTAAGTGACTTGCCTAGGATCACACAGTTAATAAGTGACTAAGGTCACTTTTGAACTCTGTTTCTCCTGACTACAGACCCAGTGCTCTATCCACTCAATCACCAGATGCCTCAGCTGCCTTAAACCCAACAAAGTATTTTTAACTAAACAGATGAGCTACTCAAAACAAAGTACTCACCTACACCTTGCAACTTGTGCATGGCAAGAAATGTCATGAAATCCTTTATTTGGATGAATATGTATTGGGATCAGTCCATTAGAAAACAGGATTTAAATTCAGGTCTCTCCTGATTCTAAGTTCAGTGCTCACCACTGTAACATAGAGCCTCATTTACCATTGACCCTGCAACAAGGAGTCTCTTTAAGCCAATCAATGATTCTTCCCATCATGGAGGAACACAGCAAGCATTGAGCTTAAAGTCAGGACCCAGAACAAATCACTTCCTCATCCACAAAATTAAGGACTTGAATTACTTTGTTTCTAAGTCTCTTATCAAGCTTGAAAAAATACCCTAAAGCTCTAATTCGTGAACTTCAAAACACATGAAAATCTTAGAGAAATCCTCATAATAGTGGGAGCACAGTACATGTGTTAAGTAGGAGACCTTCTGTTGAGTTTTCAGGCCCTCATTTGAGTCTCTTCAGAAACAGGGTAAAACCTAAATCTAACTTTAAATCACAATTAGCTTGTTGGAAAATTTAAGATTCTGTTAAAGAAGTAACATTTGAAAATGTCCCCAGAAGTATTCTTTCTTCACTTTATTTACTAAGATATAAAGACAAAAGAGCTGTAAGTCTTTGGAACTGGAAGGCTTTGGCTAGCTACAGGTAACATAGTGATCCTTAAATCTGAATAGACCCCACATGAGAGGCTTTATGCTCACTCAGCAGGTAAACCCACAGTAATAACTAACTAGATGGGCGTGGGGAGCAGAAGGAAGAATAAATTGCTTCCTTCACTAAGTATATGGTTCTAGTTCTATCTATCAACTAAACCCAAACTAGAAGTGATACGCATAACTTAGCAAACACAGTAGCCACCAAAGTCACAAAACATAATTTAATGAACCAATCTTGCAAGGAATCTTTCTACCTCATGTTAAATGTTAAATTATTAGTTCCTCAGGAAGAAGGGAGAGGCCAAAAACAATATATTATTTACCCATAAAATCTATAGGTACCAGAACTTGATGCATATGTGTATGTATATACATACATACACATATGTATATACATGCACAAACATGTGTATGATGTACACACACCTATATATTGATTCACATACATATATACTAGTGAGACATACACATGCCAGGACCAGGATCCAATATACATACATACATCATATATACATAAATATAACATGCATACATATATGCGAAAAAGATAAATTGTATTTATTTATGAAATATTTATATTATAGATTACATATGGATATATATGTGTGCAGATCCGATTATACATATATAATATATATGTGATATATACATAGGCATATTATCTACCTATATACAAAATAGATTATTGATCATACATATATACACAATAGATTATGTATACATGCATAGATAATCTGAAAGCATATTTTAAAAACAAATATCTATCTTCATGTATAACTATGCACATAGGTGTATATTATATACACATACATATAAAAAGACAACTATATTTTAACATAAATTTTATAAATTTTGTTTGAAATTATTCTAGAAAAGTAAAGGGTGCGTGCATGCGTGCATGCGTGTGTGTGTGTGTGTATCTTTGGTGGAGGGATCTGGGGAAATGGGATTTCTATTTCATCATTGGACACAAATTGGACTGAAGAAGTAAATAACTTTTAAGTAAACAAAGATATCCAGGGAAACTCCTTTAGAGGGATAAAGAATCTCTCATTTCACATAATAAACATACATCAACAAAGTCTTCTTATGTTTAGGGACCATTTAAAGGATAAGGGTAGCCCAGAGTCTTTATTTGTACATGCAAAGCACAATTTCCAAGGCAAACTTAAAATATCCAATGCAGAATAACAAGTACAGCAAAAACCAAGAGGGTTAGTTTCAGCCTAAGGAGAGCTGGTGTTTGGAAATCAGAAAAAAAAAAAAACAAAAAACAAAACTATGGTGAATAAAGCTGGGGATATGAAAAAGAAAGAACTCAGGCAACACATTTATATTGCAGTCATAGAAATAAAAAATGTTTGCAAAATGCTTTGAGCTCTTGGCATCCAGTAAGCTTGTGTTTATCCAGAATCCAAACAGCTGCAAAGCCCACATAGCCAGAGGTTTGGTTTTTTTCCTTGTTCTAAGCTCTATTTTTTTTAATAGAGGAAACAAATGGCAAGCAAACAAATTGACAAGGGCAATTTTTTTCAAAAATCTAACTTCCAGGGTATGTTATTGGGTCAATATAGATTCAGCTCAATTTTATATATCTGTGACCTCCACAGCACTGTAAAATGGTAATTGATAATCATGATGGTGACCTTGGAAGATCTTGATGCTCTTTCAGAACTATCAAAGAGAATAAATTATATTTGATACAGTTTCATTGTTCAATGTATTTTATTATACATGTACTTTTAGTCTTTGGAGTTTAGTAATCTGCATGCAGTAAGGATGGTAATGTTCAGTAAGCTAGAACATAGGAAGTCCTCTCTTTTCACCACTTTGCAAATCACTGCTTATTCAACATTGTCAAGTTTATTCATTCCATTTCTTTTTAGGGTTAATCGATGCACCGTGTCATCTAGTGGGAAAAGTCAAAAACTGTAGTGAAATTTTTGAAAACAGTGATTTCAGTTAGCTCTGAATATAGCTCTCAAGGTTAATAGAAAGATGTTTAATGCTTTCCATGGGGAAATTCACCAAGAGGAAAACAAATTCATCCTTTCAAACTTCTTTGCACAACTTTACCCCCACTTCCATAAAAGAAATAGGGAATCAAAATCACCTGTCATTTTATCAGGCTACCTAAAAATATAGAAGGAAATTGGAGTCAACTAAACATTTAACAGTAAGTATTAAACCCAGTATTTGGGGTGTTAAAAAATAGCATAATCCCTCAGAGTTGTTTTTATTTTCTGCGTGTGAATAATCTCAATAAACATTAGTTGTTGGTCCATTAACTGATGCGATTCTATCCAGTACATATTTATTGAGCCCTGATTGCATGCACAGCACTATCCCAGTGAAATAAATGCAAAATCAAAAATGGGATCCTGCCCTTAAGAAATTTATATTCTATTGGAGGATAAAAGGTGTGAATAGATAAGTATTTATAAGATATTCTGAGAAAACAATGAGGGGAATGAGGAAAGATTTAAATTAAGATGGCACAAGATGGGCCTTAAAGGAGGCTAAGAATTCTAAGAGACAACTGAGGAAGGGGCATATTCTGATGATGAGTGAAAGTCTCTGCAGAAGCAACTGAGAAAGTCAAGCCTGGAGAAATGTAGGCTTGGACAGAATGTAACATATGTGAAATGGAGTAATATGAAATATATCTGGAAAGGTAGGTGAAGGTTAAATTGACATGAGATTCGGAAGAGGTGATGTAGAAGGAAAAGAGTTCAAAATCTAGTGTTACTATCTTTGTGATCTTAGGCATGTCACTTCACTCTTCAAAGCCTCAGTTTCCCCAAGAGTAAAGTGGGAGGATAGGCTAAACGACCATGAAGGTTCTTTCAATTTCAGTTTCTATGATTCTATGAAATATGTGCTGAGAAATTTATATTTAATCTTAGAAGGAACAGGATGCAACTGTTATTCTTCAATAAAAAAGTAGCATAGGCAGACCTGTGCTTTAGTAACATTCTGACAATCTGGAGTCAGACAACCTGGATTTGAAATCTACCTCTGCTATTTACTTACCTGTGCAGCCTTGGGCAAACCACCTTCTCAGAAACTCAATTCCTTATCTGTTAAGTGATAGGGTTGGACTGGATGGCCTCTTTGGTTCTGTCCAGTTCAAATCTATAACTCTGCAGGATACATTAGAGAGGGGAGAGACTAGGAGAAAATGCAATTAGGAAGTTATTGAAATCATCCAGGTATAAGGAATGATGGCCTACACCAGGGCACTGGCCATTTAAAGGGAGAGGAATGTGAATATGAATGTGACTCCGAGATGTAATCAGCAAGACTTGGCAGTGTATTGAATACAGAGGATGGAGTGGAATGAATAATGGAACCCGAGTAACTGGAAAAATTATAAAACCCTGAAAAGTAACAGGAAAGTTTGGAGGATAAGCAAGTGCATTGGGGAGGATGGTGACTTTTCTTTGTGATATGTTGAACTTATTGTATACTATAGTACTGTGCTAGGAACCAAGGATACAACAAAAGGCAAAAGCATAGTTCTTGTTCTAAAGGGGCTCAAATTTTAATGGGGGAAACAAATATAAATAGCCAAGTACATGAAGAATATAAAAAGAGTGGATGGAAAACAGTCTTAGAGAGGAAGGCACCAATAGATGGAGGACCAGGCAACGTCTCCTCTGTAAAGCAGGATTAAAATTTAGTCTTGATTGAAACAAAGGAAGCTAAGAGCTAGAGGTGAGGAGGGAGAACATTTCAAGCTTGGGGGGAAGCAAATAAGAAGTAGCTGGGATAGGAGATGGAGTGTTATGGGTAAAGGATAGCCAATACTCACTGTAGGTAGAACACAAAATGTATGAAAAGAAGTAAAATGCAAGAAGACTGAAAAAATAGGAAGGGACCATATAAGGAGGTTTAAGTGTCAAACAATATACTTTATATTTGATCTGTAAAGTAATAGGAAGTGACAGGAGTTAATTGAGTAGGAGGTTGACTTAGGTCTATGTTTAGGGAAATTATTTTATATTTGAAAGGGGAAGGACTTGAGTCAGGAAGATATTGCAATAGTCCAAGTGAGAAGTGGTGAGGGTCTGAATAGGAGAGTGGTTGTGTGAGCAGAGAAAAGGGGCCATATTGATGATATGAATGTAGAAGGGATGATATTTGACAAGGGATTAGATATGAAGATATATGTGAGCTATGAGTTGAGAATATCACTGAAGTTGTGCATCTGAGGGACTTGGGAGGATAATAGTTCCTTTGATAATATTAGGGAAATTCCGAAGAGGAGTGGATGTAAGCTGAGGAGGGGAAGAAAATGACCTCTGTTTTGGGTATGTTGAGTTTGAGATGCCCATAAGACATCCAGTTTGAGATGTGAAAAGGGCAGTTGGTTATATGAGACTATAGGCCTATAGAGAAACTAGGGCTGGATATACGTATCTAGAGAGTCAGCTAGGTGAAGAAATGGGATAGAGAGCTGGGCCTGGAGTTGGAAAGACTCCTCTTCCTGAGTTCAAATCTGGTCTCAGACACCTACTAGCTGTGCAACCCTGGGCAAGTCACTTGAGTAAATCCTATTTGCCTCAGTTTCTTCATCTGTAAAAATGAGCCGGAGAAGGTGAATCATTCTAGTATCTTTGCCAAGAAAACCCCAAATGGGGTCATGAAGAGTTGCACAGGACTGAAAAATGACTTAACAGCAATATAGATCTGGCTATCACCTACATAGAAATGCTAATTAAACCCATGAACATTGATGGGATCACTAAGATACTATAAAGTAAAAAAAAGAAAAGGCCCAAGGACAGGGCCTTCCTGAGGGAAGGGGAGTTTCCATGGAATTTAGGTAATGGCAATCAACAAGTCATTAATTAGTGGGAGTATAACTCAGAAGAAGAGACCAGGAAGGAGCTTTAGATCCTAAATCCAAATTCATCAAGATGCTAATTCAAACCATGGGAGTCGATGAAGTCATAAAGAGAGAGAGTGTAGAAAGAGAAGAGTACCTAGCATAGAGCTTTTGGGGAAACCCATGATTAAGACATGGTAGATTGATGATGAATCAAGAAAGGAGAACTAGAAAGAGAAGTCAAACAGGGAGGAATACAACCAGGAGGAATACAAAGAGAACATATATTCTATTAATATTAATATCAATTGATGTTACTATTAAGGCATACTGATATAGGCATTACACGCATCCAGATAATATATGCTACAGGTGATTGAAAGGATGACACACAGATTCTCAGAGACAAAAGAGTTGAAAATGTTGGTATTAGTGTGTATCAGGGACTATGATAAAAATTGCCACATGAAATACTTGATCATCTTGCCCTTAGAATATTCCATTAAATACACACACACACACACACACACGACCAACAGCAAGAACTTAGTGTTGTTGTTCAGTTGCCTCAGTCATGTCTGACTCTTCATGACTCCATTTGGGGTTTTCTTGGCAAAGGTACTGGAGTTGCTTGCTGTTTCCTTTTCCAGATCATTTTATAGATGAGGAAACTGAGGCAAAGGGCTAAGTGACTGACCCCCGGTCACAGAACTAGGAAGAATCTGAGGGTAGATTAGAATTCATGCCTTCATGACTCTAGACCCAGAGCTTTATCCATTGAGCCACCTAGTTACACTGCAGAACTTAGTAAGACCCTATAAATTAAATCAGCATATAATTTACTATTCAATACATTTAATAAAATTGAGAGCTCAGGGTAAGACAACTAAAACAGTTTTGTAAAATATGGCTCAGAATCAAGAAACAAAAGA
Organism: Bettongia penicillata ogilbyi; assembly: GCA_023548195.1. NCBI lineage: Eukaryota > Metazoa > Chordata > Mammalia > Diprotodontia > Potoroidae > Bettongia > Bettongia penicillata. Next base: position 1,552,941 of record JAJHZJ010000278.1, read on the forward strand.
GGTCAAAGCTATGTAGACTGCACAGAAGACTTACCCCATTATAACATGAATATTTCCTTGAAAAGAAAAAGAAGAGATCTAGGAATCACTGGATATGATGACCAACCACATAAAATCATATAAGAAGAATGACAACGATTGCATTTTTACTGACAAAAAAAGACAGCTACCTGGTTTGGGAGCCATTTCTGAGTCAGCTATCTTTGTATAGTTAAACCATAAACTTGGAGGAACAAAAGTTGATACCACAAAGTAAGCCAGGTTCTCTAGAAACACTTCAGGACAGAGGAAAGGGGAAAAGGGAAGAGAATATTTATATTACACCTATACTAAGCTGTTCATAAATATTAGCTCATTATCTCTAAGCTCTTTATAAATATTATCTCATTTGATTCTCACAACCATCCTGTTAAGATCCTCATTTTACAGTTGAGGAAACTGAAGCAAACATTTAAATGATTAGCCCAGAACCCCAGAGGTAGTAAGTATCTGAGACTACATTTGAACTCAGGTCTTCTTAACTCCAGACCTGGTCCTTTACCCACTGGGCAAACTAGGTGTCAAGGAAAGTGAAATAAATACAATTAACTGAAGATGCAAAAAAATCTGTGAAAATTTTTACATTAAACTACTTTCTCCATCAACAATGATGAAGACACAACATTTAGACTACACCGAAAATAAAATCACTCCCATTGCTTTGTCCAAAGAAATAAAAACAGCACTAAAGAAATCAGACAGAAAGAACACTTGACTAGATCAATTATACTCAGAGGAGGACTATTCTATGATGCAATTTTGAAGACAATTATTGATCAATTTTCAAGATACCTGAGAGGAGAGAAGATACAAGCATAGAAGGGGCAATCACTAATACTACTATTTTTAAAACACAATACCAATAACTACTAACCTATAAACTCATACATATAAAATCTTTCTGAGAATGACTTAAGCACATTTAGATGGTATTATCTATGAAAATATAAGTTGGGAAAAGGTAAGTTTTCATTAATATCTTACAAAAAACCACATCTTAAAAAAAAAGGAAGAAATGGGAACAGAGGTGACTGATAACAAGGTGTTTTCCATTCAGATGATATAATCATAAAAGATGGCTTGGAAGATGCAGCAACAGAAAAACTTTTATGATTCTTGGATTATTGCTATAAAGCAAAGTTTTTAAAAAGGAGATATCTGCTCAATAATTATGTTTGCAGCTAGTATTGAGGATGTATTTCATAGGATCTGACTGGAAAATGGATTTCCTACAGATGGCGAGGACCTCTGTATGGAACTGTCTGAGCAGGACATTGTGCATTGTGCTAATCATATCAAACCCCGAGTATCGTGGACATTCTTGAACTAGATCTGTAATCTATAACAAGCTTCATTCTGAGGATTTCAGCCTAGCAGCATACAGAATGAAGAATTCCTATTGTTTTAGAATATGATGCACAGCTGAATGAACTGTCCATACACAACTGGTCCATCCATTTAAATATCAGAAAAGAACCATGTACAAGACCCAGAAATAAAGAAGACAAAATCAGGTTGAATAATATTTGTGAGACTTAGCAATTTCAACAGCTCCAAACTTCTTGTCACAAAAGTTCATCTTTTTACCACTAACACATTTCCAGTGATGGTGTAGGGTTGAGAAGCATAGAAAGACATGAACAATGAGGAATTAAAATTATTAGTCATCCAGAGGGTAAGCAAGTGATTTGGTGTTGGTCTGTCATTTTCAGTTACGTTCAATTATTCGTGACTCCATTTGGGGTTTTCTTGGTAGAGATAATGGAGTGGTTTGGCATTTCCTTTCCTAGCTCATTTTACAGATGAAAAAACTGAGGCAAACAGGGTGAAATGACTTGCCTAGGGTCACATAGCTGGTAGGTGTCTGAGGTAATATTTGAACTTATGAAGCCCAGAACTCTATCCATTGTGCCACTTAGTTGCCTAAGCTAGGTGCATGCTGTTACCGACAACATCGGCAATAAAGAGTTGACTTGTGATTTAACTGATATAAGGAACACTAGGGTGAGGGAAATCTCTCTACCAATGAAGGCTGGTCACTTCTCTGCAATTTATAGAGCTACCTGGAGCATTGAAAGTTCAGTGATTTGCCAGATTCACAGTCATATATCAGACAAAACTTGAACTCAGTCCTTCCTGGCTTCAGCTCTTTATCTATTATATGGCATTTCCTCACAAAGAATGTAATGAAACTAATAAACAGTATGAAAGAACATCAAAGAAGAGTATGAACAGAATATGCAGTGGCATAATTAATATAATGAAAATAAGAAATAACAGATGTACAGCCCATGTAATGCACTGGTACTATGAAATAAATGACATACTTTTTGATTATGCACTTCTGTCACTAAAGAATTTTGAGCATGTACACCAATATGTATTTATTTACACCATCCTTTACAAAAATAAACATTTATAAAGGATGATAAAAGCAAAAATAAAGTAATATTTGACCCTAAAAGTAATAGGGAACCACTGGAATTATTGAATAGGGTAGTGACATGATCAGACCTATGTTGATAGCCGTGAAAAATGGATTGATGAAGCCTGGGTAAACAATTAAAAAGTTATTGCATAAATCTATGTGAAGCATGATGAGGGCCTGAACTAGGATGTTTTCTGCATGAATAGAATATAAGTAACACAAATTAGTGATGGTTTTTTTTCTGGAAGAAAATGACAAGATTTGGCAATTAATTGGACAAGTGATGGAGAGTCCTTTATTTGACCTCATGGCTCAAGTTAAAACAAAAAGCTTGGGTTTAGGAACTTTTTTAAAAAATGGTATTTAGGAAGTTGAAATAATCAAGACCTTTATTATTATGTGGTTCCATAAGCAGACAAACAAAAATTATATAGAAATACATACTATTTGGCAACATAAACAGAGATTTGTCCCCATATAAGCAAGAAACCCCAACTAGTACAAGGCTGAGGGAAAAGTGTCAGGGAGGAAACATTCTCAATGTTGGCATTTAGGTGACCAGATTATATACCCTAAGAATGGAGTTGGTTGAGAATAGGTAATCAGGGATGGATGTGGGAGGGGGCGGTCCTAATCAGATCCCAGATATGGCAGAGAAGTTCCTGGGGGTCACTTATTGATATCAGGCTTGAATAAAGCTCAGGTAAGGTGGAATCTCTTTTATTGGCACCTGAAACTGGAAGAGGATCTACCATTATCTCTCCAAAGAGGTAAAATGATTTAAGAGGGTGCGGCCAGTGAAAACCAAATCATACAATCAAAGCAAGCCAATCTAAAACTGTAAGTCTTATCTACCTGACATAGAGTTAACAGCAGAAAAGTATAGAGTGTCTCCCTTTGCCTATATGCTTTTATGGGCATCAGGATCACTTAGTCTAGGTGACTCCATGTGAGAGTCCTATCATTTTAATTATAACATCAAACTATAACTATTATTTCAAACAATAGAAGATTTACAATTATCGCAGAGAATAAGGAGTCAAAGATGAAATGAGGATGTGAACCTGGTGACTGAAAGGATGATAGTGACCTCAAAAGAAATCTGAAATAGAGTGATGGATTTTTTGGGGGGCGGGAAAGATAACATGAAATCTGAAATGCAGATCACAATGTATCCATGTTTACGAAGTCTTTGTGACTTACTCTGTGTCCCATCCAAAACATAATGATGGAAAATGTCTCTTAGTCCCTAGATGTCATAGGACCCAGAGGAAAGGGACGAGATGAGATTATTGGGAGGAGGAGGTAGATTTTGCCAATTAGACCTCCATAGCTACTGCTATTGGCACCCAGTAATAGTTAGGTTATCATCTTAGTAAAGGACATTAGGGGTTCAGAAAGGGATACTTTGGGAGTTTGTACAATGGAGAGAATGGATGGAATGAGAGAGGGACAGTGACTAGAAGCAGACATAGTTGTTTTGGAGAAAGATCCTATTACTGACTGCTGATCAATGGGATATGACTGATCTTTCTACTTTTCCTTCATTACACCCCACTTTGGGGACATGCCACAGAATCTCACTTTAAAGACCACTGATTTAGAGGAAAGTCAACAGTTCATTCATGAACTTCCTGTGGAGGGCTTACAGGAAGATAAAGATAAGAGTCACATAAGATAGGAAGGCATGGATGAACTGAGATCTGCACCATTGGAAAGAGTACCCACATAAATGGAATACCGAGTCGCTGAAACATTGAGATACATTAAATTTATGGTTAATTCAGAGGTTTTGGCAAGAGAATCTTATGATTTGAAATGATGACAGAGGTTCATAGTTACTGTTTGTTTTCATAGCATCCTATGTGATCATTGGAAAATAGTTTTGGGGGAGATGGGGAATTTGAAAGACATCTAGTATAACCCTCTCATTTTACAAATGAGTAAAATGAAGGGAGTTCATTGAAGTAGTAAGTGGCAGAACCTGGGTTAGAACCTAGGCCCTCTGATGCAAACACTTGTATTTTCTCCTGCCCTACTATTTGTCATAGTCATGATTCAATTAATATCAATTTTTTAGTGAAGAACAATTCCTCTCCTCCAATTATAACATTTTTTTCTGGGAAAATATGATCCACTTCTATAATAATTTACTTTACAACATGGTTTCCAGAAATTCATTAAGGCAAAAAATGGGGACAGACTACATTGAATTAATTAGAACACCTCATTCCCAGGCCACTCTAGAGCTTAATTAAATCTGAACAATGCTCCTGATGCTAAAGGCTTAGCATAATCTAAAGACACACCGTTTAGTCCTTGGGGTGGGGGTGGGGGGGGGTTCCTCTGATGATTTACCATAGAAAAAGGTGATTAATTCTCAAAGGCTGTCTAAGTGATGGCCAGTCCTAGCAAGCTCAAAAGGTTCTTAGTATAGCGCCCATGATATATCTCTCAAATGCAGGCATCTCTGTGCCTGTCATTTGAGAACCAGTCAGGCTAAATTCAAACTCAAACTCAGCTTCATTCTCAGAAGCCTGGCCACCAGTTGATGGATCTTTTGGACCACAGCAATTTATGAAACACTTTCTTTAGGAGTGAAAGGGATTTTGATTGGCATCAGGGGACAAATCATGGATCCTTGAGCTCTTGACTTAAGTATACCCACGAAGATGATAACAGATAGAACCAATCCCTCCCTCTCATGTTATTCCTGACACCCAATTATAAACATGATAACACAGATTACAGACAAAGGATATTATCGACTGTCCTTTCTTCAAAATAAAACCTGATGATAAAAGTAAGATTTGTCTACTACTATATAGCCAAGTCTAAAATTTTTGGTGTTTATGGTAATGCAAGGGCTAAACTCAACCATCCAGTTGAAAACTTTTGGGTTTTTTTGGTCAAATACCTCCCTTCATTTCTTTGCCTAGGTGTGAAGTCCACAGATGTGGAACATTCCAATTTTTTCAATATTTTCAATATATTTATCAGTTTTGCTAAATTCTTTTTTCTTTTAAATGTTTACTTTTCTTTTTAAAAAAGATCTTTGTTATAATGGTAACTTTCAGCGGAGAGGAACAGATGTAGAAAGAAAACAAATGGAATGAATGAATGAAGCATTTATTAAGTGCTTACTATGTGCAAGACACTGTGCTAAGTGCAAGTTTATTTTTTTAAGTTACTTATTTAAATTGCTCTACTGCCCTAATGCAAATGGAAATCTGTTCTCTGATTAAGGATTGCAGGATCCCCAACAGACTACCAAGTTTCCCTTTTCATATAAGAAAATCCCATTTTCTGCTCTGTAAAGAGACTAAAATTGGGGGCATCTGTGGTCCAATGGAAAGTCTACTGGATTGGGAATCAGAGAGCCTGGGTTCAAATCCTGACTCTTATATGTCACCTTTCACTTAATTCAATTAACCATTCCACCTAACTTCTTGGAGTCACAGCCTCCTCTTGAGTCAGATGAAGAAACAGGACAAGAAAACTTTTGATGACCCCTTTTAGCTTTAAATAACATGGTCTTACGAACAACAACTAAAGACTGAGTCTTTCTGCTTCAGAAGACATTTGAAAGTCCTGCTCCTGGGTCTTTGCTTAAAACATTCATTTCAGCCTACCTAAAATACCCTCTCCCCCAAACCCCCATTGCTCTGCTTAACTAAATCCTACTAATTTGTTAAGTCACAGCTCCAGTATTGCCTCATCTGTGAAGCTACACACTATTATTCTAGTCACTTGAAATTTTCCATTCACTGAAGCTGGAACTTTAGCTGGAGTGTGAACTTTCTCTGTTGATTCTGATTCCTACCCATCCATGACCAACTAGATATATCTTAAGAAGCTGGTTAAGATATAGAGAAGCTACATGACTTTCCAAGGGTGAGAAGTAATAGTAGAATTTTAACCCTTATGGATTTAAAGGACTCCAAATCCAGCCAATCATATTGATGAGGCTAGAGCACTGGGGTTCATCTAATAGGATGAAAATCAATAAAACATGGGATAGATGTGGTTATTCATTGAGAGAGACAAACAGACAGATAGACAGAGACAGACAGAGAGACTAAGAGATAGAGAGATAGAGAGAGATGGAGAGACATAGAGACATAGAGACAGAGAGAGAGAAAGAGAAAGAGAGAGAGAGAGAGAGAGATTGGAGGGAGGGATAATGTTAGTGAACTATAAATCCAAAATGAATCAGCAGTTGTGACAGGAATAAAAACAAAAGTAATACAATCTTAGTTTGCATTATGAGAAGTAGAACTGGGAAGGAAATGCTGAGAGTTCCTCTGTGCACAAGCCTTATCAGACCCTGTCTGGAGCACTGGCTCAGTTTGGCATGCCAACATTTAAGAGGGAACTTGATAAATGGGAGTGTCCAGAGCAGGGCAATGAGTTTAATGAAGGGTTCATGTTATATAAGGATTGGTTGAAGGTACTAGATCTGTTAAGCATGGAGAAGGAAGAGTCAGGTTGGGGGAGGGAACAGGATAGGATGGTTGCCTTCAAATAGCTGGAGGGACATCATCACATGGAGCAGAGATGAGCTGTTTTGTCTGGCCCCAGATGGAGGAATAAGGAACAATGGGTGGGAATTACAAAGAGAAAAATTTATGATTTGTTTTGGGGAAAATCTTCCTAATTATTAGAGCTGTCCCTAAGTGGAATGGGTCACCTTGAGAAGTAATGGGTTCCCCCTTTTTGGAGCCTTTAAGCAGAGGTTGGACAATCACTTGTTAAGTATAGTACAGCATGTATTCCATCCATGCAGAGGTTACAGTAAATTGCCAGGGGAGTCCTGCCAAATCTCATATTCTGTACTTGTGACTCTATCTACCACATTCCACTGTCTCTTCTGCCTTTAGCTGATAAGAATTTGTCTACGTGAATTTTCAGTCTTGGGGCAGCTAGGTGGAACAATGGATAAAGTATGGGGCTTGGAGTTAGGAAGACCTGAATTCAAATCCAGCTTCAGATACTTACTAGCTGCGTGACCCTGGGTACATGACTTAGCCCTGTTTGCCTCAGTTTCCTCATCTGTAAAAATAAACTGGAGAAGGAAATGGACAAGTATTCCAGGGTCTTTGCTAAGAAAACCCGAAATGAGGTCACAGAATCAGACATAACTGAAACAACTGAACATTTCCTACCTTCCCAGGTAGAGGGCAATCGGATTGAATGTATGAAGTTCATCTTTTCCTTCTGCTCACAGCATCTTGCAAGCAAAAGTTACTCAATAATATTATTTGATTGATTGATTGCCATGGCTTGGACATGTTAACGAATTTTTAAAACAATGCTCTAAAAATTCCTGAAGCTCCTAAATTGTAATATTAATGAGAACAGAAACATACTGTTTCTAAACTTATCTCAACTTGAAGTGTATCACACATGGAAGTTACTTAATAAAGATTGGAGGAATTTCATTAGTTTGAGAGGTGGAAATGAAGGAAGGAAAAATCTTGATTCTTATTTTCTAATTTCTTTCTTATTTCTTTCTTATTTCAGTTCATGAAAAGCTTAAGTCCTAGTGTGTTAACTTACCAAAGTCTGTGCTGTCCTGTCTCTGTACCTGAAGGCTGCAAAGATGGAAAGAAAATCTGAGGTTCTATAGTGATAAGAAACACAATAAAATTTCTTCAGATCAGGAACACAACTCCCTCTACTGAGAGAGGCAACAAGCAGCTAGTGTGAAATAAAGTGAGGCTTTTATTTTTCTTCCCTTTTCCTTCCTACTTTTCTATGCCAGACACTAGAGATATGAAGTTTGTGACATGTCCCAGAGGAAACCCCATTACTCCTGGGATACATGGAGTAAGTAACAGCTGATTGAGGAAACATCACATCTTCTTGCTGGTGTCTGTCTGTCTCTCTCTTTCACACACACACACACACACACACACACACATATACACTCATACACACATACCACAAATGTACATATAAGGCAATAAATGCAATGAAAATGATATATGTCTCAAATTAGATAAAGAATGTAAAGTGCTTTGCAAACTTTCAAATGATGAATAAATGTCAGTCACTATTATTTATAAACATTAGAGCTACTTATTGCTCTTATATTAGACTCTCCCGTTATCAAAAGAACCAGCACTGAAGCTTACAAACTTAGCATATAAATCTCAACTCTTCCAAGCATTTCTTTTTTTTTTTTTGACACCCCTACAAAGGTCCCTCCCCTTCCCTCCCATCCCCATAAATCTAACCTCCCTTCTGTAGCCCCATATAACCTATTCCCTCACCCTCCCCTCTAGACATCCTTCTCTTGTCTTCTCCCCCCTCCTTGCCCCCTTGCCATTTTATTTCTTCTGAATTTAGAAGACTTTTATGTGTGATTCAAATTTCTACTTTCCCTTCTTGCTCTAATGCTTTATGACAATTTTTAAAAATTATTTTTTATTATTGTGTCAAGATTCTTTTTTTTTTTATCATGACTTTCAGGTTATTGTATGATTATTGTTTTCTCTTCCTGATCTGTTCTCTGGATCAGTTGTTTTTATGTTTCACTTTCCCTTCTATTTTTCATTCTTCATATTTTGTTTAATTATTTCTTGACCTCTTATAACTTTGCTGCCTTTGCCTTGCCCAGCTCTAATTTTCAAAGTGTAATTTTTTTTCTTAATATTCTGGATCTCCTTTTCTAATTAGTTGACTTCCTTTTCATAATCTTCTTGATTTTCTTGGATTGTTCTTTTTTTAATTTTTTTCTCCATATCTCTCTTTTGATTTTTAAAATTTTTCTATGAATTATTTTTAGCAGGTGACCATTTGACATTATTCTTTTGGGTAGAAAAGGGTTTCTTTACTTTAATGTCCTCTTCATCCCCTCCACAGTGAAACCGTTTTCTTGTCTCTTTTGTGTGAGATAATTTACCTCATTCTATCTTTCCCTTTCTGCTTTTCCCAATATATTCTTCTTTCATCTCTTAATTTTAGTTTTTAGATATCATCCCTTCATATACAACTCACTCTTTGCCCTCTTTCTTTCTCTCTCTCTATCTCTTTAGCTATCTGTCTATCTATCTATCATCTATCTATCTATCTCCTCTAGCTACCCTAATACTGAGAAAGGTCTCATGAGCTATAAATATCATCTTTCTATGCAAGAATGCAAACAGTTCAACTTCAATAAATCTCTTATGATTTCTCTTTCCTATTTACCTTTTCATGATTCTCTTGATTCTTGTATTTGAAAGTCAAGTTTTCTATTCAACTAGGGTCTTTCCATCAAGAATACTTCAAAGTCCTCTATTTCATTGAATGCCCTTTTTTCCTTTGAAAAAACCTCAGTTTTGCTGGGTAGGTGATTCTTGGTTTTAATCCTGGCTCCTCTGACTTCTGGGATATCATACTCCAAGCTCTTTGATTTCTTAAGGTAGAAGCTGCTAGATCTTGTGTTATCCTGATTGTATTTCCACAATACTCAAATTGTTTCTTTCTGGCTGCTTGTAATATTTTCTCCTTGATCTGGGAACTCTGGAATTTGGCTACAATATTCCTAGGAGTTTTCCTTTTAGGATCTCTTTCCAGAGGCAATTGGTAGATTCTTTCTATTTCTATTTTACCCTCTGGTTCTAGAATATCAGGGCAGTTTTCTTATGTTGTCTAGGCCCTTTTCTGGTCATGGCTTTCAGTTAGTCCAATATTTTTAAGTTGTCTCTCCTGGATCTATTTTCCAGGTCAGTTGTTTTTCCAATGAGATATTTTATATTGTCTTCTATTTCTTTCATTCTTCTGTTTCTGTTTTACAGTTTCTTAATTTCTCATAAAGTCATTAGCTTCCATTTGCCCCATTCTAACCTTGAAGAAATTATTTTCTTCAGTGAGCTTTTGAACATCCTTTTCCATTTAGCCAATTCTGCTTTTTAAGGCATTCTTCTCCTTGTTGGCTTTTTGTACTTCTTTTGCCATTTGTGTCAGCCTATTTTTTAAGGTGTTATTTTCTTCAGCATTCTTTTGGGTCTCCTTTGGCAAGTTGTTGACTCCATTTTCATGATTTTCTTGCATCACTCTCTTCTCTGCCCCCAATTTTTCCTCTATTTCTCTTACTTGATTTTCATAATCCTCTTGAGTTCTACCATGGTCTGTGACCAATTCATATTTCTCTTGGAGGCTTTGGATGTAGGAACTTTGACTCTGCTGTCCCCCTCTGGTTGTATGTTCTGATCTTCCTTGTCACCAAAATAAGAATCTAGTCTGAGTTCTTTTATGATGTTTACTCATCTTCCCAGTCAAACACTTGATTTGCTAACTCTTTGTCAAGGTAGAACTCTGCTTCCATGTGGGGTGGGTAGGGGGGTGGGTGTACTTTCCCAGGTTTCAGGGATTTTGTATCAGCTACTTGATCCCCCACCATCTGTGGACCAAGAGCAGCCTCTGCTGCCACTGCTGTTGCCACTGCTGCCAGTCCCAGCTGCCACCACCCCCACCAGCCTGTGACTGAGGCCTGACCAGGCCAGACCACATGCTCTTTTCACCTAGGTCCCATAGAGTTTTCCCACTGACCTTTTTGGCATTTGTGGATTGAGAAGTCTGGAAACTGCCACAGCAGCCAATAATTCAGTCCCCTGAGGCCTGCTGCGGCCAGTATGTTCCTGTGTAGCCCACAACAGACTGCGCTCAGCTCTTGCCCTCTGCAAAAGACCCTTTCTGTAGACTTTCCAGGTTGTCTTAGGCTGGGGATTTGTTTCACTCTGTCATTTTGTGAGTTCTGTATTCTGTAGTTCCAGAATTTGTTTAGAGTCATTTTTTACAGGTATTGGGGAAAGTTCAGGGAAGTCCTTGCTTTTACTTTGCCATCTTGGCTCCACTGCCCCTCTCCTAGGCATTTCTAACAAAGTAATTTCTATGTGTTTGTATGTGCATACATGTCCTCTATTAAAGTGTTATCTGCTCCTCCATTTTCCTCTCTTCCAGGCTCCCCACCCCAATCCCAGTAACTACACCTCATGAGAAGAAGATGACTCTGGGTTCTTGAACATTATGCAAATAGAAAGCATATTCTAGGAACTTCCTTCCTTGTACCCTCTCCTAGTGACAGAAGATACACCCACTACCTTAAGAACACACTGGCTAAGGACAAAGATGATATTAAGTCATAAACAATTAGAAACAACCTTGGAGACCATATAGTACAGATCTAATTTTATGTAAGAGGAAACTAGAGGCACAAGAGAGGTTGACTTTTTTCTCCCAGAGGTAGCAAATAGAAGAAGTAAGTTTTCCACTCAGTTCCTCTGATTCCTAAGTTATCATTTTAAAAACCATTTCCACTATACTCCACTGATCATCAGAAACAGGCTAGTCACCAACTATGAATAATGTCTATGAAGGCATGGTTACATATTCACTCACGCACACACACACACACACACACACACACATTCACACATTCCCTCCTCCTCTCTATTATGTATATGTGCATACACAGAGTATCCCCAGAGTTTTAGCACAGTTTTAAGCTTTAATGACATGCATATATGTATGTGAATATGTGTGTATGTGTGTAAAAGCTTTCCATTTCTCTCAGTGTAGTGATCTCTACATAGGAGGTACTCAATTAAAAGTATTTGATGTATGAAGGGTTATAAACTTTGGCTCACCAATACAAATCAGAACACATCAGTTTTATTGTGGTTCTTGCTATATACATCCATTTTTATACGTGACACCAAGAGCAGTCTCTGTTGCCACTGCTTCTAGTTGCAGCTGCCACCACCCTCACCACCCTATGGCTAGGGCCTGACCAAGCCAGACCACGTGTTCTTTTTTCACCTAGGTCCCACAGAGTTTTCCCACTGACCATGCACATATATGACATGCACATATGTATAATATACACACAGTAACATTCCTTCATATCTCTTTTTTCCCCAATTTTGCTATTCTATGGTGGTGAATGACAAAAGTCAAAAGTTTCCTGACATTCCTTTGACCTGGGTATTGTTCACACTGCTAAAAGACCTAACACATTGTGGGATCATGGAAACAGCATAGAATTGGCACCTAGGGAACTTGATTTCCAGTTTCAACTCTGTGACTTACTACTTATGGGAACCTGGGCGAGTCACTTTGACTCTTTCTGGCCCTCTTTTTCCTCATCTTAAAAGTGAGGGAATTGGAATAGATCATCTCTGATGGAGAATGCATGCTAGATTTAGATTTGAAGATAGCAAATTTCCCTGGGCTTCCCAGGCAGGCATTCATCTGAAGAAGAGAGATGAATCAGAGATAAGTCTATTCCAACTGTAAATGTATGATCTCTTGGCCCCATGGTTGGAATTTACTCATAATGCAAACTGTCAGGCACTGTACTCGGTTTACTTGAAATCTGGTATAAAACAACCTATGTTTCCTATTATTTCTCCCTTAAGTTTGTGAAGATTCATTATATTTTAGATTTCATAGAACTAATTTCATCCTACTCCAATTGCAAGAAACAACTTTCATGCTGGAATTGGATTCTCCTAATAGCTATACTTTTTGGAATCCTTATTTAACTTCCTAGCTCAGCTTAGAATGCTATCTTATCCATGGGGTCTTTTCTAATGCCCTGAGTTAGAGGTGATTTCTACTTCCTGTCACTGATATTTTTTTCTATACGCTCACTATTTAATTGTTATGGTAGTCTATTCTAAATGTCTTCTATCTGACAGTAGACTGTAAACATCTGGCGGGCAGGGGACATGTTTTTCCCCCTTTGGTTTCTCCAATACTTGGCCCAATGCATTACACCTAATAGATTTTTAAGAAGTATGTTAAATTAACTATCCACATGACTGTTTCAACACTCAAGTTCTTTTTTGCTTCAGTCTCAGACAGTATTCAAGTCTCTTTGCACAGAAGTTTATTGGAAGTAGAGGTGGAAGGGACTAGAGCCATTTAGTCCAAATTTCTCATTTTATAGAAGAGCAAACTGAGGCATGCAAAGGTAACCCCTCTTGTAATTGTGCATTAACAAACAGGACAAGAGCTCTTCCTCCTCCTCCTCCTCTTCCTCACCATCACCACTGTCATCTTCCTCCTCCTCCTCCTGCTGCTGCTGCTGCTTCTCCTCCCCCCCACACACCCTGTTCCCTTGGAGCAGACCATCCTGGTGCCAGCTGAGGAGACCCCCCAGACTTGCCACGGACAATGAAAATCCAAAGGAAGGAGTCAAGACTGAAAACAACAACCACATTAACTTGAAAGTGGCAGGGCAAGATGGTTCCGTGGTGCAAAATTTAAGATTAAGGCCACTTAATTAAGACCAAGCTCCACTTAGTAAACTAATGGAAGCCTAGTGTGATCAACAGGGTTTGTCAATGAGGCAGATCAGATTCTGATTTGATGGGCAACCAATCAATGAAACAGACACACCTGCACCTTTGGAAATGGAGGATGAAGACACAATTTATGTATTCCATCAGCAGAGAGGAGGCGCTTACTAAAGGGAGAATCTTCAACTCTACTTCAGAACTGTGCTCCCAAGGAAAACCATACATTCACAATTAGAAAATCAAGATTTAGTTCATCCACATTCTGACTACTGCAGTATAGTTTTCTCTCTTCTGTGATTCCCTTCCCCCATTTCTTTATTGTACATAAAGTAACTGGTGTATGTACATAGGCATAATGTGTATTTTTTAAACTAAATGGCCAATGGTATGTTTTGATCAACATCAAATGGAGATGAGGAGGGGAAAAACAAACTGGTTCTATGAAAATATCCCTTTTCTCCATTAGTGGCATACTCATTCAACTTTTATCTTTCTATTCCAGTAAGTTATTTTGCTCTCACTGTTTAACCACAACAAACCCACAAAAAAATCCTGGCATACCTTGTGTGCATGGGTAATTTCAATGCTTTTCTTTTATCATTGTGAAACCAAGAATGGTTTTATAACTTTTTTGTACATAGCTGTTACATGTAGGGCAATCTCTATTTCTCAGGAGGGATAAATTACTGTAAAGAAATTGATCCTAGACGGTTCTCTCTTCAAGTCAAACATCTTGTTGCTTAAATAAAGTCCTTGTTCAAAATTAACAAAAAAGAAGCAGGACAAGGATTTGAATATGTAAAAGTAACCTGGTAGAAGAAATCAAAGAGTCCCTAATCATACAAAAGGAGACATTATACCAAAAGGGTAATGCTTTTATTTCCTATAGGACAAACTCTAGAGGAAGAAGACTTCAAATGTGACTTTGACTGTGTTTTTAGATTCTGCCTAGTTTTCTTTAGGAATCTCATGAATCTCTTCTTCCAGCTTGATTTCCAAACACTATTAGCTCTGAATCACTCTCTTTTTCCCATCCCTCTTCACCCTGAAGCCATTGACAGATGCAATATGTCTACATTGACAAGATAAGGATCAGGTTTCTCAGTAGAATTTTCTTTTTACATTATTATTTTAGGTCTCTGCTGCCCCTCAAGGCATCAGCTTTCTAGAGACACCATCTCCACCAGCAGAACAGGGTTAATGCAAGGATTATGAGCACCTTGACATCCTCCTATCCTCTCAGTTGGGTGAGGAAGTAGTGTAGCAGGAAGAACACAGAATGTGGAGAGAGCATAATAACAGCAAGGATTTAGCGAGATACTTGGGTTTTACTCCCAGCTCTGCCATGTACCTTAATGACCTTAGTCAAGCCCCTTTACCTTAGCTTCAGTTTCCCTACCTGTAAAATCAGTATAAAAATACTTGCACTGTGTGCATAGTTCCTCTTAGGAAACAACAACAATAACATTTATTTAATACTATTTGCAAGACACTGCATTAAACACTTTACAATTATGAACCCAATTTTATAGGGGAAACAGAGGCAAACAGAGGTTGACTTGCCCAAGGTCACATAACTAGGAAGTGTTTAAGGCCACATTTGAACTCATGTCTGACCCCAGGCCTGCTGTAGCATCTAGCTTCCCCCTTTACAAACTACAAATCAGTGCATAAACATGTTTCTTAAAGAGGACATGACCTAATTTCTAATCCTTTATTTTCTTGAAGTTGGAAAGGATTCTATTTACCATGTTGCACAGATTATGCACTGGTGCCATTTAGAGACACAAACACACCAGAAGCAATGATTCTATACCTGATTCCCTGTCCTATTCCCTAGAGTAGCTATTTCCAGAGGGCCTGACCCACATCCTTTTCTTTTCCTTCACTCCATTCTCTTTAGGATTCTCATATCCTCACATGTTGCCAGACTACATGGATAACTTGATTTTTTTTTAATACTTATAAATTGCTTTAAATAAATAATTCCAGTTGATTCTTAAAACAACTCTGAGAGATAGGTACAAAAGAAATTATTAACCTCATTTTTTTCACATTCTTCTATTTTTTTCCCATTTAAAAAAATTCTGAATATAACAAGCGTCAACTAAAATGAGCACTCCTGTATACAGCACAGAACAAAAGGATTGTATGTGGAATTGGGAATCATTATTAAGAACAGCTTGTTTTTGTGTTTAAGTAGATAATACATTCAATATGTAATTTTCAATGGTCTCCTGCTTGTCTGTGATTCCTTCTGGCCTTTCCCTGGTTCTGTTCTGTGCATTTCAAAAACATGTTTCAATGACCTCTTTTCTTTCTTTTTCCTTTTTCATTTTTTAGAGGGAATCCTTATTCCCAGTTCCTCTCTTCTTCATTTACCCCATGAGAAGACAAATATTTTTGTCACAAATGTGAGGTCATTCAAAAAAAATCCCTACATTACTTGTATCTGAAAATTTATACTATATCCCACCTCTATCTCTAACTAGATGATTTTAAAATTCCTATGTCTAACTCTGGTCTTCCTTCTGAGCTCCAGACTCATGTCTCCATTGGCTTTAGGACTTTTCCATCTAGATGGTTCATGAGAAAGATATTATAGTCACCATTTCCAAAACTGAGTTCGTTATCTTTTCCATTAGCCTCCTTCTTCTGACATCACTATTTTGATCTGTGACACCGCCATTCATGCTTTCACCATTTATTTGGAAGCCTGGAATCATTTAAGACTCTTCTCTTTTTTCACCTTTCTTACACAATCTGTTACTTAGTCTTGTCAATCCAAATGCTGAACTCTTTCTCCTTCCCTGTCACCACCCTAGTAAGATTCCTGTTAAAAAGTGGAACAACTAACTCTTTTGGTTTCATTTATGATTTCTTGAAATATAGCTCTGAAAAACCAGGCTTTGCTAAAGCACATTGGGATTCAAATGGAGCTACTTAACTATGCCTTTTAACCCAAATCACTCGGGCTCTCACTGATTGCTCAATAAACATCCTCCTTGTTTGGGTTTGGATGGCTCAGAGAGAATAAAAATAGCAACTATTTCTGTCTTGGCCAGAAACTCTGAGGGTCTTCCCCTGATTATGTCACCTTTTGCCTCAATTCTTGCCTAACCTTTACTCACTGAATGGGTGTTGTGTCAGACAAACTGAGACCTGGGGAAGAACTTACCTTACAAAAGCCAAGGTCTCCCACTTCATCCAGGTCCATCACCAGTTGTCCTGACCTATGTCTTGCCATTAGACTTGGAGTGACTCTGGAGGAAAGAGTGAGGCTGGTGACTTTGCACAGCCCTGCCTCAAATAAATCCAATTCACTTGCAAGTCAAGACATCACCCTGTTGATGTCATTGGTCCTTTGTGAGAAGCAAGGCTGAACAACACATCTTAAACCATGTAAAAATTTTATTTTTATTGGTTTCTATTGTTTTTGACAACATCCTTAACTGCAAATGTATCTCTTTCTCTCCCTACCACCTTTCTTGTAACAGGTATTTTTTAAAAAGCAAACAAAAATAGTAAAGCAAAACTACCCATTCTACCAATAGCTTATCTTCTCCTTCTTCCCATCCACATACAAAGAGGAGAGATACTAATTTTCCTCAACCTTGGGCAGCTAGGTGGTATGGTGGATAGAGCACCAGTGCAGGAGTCAGGAGGACCTGAGTTCAAATCTCCCCTCAGACACTTGATACTCACTAGCTGTGTGACCTTAGGCAAGTCACTTACCCCCAATTGCCTCATACTGGGTCATCTCCAGTCCTGATAAATATCTGGTGACTGGATTCAGATGGCTCTAGAAGAGAAGTGAGGCTGGTGACCTGCACAGCCCTCCCTCACTCAAAACAAAGTCAAGTGCAAATCATTCAATTATTTCTCTGATGGCATGGTCTTCTTCAGGCAACAAAGGACAAACACAGGACAAGAAGTCATAATTATCTATCATTTTATTTGTGTGTTCCTTTGTGCGTGTTTTACTTTGTTTTAGTTGTTGCATGTGTTGTTTGCTCTGACTTAGTTTAAATAAGTTCTTGTCAAGGTTCTGTGAATTGTTCATATGTATCCTCTCTTATGGTACAGCAATATTTGATTAAATTTGTGTATCACAATTTCTTTTGCTCATTTAGACTATTGCAATAGCCATCTAATGGATTTTTCCACCTCCACTATCTCTTCTACCCTTTGAGATGTAATCTTTCTCATTATAAATGTGATCACATCACTTATCTGTTAAAAAAAAATCTTTAATCCCTTTTTATTGTATACTGAATAACAGTCAAAATTTTTTACTTGATATTCAAGGCCCTTCACCTTATTTTTTCTGGGTTTAATTCATATGTAATCTCCTCAATCACTTTATTCTCAAGATTATGCATTGTGCCCCCAAAATGTCCTACATTCTCCTACTTTCCATGGCATCCCTTACTCTGTTTCATATACTTAGAAAGTCCTCCCTGTCTCTACTCATTTTCCAAAGCTTAATTCAAATGGAATCATTTTCACAAAGCTGTCCCTGATTCCTCCAGGTAACAATGATGCCTTCTCTTCAAATCACAAGTAATAGTTTTATTGCTTTTCTTTTTCACATCTCTCTATGTCATATACATTGTTCCTTAGCATTATCTCTGTATCATTTTTCTACTAGTTACTAAATTCCATGAGGGTAGAGTTTCTAACATAAACAGTGTACCTTCACTATCTAATATGGTAATCTACACAAAGTAAGGACTTAATAAATGTATGTTGAATGAATAAATGAATGGATTATATGTATGAAGGCAAGTCATTGGATAAAACTTTAAAGACATATTATAGTGACCATCTTTAGCAGAATTTTCCATTTAGAGAATTAACAAAGCATTAAATACATTCGGTAGAAACTGAAACTTTGAACCTAAAGAGTTTGTGGATTGCAGTACTTCCTGCCAAAGTATAATATGTACTTTATATATGCATTATATATAAAACATAATTCAGCTGCAAATACTCAGAATATGAAATAGTGATTTAAGTTCTTGGGGTCAGAATAATTCTAAACTTGAATTCCTAAGATCTGGGGAAAAGTTGAAATAGGAAGAAAAAGAGAGAGAATAGCAAATGAGAGATCTTTATATTCTAGAGGCATTTTGGAAAGAATTTCACTAGTAAAATGATATAGGTCTTAACACAGTCCTTAATGGATTTCTTACTTGTTGGGGAATTCCATACATGGGAACACAGCTTTGATTTTATAATGGAAGGGAATGTGTAAACAGAATTCCCTTTTATAAATTCCTTATGTAGCTAAATTCTCCATTTGTGAGACACTAAAGCATTGTGTCACACACTAGGGGAGATCTAGAGTGTACATAAGATGCACTACCTGCCATCTGGAGTTAATAACCAATTGTGGGAAAAGGGATGATAACATATTAATAAGAGTAGCTACTATTTATATATTAGTTTTTATTCATTTATTCCTTATACAACCTTTTAAGATAGATACTATTTCTTATTTACAAATGAAGAAACTGAGGTTAAAAGGGTCTAAGTGACTTGCTCTGGGTCACAATTGAATTCAAGAAATATTTGTTACATACATACAATATACAAGGCACTTTACTGGGATGGGGGGGGTGTCTAGAAATAAGAAATGACACAGTTCCTGCCCTTGAGAAGCTTATATTCTACTGCAGAGGGAAAATTTGGTATTTACACTTAGAGAATGGACTCAAAGCCTGCAAAGGCTTTTCCGGCACTTATACAGATGAGAGGCTAGAAATATGGTCTTTAATAAAAGCATAAGATAGTCAATGACTTAGTCCTCAGGGTGCAGCTCTTAGACACATTTATATTCCTTTGAATAGCAATCCTTTTGTGTCTGCAAAAATATTCCAAGAAGTCAAACCCATACAGACTGATGGGGGTTTTGTGCCAGAGTGCACCTGAGATGAGTTTTGGCAACATAAAAGCTAAACAGGGAGTCACATATGCTATCTTACCATAAGCTAGAGAGTACGCCTCAATGACCATGGAATAGGCTTAACAATTTAGAATTAAGAGTGAGTGACACTAGCTGCATTCATTTTCCTCTGGTTTCCAAAGGTCTTGATTTAGGGCAAAGAATCTCCTCCTGGAGAGGAAAACTCATTTCAACTGAGGCTCTTAGAAGAAGCAGAAAGATTATTTATTTCTTAAATGGGGAAGGGGCTGAAAAGATCTGTGGGAAAAGATTTTTTTCCACTCATCTGATGAGTAAGAGAATTATGGTTTCTGCTCTCTGACAAAGTAATGGTAGGCTGGGGCATAAAAGAAAAAGAATGACTGCAGAGACCAGTCTTCTTCTGAGGAAGAGATAACACCAGTTATGGATTCCAGCTGAGACCAGAAGCTGGAAGCAGAAACCCCACACTCCGGTGCCCAGTAGAGCCGTAACTGGCAATAACCAGTGGAAACTATAGAACTAGTGCAGTGATGCTGAGTAGCAGCAGTATGAAACCTGTGGGGAGCCCGCCTGGCTGAGCTTCCAGGTCTGACAGAGACTACATGGATTTGACATATCTGCTCATCTTGTGATAGCAGCAAGACACGTGCGCAGGAGGACGTATGATTATATCATTAGGAGTTATTCACAGTTCTAGAGCAGTGGAGACAAGATGTGCCTTCACAGAAATGCCCTGTTCATATGCATTCTCTTCATCTGTATCTTTCCACATATCTTCCTCAAATGGGTACTTCTCTATCTGAGGCAGTTAGGTGGTGAAGTGGATAGAGCACGAGTCAGGAGGACCTGAGTTCAAATCTCACCTCAGACACTTGACACTCACTAGCTGTGTGACCTTGGGCAAGTCACTTAACCCCAATTGCCTCATCCTGGGTCATCTCCAGTCATCCTGATGAATATCTGGTCACTGGATTCAGATGGTTCTGGAGAAGAACTGAGGCTGGTGACCTGCACAGCCCTCACTCAAAAAAACAAAGTCAAGTGCAAGTCATGTCATCATTTCTCTGATGGCATGGTCTTCTTCGGCAATGAAGGACGAACATGCACACACACACACGCACACGCGCACACTTCTCCATCTGTATGCTGTAGCTACCAGTGTTCCCCATACGTATGACTCTCCATGCGTGGCCCTGAGAGGTGGTCAATTTTCTTATCCGCAGCCTGTGTAATTTGTGAGAAAGTGTGACCAATTTTTTGTGGTTGCTGTTGTTACTTTCTGTTGTGGTTGTTCAGTTATTTCTGTCCTGTCTTTCTCTTCATGTCCCCATTTGAGGTTTTCTTGGCAAAGATCCTGGAGTGGTTTGCCATTTCCTTCTCTAGCTCATTTTACAGATGAGGAAACTGAGAAAGAAAGGGTTGAATGGCTTGCCCAGGATCACATATCTCGGAAGGCGATTTGCACTTATGCAGGTGAGTCTTCCTAACTTCAGGTTTGATACTTTATCCACTGGGCACCTGGTGGCCCACTGCTACTCTTATTAAATCTCTATTTTACTTTCTCTCTTTGATCTGAATCAGTGGTGTCTTTGAACTAGGAAAAAATGTCTTAAGATAACAGAAATGGATGCACACTTATACAAAGTAGCCTTTAAACCAAATTAGCTTTGTCTGAGGGACCCAATGTGCAACACATCTGACAACACATGCTAAGAAGTGATGAGAGCAAAGAAGCATTCAGACAATGCTTCTGGAAAACTGGAGGAAGGAAGAAATATTTTCAGGAAGGAGGATCATGGAAGGCTACTTAGAGAAAGAAATACCTTGAAAGATGATGTGAATTCTGAAGGGTAGAGATGAGACGGGGGTGTGCTTTGGCCATAGGGGAAAGCCTACAAGAGTGTCTGGTGGCAGGAGAAGGAATGCTGAATTCAGAAAACAGCAAGAGTAGAATCAGGGTCTTAACAGGAAGGGAGATGGTTCACTATAACTGCTATAGAAAATGTGACACAACCTTCTAAAAGTAAATTTAAAAAATTGTCATGCAGCACTAAGGGTCCATATGAGGTTAGACAACTTAAGATTGTAGTAGACCCTGTTAGAACAATTTCATGAGTTTCTCAACTTGGAAGTAGGACTGGAGAAGGAAGATGGTCGAGGGTAACTAAGGGTTAAGAATACTTAGAAGTTGAACAGCTAAATGAGAAAGGGGTAAGGAATTCAAGGATGAAAAACTATCTGATTGAACTAATTAAACATGGGTCATCATGTGAAGGTAGAAAGCAAGGTCCAATGGACAAGGAGAATAGAGAGTGTTTACATGGTTTGAGGTTATAGGGGATGAAGAAAATGTTTAAACAGAAGAGATGGAAGGATGACTGTGATCAGAGAAGAGTGTAAATTAGAGCGTAAGTTCTCAGAAGTAGAATAGTTTGGGGAAATTACATTAAAGGGTATGAAAAAAAGGGGAAAAGGTTATTAATGATGGGGTTATTAATGGTGGGGTTGAGAAAAAGCTTCCTGTAGGAGGAAGCATTTATATTATTTAAAAGATAGCTAGTAATTTAAGAGGCAAGAAGGGAAGGAAGGGCAATTTGGAATTATCAAACACCACCAGAAAAGGCAGGGAGATGCAAAACCATAAAGGATTTTCATGGGACATAAATTAGTACCTTTTAGCTACAGCATAGGCCTCAAACAGGACATTTCTTTAACTCTAACAGAGCTAAATTTCTTCACTGGTCTACTCATTCCCATCTCACATCCTATGGACTATTGTAAAATAAATAAACAAAAGAATATAGACTAGCCTTTTACATATTTGAAAGAAAAACTCTAAATTTCTATCTATTAAAAGCATGATATACAACGTCAGTAAGCATTTATTAAAAGCTGACAATGTGCCAGGTCTAGAGTAAGGAAGGCTCATGAAGAGTCAGACATGACTGAAAATGACTGGAATGTGCCAGGTACTATGCCCTAATTCCTAGGAATACAAAGAAAGGCAAAAATCACTGTTCCTGCCTTCAAGGGGTTCACTTACACTAACTAAGATAACATGTAAAACCCTACGTACACTTAAGATGTATTCAAAGGAGATAGAAGGTAATCTCAGAGGAAGGCATTAGCAGTGGGAATAGGGAGACCAGGAATTTGCCTCTGAGAGAAAATCAGATTTAAGCTGAGTTTTGCAGGAAGCCAGGGAAGCTCCAAGATGGCAGCGATGGGACAGAGCATTCTAGGCATGGGAGACAGTACAAAGTCAAGAAGTCAGGGAATGGGGGTGTCACAGGCAAGGAAAACTGAGGAGGTGTGTGCAGCTGGATTATAGAGTACACCTGGTTATGAAGCAGATTTTAAATTGTAAAGGGTCTAAGTTGTGAATGCCTTTAAATGCTAAACAGGGACTTTGTATTTCATCCTGAAGGAGTCACTCTTGATTTGATCCTGGAGGAGCCACTGCAGTTTAATGAGTCAGGGACAGACAACAGGAAGGGACAAAATCAGATCTTTAGTAAATCAGTGCTTTAGGATAATGGATTAGAGCTGAGGTAGGGAGTTATGAAGGATGGCGGCTATGTGAGTAGGGACAGGGAGACATATGTGAGAGATTTTGCCCAAGTAGAAATGAGAAGCTTTGATAATAAATTGTATATGTGGAGTGAGACTAAAGACTTAAAGATGATACTAGCTGTAAACCTCAGTCACCGGGAGATTTTAGCTCCCTTGACAGATTAAGGAAAGCTAGGAACAGGGGAGTATTTAGAGGAAAAATTAATTAATTAGCTCTGTTTTGAACATGGTAAACAATCATTTTGAGATGTCTAGACCTGACTTAGAATTCCCCATCTATTGCTTAGTAACTTCCAGTATAACCTTGGGTAAATCATTTATCCTCCTTGGGCCTTGATTTCCTCATCTGTGAAGGGAAGGGGTTGAACTCTACGTGTTCTAAACTCAATCCAACGTTAGTTCTATAGTTGCATGATCTTATACAAAGTAATAACAAGGCTGTATGGTCTGAAGAAAGCTCTGGAGCCAGAGAATCTAATTCCAATCCTAGCTCTTATGCTTACTATCTGTGTGATCTTGAGCATTTCTCAACCCCTATAGTCCTCAGTTTTCTCACTGAAATAAAAGACTTGGACTAGATGGTCTCATTCTACCAGTGACTCTATGTTCAAGAAATTTCTATTCCACTGACTTGGGATTACCTTATTTATACTAGGTATGAATACACTGTTTAATTTTCCTCCAAATACTGCTTTTATTCTTTATCATTCCTACTATGTCAAAAATGCTATTGGAATGTTTTACAAGTGCTCATTCTGATCACAGATAAAGTGAAGTTACATGCTTTCAAATTGGGTTGCATTTAACCAGGGAATGAAGTCAAGGTAGAAGTGAGTGCTTTTTTTTCTCCTTATCATATCCTTTTCCTCACTGTGGCAAAAGTTAATTTCCATGGTGCATAAAATCATTGAACATTTATAAGTTCAAAAAAAGTGATAATTTCCTTAATGGAATGATAGAAAAATGTTACTTTGGTGATAGGAACCAAACAGTATAATCATATGGTATTTGAAATTATTCACAAGAAAGGTGGCTTTTCTAAACAAAGAAACAAATCTTTTTCTTCCCCCTTTTCATTTTTCCTTAAGAAGAGCTTTTACTTCTGTATAGAAATCACATCATTATACCTGGCTTTGTATCCTGAATTCTGTGGAGGAGCCAGGGAAAATAAAGAGAACTTTCAAATGTTCTGGTAGAGATTTAGTTCAAAATTGCCTAAACATCTTAATGGATTCCCTGCCATTTTTCATTGTAATTTTATACACACACACTTGGGCTATGTGGATATGTTAACCAAAATAAGTCTTGTGACATGGTAATTTGAGGCATTGCAAATCCACCACCATCCTTTTAATCCACTCAGATCTACAAGAATAATAAAAGTTGTTTTTTTTTTCTTTTTTTAAACTGCCTGGGAACTATGGAAGAAATTTATCAGTTGGAGCTGCTTGTGACAAACAGGTGTTTCTGCTAGCACACTAATAATACAATTCCTTAATTGACATAAACAAGTATTGTGAACATTTGGGCACTGGAAAAATTCCAGGTTGAATTAAGTCTGGAAATATCCTGAGCATCCTTAGCAACATTTTGAGCAAGATGATATGTTTCTATGAATGATTCTACTCTTTAAAAAAAAAAAAGAGAGAGAAAACCGGGGTGGGTGGGTGAGAAACAATTCCCAGAATTCTTTCCTGATGTGTTGGAATATTTTTATATTTCCTAAATGTCCTCAATCTGTACTGGTTGACATTTGGACTTAGGTGGTGCTTATAAGGAAATAGGAAATGTTAAAGAAATTTGCCTGATTTTTCTGCTTAACCCCAGAGGACAGAGCTAAGTAAAATTTACAGAGAGACAAATTTTGACTCAGTCTTTGAAAACAATTTTCTAACAAAAAAGTGGAATGAGCTGCCTTGAAAGGTACTGAGTTTCTTGTTACTAGATCTTTGGTATAAAAAGGGATTTTATGAGGCTCAAATGAGGAAATGGATATTTCTGGTGATGACTTCTTAGAGCCCTATGAGATTCTAACTTAGCTAAAAAATACACACACGCATACACATATACATACATATATACACATATTTTAAAGTTTAATCGGTTTCATTAACATGTTTTTGCATCTAGAAAATCAGTAAAACAATAAACCAAGTCCTAATTTGTAGCATTTGTCTGTCTAAGATCTAAACTACAAATGGCTCCTGCTAGTAGTTAGAGCATCCACCTTGGCATACCACTTGATGGGGATATCATAAAGTGGGTTCCCATAGATTGAATTAAATGAGCTCTAAGGTGCATTCCAATTCTGATAATCTGTTGTTCTGTAAAAATGGAAAGATAGTATGATATCTGTTTATGGAAGGTCTTCAATGACAGATTAAAAAAAGTCTGAATTTTATGTGATAGTCAATCAGAAGCCACAGAAGATTGTTGAGTGTCACAGATGATTAGTCTGGCAGCAATGTAAAGAATGGACTGGACCTGGGAGATGCAGAGACTGCAAGCAGGAAATTATAATAATTCAAATGAGAAGTACTAGGGTGTTAACAGTGGCAAGAGAGAATTGGGGATGGGGAACTGTGGGTGTTTGAGAGAGAGAGAGAGAGAGAGAGAGAGAGAGAGAGAGAGAAGGAGAAAGTGAAGGATACAGAGAGAGGGAGAGACAGAGAAAGAGACAGAAAGATGAGAGAGAGAGAGAGAGAGAGAGAGAGAGAGAGAGAGAGAGAGAGAGAGAGAGAGAGAGAGAGAGATGGTGAAAATAGAATACACAGGACGTGATAACTGATTGGAGATATGAGAGGAAAGAGAAAGGGCACAAGTAAAGGCAATACTGAGGGGCCTGGAGCAGGCGATCCTGAATGAAAGGTATTACCACTGAAATAAACGACAGAAACCAGAACAGAACTGGGGGAAATCTGGTAAGCTCAGTTTGAGCTCATGTTTGCTGTACCACAAGCATGAAAGCCCTTGGTATTTCCAGGGAATGAAAACAGTTGACTTCGGTGGGCTTCCTGAAGAGCCAGTGTCTCAAACCTTAAGCTTACACAATTGCATGCATGAGCTCTTCTCCTAAACTGGACATGGAGAAATTGAATTTTTGCTGATAGATGGGGGAATTCATTTTGGAATTAAATGAAGTTGAAGAGAAAGGGGAATGGTTATATTAACATATCAAAGTAAGGAGACAGAAGACCTACAGAGATAGAAGTACAAAAGAAAACTCTAAGGAACACTTTGAGATGAAATTCATTTGAAGTCCTTTACTTACTAAAAAAAAATGATCATCTAAAAGTAACCATCATGTATTGGCAATTATCTTATGAAACTTACACATGGACACGTATAAGACCTTTATAAGGGTACATAAAGAAAATGTCCCCATTAGAATAAACCAAATTAGAGAACTAATATTGATTAGAGATCCTGCAAAAAGGTAGATATCGGTTGATGCTGGTTCTCTTCTGGGAATAAGGTCATCAGATGATAGGATCATAGATTTAAAATTCAAAGGGATCTTAAGAGTTCTCCCAGTTCAACAAATACCCTCATTTTACAGATTGGGTACCTAAGGCCCAGAACAATTAAAAGATTTGTCAAAGGCCATAGAATCATGATTTTAAAACTGGAAGCTTCCCTCAAAATCATTTTCACCTCTTTGCAAAGAGATTAGCCAGCAGTCTCTTTTTCTCTCCACTCTTCAGATAAGAAATTAGAGACAAGTCAAGTGACTTAACCAAGATGGCACAAGTATTGAAGAGCTGAGATTTGAAACCAGAACCTCTCATTCCAAATTCATCATTTATTCCACTCTATCCACAAATACACTCAAGGCAAATATTTGAACATAGGTCCTCTGAATCTAAATCCAGAATTCCTTCTGCTGATCCATATGTAGTACTCACACTGCTAATTCCTGAGTTTCCAAGAAAACATCACTATAAATATAATATTATATATATATATTTTAGTCTAAATCTAAACCATATAATTTAAATAAATTTTTTATATCCTCCAAAAGGTTGCTAGGTAGCACAGTGGATAGAGGGTTAGACTTGAAATTCAACCTCAGACACACAGAGCAAGGATTTAAACAATACTTGCCTCAGTTTTCTCAACTGTAATTGGGGATAATAAGACCATTGACTCAAAGGGTTATTGTTAGGATCAAATAATATTTGTAAAGCACCTAATACATGGCATGTAATAGTTACTGTATAAACGTTTGTTCTCTTACTTTCCCACCTTCCTGCTAAAACACTTTTTTGTATGTTATTGACCCCTTTGGACCTCTTCTCAAAATAATAATTTTTCAATACATAAAATAAAATATGTAGCATTTCAAAGGAAATCTGTCATGTTGAAATGTTTATCAAATATCAAAACAAAACAAAAAATGAGGTAACAGAGACCCAAGTTAAGCACAGCCATCCATACATTTCACAGACAAGAAAACAGAAGTCTAAAAAGCTGAAGTGACTTGTCTGTCTAGAACAGAAGGTCACCCAATTCCCAGCGTAGGGCTCTCTATAGGACTCAACCTCTCAGAACTCCCATTTCCTCATCTGTCAAATGATGGGCTAGACTCAATGACCTTATGGTCCTTTCCAGCTCTAAATCTCCATGCCCATACAACCAGGGCAACTGATGGTAGGTGTGTAAATCCTTGACACGTATCCTAGTCTGACATATTCCCAGAGGTCTCTGAAAAAGAGCTCCTGGAACAGTGAAAGAAAGAATACTCCAGAGGTCTTCCAGAAGAGCTCCACTTTGATCCTGAATTATTATGCATCTCCACTGGTCCCAGGCAGGCACCCACAGGCACATACACAAAAGGAGCATCTACATCTGAGCTTCAAACCCTAGCTTTCAGCTGGATATAACACAGAGACAAACAAAGAAGAGCATGTTTCAGCCTGAATGGACTCTTTTGTTGGAGCAAAATAGAATTTCTCTAAGAATGAGCTTTGGGGGTAGAAAAAGAGGACTACTGAAAACCAGTGAAGCAAAAGTAAATGCCCTGCTAGCAATGAATGAAAAATGCTCTTAAAGGCCACTTCCCCTGTGGAATGTGTTCTGTCATTTTTCAGTCATATCTGACTCTTCATGACTCTATTTGGGGTTTTCTTGGCAAAGATACTAGTGTTGTTTTTCATTTCCTTCTCTAGATCATTTTACAGAAAAGGAAACCGAGGCAAACAGGGTTAAGAGACTTGCCCAGTGTCACACAGCTAGTAAGTATCTAAGTGCAGGTTTGGACTCAGGAGATAAGTCTTCCTGACTCCAGGCCCAGCATTTTATACACTGCACCATCTAGCTACCGAATGCAAAGCTGCACACAAATGATATCATTTATAGACCTATTGCTGGTCCTTGGTAGAAGGAACACTGCACTCAGAATGTGGAGACATGGGCTTGAATCTCAATTCTGTCACTTACTAGTCATGTAACCTAGGCTAATAACCTCTCTGATTCTTGATTCCTCTCCTTACATAGGTAGCACTGTATCAGTAAGCACCCCAAGTGGGGGACCTGTTATCACAGGTCCTTTGATCTGTTTTTCTAAAAGGAAAGATAACTTTTGAGGCGTTAACAATAACTTTAATCAAGCACATGTATAATTCTTTTAATCAATAACATATATTATTCACTTAGTTCAGGGGGGTCAGCATCCTGAACTTCAAAGAAAATACAGAGAAATCAAAGATCAAAAGATATGACTTCCTCTGCCTGACCATCAACAAACAGATCCAACTATCTGACCATGGTTACTAGAGAGGGAAGCACCGACATCTGGGTTTTCAAAGCTGAGGGGCCTCTTAGCAGCTTTCCAGAGTCCTCATCTGGCCAAACAAACACTTCCAGTCAGTAAGCTCCAAAGTAAAACCTCACTCTCAGAGTATATATACCTTTTTTGTAGCCAGAAGGCATCCCAACACTTGAGAACCAGTGCCTCCTTAACAAAAGGTGTGCATCTTTCTACAAATCTTCCTTAATCAAACTCCCCTTAATGGCAGGTCCATTAATAGATGGGGAAGATCTTTAGCCACATTAATACAAATACATATACAATTTCTATGGAAAGAAACTCTTGTTTCTGTACTTTACTTCTAAGTTGGCTGATTGTTATCCTTCCTTTTCAAAGAGGACCAAAGTGATATCACTATGATAAAGTGAAGTTTCCTAGTAAAGACTCTTGGTTGATAAAGGCAAGATTCAATGAGAGGCATTTGATATACTAAAAAAAAAAAAAAACAGCAAAAGATCCCACTTTGTTTACCCTCACACTCCACCCTTCCAGGATCCTGGGACTTAACAATCTAAATGGCCATGGATCCTGGAACAAATAGAGGCATTATACTTCTTCATTATACCAAAACAAAAACAGCAAAAGATCCCACTTTGCTTACCATCACAAGCATTCACACAATTTTAAAGTTTGCAAGGCATTATGTATGTATGTTATCATCCCCTTTGGATCCTCACAGCAACCCTATAGGATACATGCTATCGTTGGTCCAATTTTACAGATGAGAAAATGAGACTTAGAGAAGTTAAATGCTTTGCCAAGAGGCCATACCACTCCCTCTCTAAAGGTAGAGGCCAGTAACACAAGATATAGGAACCTTATTCTTGGTGAGAATACATTCAATCCCATGTAACAAGGTAAGGTTCATCTCAGCACAGTATCTGGTACAGAGTAGGCACTTAATAAATGCATGTTGACTAAGGTAGTCTATCCTCAGCATGTGCTGGGGGAGATTTCCCACCCACAAAGAAAATGGAGGCCCAGACTGGTCCACTCTTAGCTCTGCTGGTCAATGAAGCTCTCTGAAAAGGACAAATTAAAAGTCAAAAGGGCAAAAGCTGAATTGGTGATGAAGACTTCCTTTCATAGTCTAGCATAAAACAAAGGCTCCTCCCACAGAAGTTGCCCCATTAAGTCATCCCTATTGGATCCAGAGTGAGTCAAGATTGAATAGAGAGACATAATCAAAGTCCCGAAAAAATATAAAGCAGGAATTTATTAATCACTAAGCACAGAGACTTGAATATAAAAGATGATTAATAGTTATTCACTCAGTTGAATCAAAATAATCTTAGTATTGCTCATTTGCTTCTCTTCTCACCACTTTTCAATAATAAAAATAATAGCATTTATATAATACTTTAAATTTTGTAAGATACTATACCCACATTATTTCATTTGACTGTCCAACAACAAAGTCATGTTTTCAATTGTTTTTTAGCCATGCTTGACTCATCTTGAACCCATTTGGGGTTTTCTTAACAAAGGTACTAGAGGGGCTTTCTATTTCTTTCTCCAGATCATTTTACAGATGAGGAAACTGAGGCAAACAGGATTAAGCTACTTGTTCAGGGTCACAGAGCTAGGAAGTTAATGGAGGCTAGATTTGAACTCAGGTCTTCCAGACTCCAGGGCTCTATCCACTGTGGCACCTTACTATCCCCATTTTGAAGATAAGGAGACTAAGGCTCAGAGGTTCAGTGACTTGCCAAGGGTAATGGACCTTGAAATTGTCTGAGGTAGTATTTGAACTCAAGTTTCCCTGACTCCTTATCCAACACTATCCCCATCTACCTACCTGATTTCTAACTTCAGTTTCCAGAAAAGATTAATGAGCTAATGGAAACAAAACCAAGAACAATAAAATAGATGTATGCTTATGTTTCTATAATTTTACTTAGCCTACTCCTGAGAGTATTTAGATGATGACCACACTAACTTACTATGTGGACTGAGTTACCATGCATTCCTAGCCCCTGGTTCTTCACACACACACACACACACACACACACATGTATCTCCAGCCTGAAGAGATGTTCCCTTCCCCAAATTTTTCCTAGTACTTTATACATCTGACTTTTAATCAAATAATTATAATCTATGTGATACAGTGGAGAGCATTGAGTCTGGAAGTCAAGAAGTCTTCATTTCGAATCTGGCCTCTGATACTTAACTGTGTGACCTTGGTTAGGTCACAGTCTCTCTAACTCAGTTTCTTTATCTATAAACTGGAGATATAATTGAACTTACCTACTTCTCTGGTTTGTTTTAAGAATGAAATGATATATGGAAAAAGTTTTTCAAACCTTAAACTGCTCTATTAATGTTAGTGATGATGTTAATGATGATGATGGTGGCACTATGGTTCAAAGGGATCTTTAGATTCATTTAGTTCAAAACACACACACACACACCAAGTAGGAATACTTTCAATGATCTCTTAACGCAAGCTATAATCAGCACTTTCCTTTGACCTAAGGCATTGGCTCCCTTCTGAGCCAGACCATTCTTCTTTTGCATACGTCTAATTGCTAATACGTTTTTACTCATATTGAGACAAAATCTGTTTCTCTGTAACTTCCATCTGTTATTCCATCTTTTATCTTTGGGGATCAAACAAATCACATTTAATCCTTCTCTTTCATATGTTAGTCCTTCAAATACTTGGTAAGAGCCAGGATATTCCCTTCCATCCCAGTTTCTCTTTTCTAGGCCCAGTATACTAAGTTCTTTCAACTCATCCTTACATGGCATGACCTCCTATTTCCTCAATTTTATTTGTTGCTCTCCTCTGGACATTCCACAGTCTTGCTAAAATGTGGCACCAAAAACTATTCACAGTTCTTCAGATGCGGTCTGACCAGGGCAAAGGACAGGAGGCCCATAGCCTCCTAACTCCCCTTTTAAAATCTTTGTTTCATTCTAGAGAGCTGTAGATATGCATTACCCTTCTGACTCTCCCCATCCCATTAGTCTCTAAACTCTCTGATGTTAGGAGTTGAGTTTTACTCCAGTATTGCATCCGCAGCATCAAGCAGGAGACTTTAGCAATCATGGGAGCCTAATAAACATGCAGAGAATTCAATTCAATGGAGTGTGCATTGCTTATTTGATTTCATATTTTTATTTGTTTGTTTCCTTGTTCCTTGTCCAGTTTAGATCACAGGGATTGCATCTCCCTGTTTTGTATTCAGCACAGCAAACCCTGTTGCACAAGAAACATTAAATAATAGCGATGATAATAATGCAGGCCCTGCTTACATTAAGATACAGAACAGACGATGGGATTGGAAGGAGCTCTGTTAATAAATGAACTCCTGTGTTTTGGTACATAGAAAGCAAAATAGAAAGGCCTGGAAGTAGCACAGGGAATGGAGGAGATTTTTCATTCTTTCTTGTCATTTGCCCTGGCATACAAACACTAGAGGACATTAAAATAAATAGGTCGCACTGCTCTGGCTTTTTTTTCTGCTGTGCGTTCTGTGCATCTAATTGGTAGTTTCAGCACAAATGAGACTTCTCTGAGGTACTGAGTGAACAGAAGTGTTAGTGGGAGGGAGCATTCTTTAACCTCTTCCTCCCATTCCATAATTCATCCCATAAAACTGCTGTCTTTTAATTTGTATTCAAAAACAAAAGAAACGACAAAAACATTGCCATAAACTGTTGAGAACTTGTTATTCTACCTGAGCATATTGGAAATCTGTATTATTATGGTCTAATTAAGTACTCTTCTGGCTAAATAATAAGAATCAGAACATCTCAGAATGTTTTAAGGGCTCAAAGGACATTAAACGCATGAACTCATTTGACTCTGACCACTGTTCCATGACTTAAGTTAGTATACTTATGTCTATTTTAAAAATGTGGAAACTGAATCTCAGAGAATGTAAGACACCTGTTCAAAGTTACACAGCTAGTAAGTGGTGGAGTCACATCTCAAATGCTGATCTGCCGGCTTTCAAGTCAATGTTTTTTCTATTATCTACATCAGTGCTAAAAAATGTTTCTCCAATCACCACATATAGAAAAATTTCAATTAATTGAAAGACTACCAACCAATATGTGTGTGTGTGTGCGAGCATGCATGTGTGTTTCTTTCCTGTGTGCTATCTTCAAGAGGAAGTTACAAGTAATAGGAAAACCAGTAGCTATTAAAGTAATCAAGATAATAACTTCCAGGCAAAAGCCTAGGCTCAATAAAAATTCAGTCAAATCTCCCTATCTCATACCATCACATTTAGTAGACTATAAACTACTTAGGGGCAGTAATGGTTTGGTTTTGTCTTTGATTTTTACCATCAAGCATAATCCCTTGTACATATTACAAGTGGGGGAAAGGGCCCTCACAACATGTGAGGGCTTGGATACACGAGGTTCTTTTATACTAAGAAGCATATGTCAAAATTTTAAAGTCCTTCAAGATCCTTGATTATCAGAGAAACACTCCCATATGTTCATTATACAGTAACTATTAAGGTCTAGTGTCCTCCAAGGTAGTTGACCCCACCTATAAGGACTCTCTTCTGGACCCTCCTGACTTAAGAGTGATTATCAGTAGTAACTGTTGCTGTTTCCCTCCCAGGCTGATGTCCTTTTTCTCTTTTCTATGCCTCACTAAAGGGGCCATCCCCTGGCTACTTCTTAAAGAGTATTCACTGAATGGGCATTACCTCACTCAAAGTGAGTTCCTGAATAGACCTTGGCCTCTTTAGGCCAAGGTCTCCCATTGCACCGTGGGTCATCTCCAATCATCCTGATGAATACCTGGTCACTGGATTCAGATGCTTTGGAAAAGAAGTGAAGCTGGTGACCTGCACAGCCCTCCCTCACTCAAAACAAAGTCAAGTGCAAGGCATGTCATTATTTCTCTGATGGCATGGTCTTCTTCAGCAATAAAAAACAAACAGAGCAACAACTATTAAGGGAAGAATATGAATAAATACATTTTAGAAATATATTCAACATGGAACAATACAAAGGGTGATTTTTTTTTTGATAATCTTTAGGTAAAAGAGCATTTTCAAAGGAAGAAATGCAAATTGAAAATAACCAGATTTTTTTTAAATGATCCAGTCAAGAATGATACAAAGTAAAATCCCTTAGAACCTTAAAATTGGCAAAGATGATAAAAGATAGGAATTGTGAATAATAGAGGGGCTAGACAACAAGAGATACACTAATATACTATTGTTAGAGCCATGAATTTTTCCAACCAAATAAAATAATTTTAAATTATGAGAAACTACTCATATCCTTTGACCTAGCAATTCTATTAATAGACTATCTCAAGGAGGTCAACACTAGAAAAGGAAAGAGGTCTATATGGAGAAATAGACAGATATGGACATA
Source organism: Bettongia penicillata ogilbyi (assembly GCA_023548195.1). NCBI lineage: Eukaryota > Metazoa > Chordata > Mammalia > Diprotodontia > Potoroidae > Bettongia > Bettongia penicillata. Next base: position 1,587,362 of record JAJHZJ010000278.1, read on the forward strand.
AATATAGATATAGATAATGCATAGTTATTGATATATACTACATGATGCTATAAATATTCTTATTTATAGTATATTTTAGATGTATATTTCTCTCTATATATATGTATCCATTCACATAAATACAGAAAAATACTCTGAATAGTCTGATGCTGACATATCAGAATATGTGTAATACATACAAAGTGCATGTAAATTTTTCATTCACAATGAGTTATGTCATTAATAACCAAGCTACAATGGGGGATTTTCATTTTAATCATTATCAAAATCTAAAGATAAGGAGATGCAGAATTTTAGGCATCAACTTCTAGGAAGTGTCAGGCAGATGTGTCATGTAATACATCTATTGTTTTCCTGTATTCACCTATTTCTCTTGGTTCCTTTCCAGCCTCTTCTTTCCTGCTGCCCTGGAAAGTGGCTGCTCCAAGTGAGGAAGAAATTGGTGTTTAGGCTGTACTACATGACTGCTGAGGACCCTTTCCAACTCTCAAATTCTGTAATTCTGTAACTTTGATACATTGGAAAAACACCTCAATTCCTTTTGTTATTTGTAAGACTTTCCCTTTGGATTTCTACAATCCAAATCAGTTGAGCAAAACCACTAACCTGTCAATTGGATTCAATTCTTCTCCCCTATCCCTATCATCTATTCTATAATTTATCCTTTCACAACCAATCTTTTTTGAAGGGTTTTCATTTTGTGTTCCAGAAACTGACATGGAAATTGAACAGAAACTCATCACAAAAGAAAGATGGAATCCTTGCAGCATAGGAATTTCTAGGGTGGGCTGAGGACTCTTCATCACTATGTATTTGACTTAAAAAAACAACAAAAATAGAGAATTAAGTCAAATTGCTTGAGCAACCATGGCAGGTCTTAAGAGGATAATAAAAATAACAATACCTTATATTTGTATAGTGCTTGAAGGCTTGCAAAACATTTTCCTTACAAGAACCTTGAGGGGTGGGTTATACAAATATGTCTGCCCCTGTTTTTCAGATGAAAAATTGAGACCCATACAATTAGGAAGTATCTGATGTAAATCTTGAACCTTGATCTTCTGATTTGGAATCAATACTTTTCCTAGTCCTGGCTCTTATCACTGTCCCAAGCTGCCTCAAACAAATCATATATCAAAGTTTTCCCCCAACCCCATCACCTAATGAATACTTGATATTCAAGGAAAGATCTCTAATTATACAAGAAATCTCATTTTTAAACAGGCAGGGACTCTGTGATCTCTGAGATCCCTTCCAATTCTGAGATTCTGAGATCTACAGTATACAATTTATGAACTACTTTGTATAGCACATTTGTGTATAGAGAGTACTGACTGAAGTTATCAATGTATCAATCAGTTAACATATCTATGTGTATATGTGTATATGTATACACACACACACACACACACGGAGGCCCTAACATCAATACATCTATATGTATATGTATAGATAATTGATTGATAGATATATACATACATATAGTGTGCATATAAATATCCATAGAACTGTCAGAGTAGAGAAGGACCTTTAAACTTATGCTAGTGGCCAAATTCTCTTATAAGACATTCCCAAGAAGTGACATTATCTCCAGACTTTTCTTAATGAACACAGTGAGAGGAAACCCCTTGCCTCCTAAGGTATCCCCTCATACTTTTGGATTTATCTAATAGTTATAATCAACCTACACCTGCTTCTCTACAATGTTTACCTTGTTCTTGCCAAGCAGAACAAGTCTAATCTGTCTTCTAAGTGACAGACTTTAAAATAATTTTAGAACCAGAGAGCTAGAGACAGAACAAGCTAAACCAATTGTCTTATTTTATAGACAAGAGAACTGACAACCAGAGAGCTTGTTCAAGGTCACAGAGATAGTACTATTAGGGCCAGGATTTGAACTCCAGTCTTTGGATTCAAAATCCAGGGTACTCTACACTGCTCAACACTAAAGGCAGATATTGTGCTATACCCCTCCACCCCCACAAGTTTTATTTTATCTTTATTTATGTTAATCTCCCCCTACTAATTTCTTTAGCTTATCCTTATATCATGTTCTCAAGGTCCTTTCCTATCCTAGTTGACCTCCTCAGGATACTCTCTAGCTTACCTCATAACCTAGTTCGTATTCAATCATTTCAGTCATGTCTAATTCTCTGAGGTTATCATGGCAGAAATACTGAACTGTTTTGCCACTCCTCCAGCTCCTCATTTTAGAAAGGAAATGAGTTGACCAAGGTCAAGCGACTTGCCCAGGGTCACACAGTTAGTAAGTGTCTGAGGTCAGATTTGAACTCATGAAGATGAGTCTTCTTGATTGCAAGCCCAGTGCTGTATCCATTGCACCACTTAGCTGGTGTGATAACTTACAGATCTCTGAATTCCCCATAGTGCCTAGCAAAATACGCTTTGCACATCACAGGCACTCCAGAAATACTTGTTGGCTGACTGCAGTGTTTGATTCAAGTTACCTTTTCCTTTCATTCTTTCTCATCATATCCAGGCATGTTTTCCTCCATTCCACACCCCTTTTCTAATACTTTTCATTTTTACAGACTGTGATGTCACCCAGAAACTAGAAGATGCCTGCTGAAAAACTGTTATTTCACACATGAGTGATAATATTTTCATCTTCCACACAACTCAAATAAAGGGCTAGTAGGCCTATTAAAAAACAGCACAAACAAGCTGAAAATCAAAAAGCAATTTTTTTCCCATCAAGGGGACATCACTTTCACTGGATACTGTAGGTTTATTTACTTTGTTTTACTTGATGTGTATTGTACACACAGACATCAGCCTAAACGTTGAAGTGAAAAACAATATATTCAAAGTAATTTCTGTGATCATAAAAATCTACAAAATAATTACTTTAGAACAGAGATTAGAGGATCCTTTCCTTTCTAGCAGCTACAAGGAGAAAGAACCAATCTGGAAGGTTGTACCTAATGAATGCTTTCCAAACAATGAGCACTTATTATATGCCTATCAAGGGCCAAGCACTCCACTAGGCACAGGGGGATATAAAAACAGTGAAAACAAAAGGGAAATAGGTCTTGCCCTCAAGTGATGTGCATTCAACCATGAGATATTTAGAAAATAACATTGATTTAATCGTGGAGTGGCCCTAACAGTAATTGGCATCTTGAAAGGAAGCAGAACTTGAGCTGAGTCTTGAAGACAGCCAGGGGTCCTAAAAGGCTTAAATAACAAAGAAAAGAATTTCAAGCATAGGGTATAACCTATACAAAGATACTGAGGCAGAAGAAAAAGCTTCCTGTAAGGACAACCACAGGGGAGCAGTTTTGCTGAAGCATAGTTTTTGTGAAGATAGATACATAATCAAGCCTGGAAAGAAGGTAGCACTAGATTATAAAAAAGTAAAGTTACAAGTATCAAACAAAAGTGTCTTTGTATGGTATTCTAAAGGCCTTGGAGGGGACAGGAGCTTGAAGATCCTCCACTAAGCTATTGAGGAATTACTACCTGTTTCTATAAAGGGAGTGCCTTGTGATTTCTATCCCTATGGATTTCCATTTTGGTGAATCTCTAAACATAGGAGATGGAATAGCCAAAGGGTACCATAGGAGTTCTCGTCTTTCTTGCCAAAGAAGGTAAATAGTGAAGTTGGTTTTTTTTTTTTTTTTGGCTCAATATAAAGAAGAGCTTTAAAAAAATAGCTTCTCCAAAGGGGAATGGATAGTATTGGGTGATCAGTAATTCTCTACCACTACACATCTTCAAGTTGAGATGAAATAATCAATTTGAATACATACAGGGGATTCCTTTCAGGGATATGTTAGACTACATGACCTTTGATGTTGCTGTTCAATTGTTTTTCATTTAGTCAGACTCGGTGACCCTGTTCGGAGTTTTCCTGGCAAAGATAGTGGAGTGGTTTCCCACTTCCTTCTCCAGCTCATTTTATGGATGAAGAAACTGAAGCAAGCAGGGTTAAGTGATTTACCCAGGGTCACACAGCTAGTGAGTGTCTGAGGTCATATTTGAACTCAGGAAGATGAGTTTTCCTGACTCCAGGTCAGGTACTGTATCCACTGTACCATCTAGCTGCCTCTGAGATTCTATAACCCTATGCTCACAATTTCACTGTTCTAAATTCTGTTATGACATAGCTTCTAGTTCTGACACTGTATATTCTATATACTTGAGGAATATAGAATCTAATACCTTCTGACTCTAACATTCTGTGTTCCTAAGACACTTCCAGCTCTAATGGTTTGTGTTCCAAAGTCACTACCAACCCCTAATATTCTATAGTTCAGTGACTCTCTGACACAGGGCCCAGCCCTACAGCCCTTACAATGTAATTGGGTGGACAAGTCATCAACCAAATAAAAATTCATGATAACTTATTCCAAATCTAATGCCCCAGTCCATAATGAGGCTGTATGGATGATTTCAATGAGCCTGTGGAGTGTTTGAATTTCTGCCTAAGTCATTATTCATTCACCAAGATAAAAAGTTATCCACATCTAAAAATGTCATCCTTTGGATAAAGTCTTTTGACAATATTAGTTGGTCTTTTCATCATAAATGTCCCCCTAGCCTCTCTTTTAAAAAAAAGTTCTTTGATTTTAAAACACTTGCAAATGAATTATTTATCCAAATGGATGCTAATGAAAGTCGTTGTAATTAGAACAAAAGTCAGATGAATTTTGAGGGTTCCCCCCCCTCCATCTTTCCCAAACATCCCTTTAAAAGAAGAATAAGCATGTCTGTTTCATGTTAGTCTTCTGAAACCATACAGCAATTTGAAGCTGATGGAAGACAGTCTTAGACTTTGCATTTACAACTGATATCTGTTCAGTCTTCCCTTCCCTGTTGCTACATACATATTCCTTTTCCTTTCCACTTCTATATTTTTTAACTGAGATGCTGATATGGCTTCAGTTTTGTTTCTAGATCCAATTTGCTTTCAACTTTAAAATGAAAAAAGTCAACATATATAAATAGGCTCAGCCATTCATATCCAGGACCACTCATTTCCACCTATCAGATAGATGTTGCTCATGGTGCACAATTACCAATCCTCACTCAACAATCCAATTCTTTGTAGCTATCTTTCAAAGGAATTCTGTTTGGGTTCTTAAATGAAAAGGAAGTTAGATCATTAAAATGACTTCCAAAGTAATGCATTTTAAATGAAAAGATTTTTAAGCCTTCAGAAAAAAAGAGAGAGAGTTAAAATGAAAGATTCCGGAAAGCTCAAATGAATATGTTAATTCTGTCAACATTCAAGACTCAGAGACCAAGCCTAGGACTGATATAGCAGATGGTGATTTATTGCTCCTGAAACATAATTTTAACTACTATTTTTTCTCCTACTAAATAAATGTCTCTAGTGAAATTTTGTCATGGAATATGCATATACATACAAATATATACAAATATATATGTCTCTGTTTTGTTTTAAAGATGAGGTTACTGTGCTGTGATATTAGTGATTTTCATTCAGATATGCCAAAAGATATTGAGATAAAGGAACAGATGACAGATTAATCCATAGTTCTTTCATCTACATGGTGCCAAATTTAATCTGTCTCTCTATGGACACTATGCATTTGCATATCTGCCACATCATTTCTATTTAAAGAAGGGGAAAAGACAGAGATGAGCTTCAGGGGGTCGAGTTATTAGAAGTTGTTTAGCTAAAGCACCAAGCTATTCTTTTGTAACCAAGGGTTTTCTTCTAGGATTTAAGTAGTCTGTTTATCTTGGATTAATTGAAACATTTTCAGGACACTACTACAGGTGAGAGAAAGAAGTAAGTGTCTGCCTACGAATGCTAGAGTGGGTCATTGGGTTATCACATTTAACTTCTCACAACAGGCAAAATCTTAAACATGCTGCTTCTTATTATCTTTGAACAGTGAAGAAACACTTTCCTTCACTCTATGACTCTTACCATTAATAAAATCTTCTGCCAAAAAATTGTCTTCTGGGAATAGGAAAGATACACACTCATCTAACCATGCTGGATAACAAGAGCAAAGAGTTAGAGATGGAAGGGACCTCAGAGATTGTTCAACTCCCTCATATTATAAATGTATAAAAGAAGACTCAGAGAGTTTAAGGGATTTACCCAAAGACGCAGAATTTGCAAATGGCACAAACAGGGTTTGAATCCATGCTCTGTGACTATAAATCTAGAGTTTCTTCCACTGCATCACACTTTATGACTTTAAAATTGAGACCACATTTGAAATTATGTTGTTTTAAAGTACACAAAGGCTGGTTAAGGAATACGTCATGGGAAAGAAGTAAAATAACAAGTTTTGAAAGTCCCCCATAAGACATTATTGGGGAGAATTGCAAAAGCCTCGAAGCCTGGAGTGGAATTAGAAACAAAAATATTAAACATTTAAATGCCTACTGTACTTATGGATATTTTACCATACAACCCAGTTTACAGTGTTTGTTACTATGAATCCCATAATCTCTCTTTGTCCAGGTCCTGCAGCCTCTGTCAGAGGCACACCAAATGTGGCAAAAAGACCACAGTTATTTTAGATTTTACAACATTGAATCATGTGTACTAAGACATCCAGCAGTTTTTTAATATAATCCTACTGCCCAGTTTTGGACAGCTACATAGTGCAGTGGAGAGAATGCCAGCCCTAGATTCAGAAAGACTCATCATCCAGAATTCAAATGTAGCCTCAATCACTAGCTACGTGACCTAGACGAGTTAACTGAACTCAGTTTGCCTCAGTTTCCTCATCTGTAAAATGAGCTAGAGAAAGAAATGGCAAATCACTCCAATATCTCTGCCAAGAAAACTCCAAACAGGGTCATGAAGAGTCAGACACAACTGAAAAATGACTGAACAATTTCCCAGCTCTACCCCCTGGAATACATACAACACAGGAATATAGCAGGGAAACACAAAGCTACACTGAGAAAGATACTCAGATAAGCTACCTTGCTCCATAAGGGGCACACCTATCTTTCTTATTTTTCTTCCTGAAAACACCAATTTTTGCTATCTGAAGGATAATTTAGAAATACCCGATCAGAAGTCTGGGCTAGTACTATTTTTCTAAGGAGGAGAGATGCTAGCTGGTCAGTTATTGACAGAATCTACCGCCTTTCTTCTTCATCTGTCAATTTCCCTGTCTTCTGAATTGCAGTGATGAAGTGATATCTGCATGCTCCAAACTTACACAGTACCTGTGGTCCGCTTTTCTCACTGGTCACTTGCCATGAAGTACCTTGTTTTGAAAAAAACTGTAAAGCACAATTTAAAGGGTGCAGGACCTAGAAACAGATGGCCTATGTCTGAGTCATGATTTTGCCAATTTCAAGATGTGTGAAAGTCATTTCATTTCTCTGTGACTCAATTTCCCCGTCCATAAGAAGTGGATGATACTGCATTTATACCTAACTGTTCTATCATGAGAATTAAATGTCTTTATGGCAATACATTGTTTTATATATCTGTTTATGTGGAAGAAAAATCATCCCTCTAACTCGATCCCTTCTATGTACCCCTCATGGCACCAGGAACAATGTTAAATACTGAGCAGACATTCATTAAATATCTGGAGTGACTAGTCACATGTTTCTGTGTTTTGTGTGTGTGTGTGTGTGTGTGTATGTGTGTGTGTGTCGCACATATCTGTGAATGCATATGCTGAATAAAGGTATAGGCTAACAAGAAAAGCTATGAACAACAAAAGGAGGTACATTCAAAGTGGAAATAGAAAGTAAAGGAAGAGTCATTGCTTCAACAGGCTGGATAATCATAATAAACCATAGCATGAAAGAAAAACTACTGAGTTACTATGCAACTTCTATTCATTTTACTGAGGATAGTAATCTTTGGATACAAAAAGGAAGAAGGAAAATGACAGGTTAGAAAACAAAAAGGTTAAATGCAGCTATAGTACAAGAGGGTAGAGATGTATTTGATGAGGACCTAAAGGTAACTCTTTCCCACAGTATAAGAAGAAACACCAGATGACATTAGGAAAGCATTCTTGGTGAGCTTTGTAAAATTATGGAAAAGAATGGGTGTGCCATGGGACTACAAAAGGGCAAATTTTCTCCCAACTTCCCAATACTGGGTGTAAGATTGGACATTTGGAAACTCAAGGTTGATGAATTTGACTTGAATTCCTAACATAATACTCGAAAAAGAAGTTATTAAGGGGATAGTTAGCAAGGATCTAAATATAGGGATAATCACCAAAAGTTATCTTCATCGAAAACAGGTCATACCAGACCAAACTCATTTTTTTTGTCTGGCAGGATTGCTAGACTAGTAAATTAGAGGAATCATGTAGATAGTTTACTAATATTTCTTTGTAAAACATTAGACACAATCGCTCGCGCTGTTCTTGGGGGAAGATGTTGAGATTAAAAACTAGGCAATACTGTATTTAAGGGGATTCAGAACTGATTGAATGGTTTGACCCAAAGAATATTCACCAATGGCTCAAAATCAAATTAAAAGAAAGTCTCCAGTGGAGCATCCAGGAGTTGGTCCATTATCTTCATTTCAAAAGATGATGATTTGCTTAGCAAATCATTTAATTGTCCCAACAATCCTGAGAAGTAGGTGCTGTTATTATCCTCATTTTGTAGAAGAGGAAACTAAGGCAAATAGAGGTTAAGTGACTTGCCCAGGGTCACAGAGCTACTAAATGTCTTAGGATATATTTCAATTCAGGTCTTCCTGACGCCTGGCCCAGCACTCTACTCACTGCACCACTTAGATGAGCAACAGGATGTACTAATCTTTCCTATGTCCATCTATAACAAGGCTTAGAGGGTTTGTATTGTGCTCGAGGGAGCGGGGGTATTTTGGGTAGCCTATTTTGCTTCTGGATGTGTGTACATTGCTCAGGAAAGAAGGAGGAAGGGAAGAAGAGGGAATGGAAGGGAGGAAAGGAAGAAGAGAGGGAGAGGGAGAGGGAGGGAGAGGGGGAGGGAGAGAGAGAGAGAGAGAGAGAGAGAGAGAGAGAGAGAGAGAGATTTCTTCACTAAATTCCCCAAACTTGAAGCCTAAGAACTCAAAAAAAAAAAAAAAAAAAAGGAAAGAATCCATGAATAATCCTGCCCCCTTTGAAAAACGCTTGTGTAAATTTCATATCTTCAGTAACCTCAAGCAAGGGATGCTTTTATTATATATTTGAATCTAGTGTGGCTAAGCACAAATCCATCAAATACCAAATCTATCCTGTGATTGCCACTTTCATTTGTGTCCAAGTAACCACAGCCCTGCTCTTCTCATTATGTTTCCAGAACTGGTGAGTTATTTGTGATCCTGTGGGATCGGATGTGTAAGTTGAACTGTCACTCATTCTGTATCATCCTTTCTATATGATCTTATTCTACTACTACATTACTGCTGGCACTGTTAACCTCTTGTACATACCCTTGACCATCATCCCATTCAACTGACGCAGTGACCTTAATTTGCTACTTTTCTTTCCACCAATATCTTTAAAAAAAAAATTGTTGTCCTTAGCTTTCCTCGTCAGCTCCATACCCTGATCTAGCCAATGCACACACACACACACACACACACACACACACACACACAGCAACAAGTACTGCAGAAACAACCACAATCAGAAAAGTTTAAAGAATGGGTGGCCAGTCGATCTGGGTTCTAATTCTGACTCTATCAATGACAAACTGTGTGACCTTGGACAGGTCATTTCTATCCTCTAGAATTCAGATATCTTATCTGTCAAATACCAGGTTGTACTCAGTTATCTCTAACATTCTAATGTTTTGTCAATTCATCAAAATCCCTGTCTCAAGGTTTTGCTTTGAGAAGGAATGAAATACAATACTTTAAAGCAATTCCCAGCATTGTGAATGTTAAATCACAAGGAAGCCATATTAAAATGTCTTCCCCTGCAATATTTCCTGGCAGGGGTTAAAATGAAAGGCAGCTGGAAAGCTTAATCACCTCACATGTGTGCAAACACCCACATAATATTTACTAGACCTCAACAACTTCCACCATCCATAAAATGATTCCCCCATACTTAATTATGCCCAGAGTAACAGTATATTTATAAAGGCAATTAATAAATCAATAGGGTTTTTAACACTCTAAACAAGTTGTAAGAGCTGCCTAACATGTTTTGACATGATGACAATGAACTGAATCATGATTCGGTTAAGATTTATTCTGTCAAAAGCTTAGATATAATTGCCACATTCGACCTCTACGTATACAAACATCCCCTAATTCCCGTTTGGTCGGTCACTACCAAAACACTCCCAAAGTTTTGATAAGTCTAATTGACTCAGTCCATTTCAGCCTGAAAAGAATGAGTCACACACACACACACACATGATTTTACACATTAGCACATTTTAATTAAATCTTTCAGAGGGTACAATAATATGTGTATATCTAATTAACTTACTCATCAGGCTCATAAGTGGACCAAAGAGTAAAATATTTGAATTCAAGCAAAACAAGACTATTAAAGGGAAAAATCTGGCAAAACACTTGTTCAGCTCTATGAGGAAAATAGATCCTTTTTGTCAAAGCCTGAGTCTTGGCTAGTTCATAGATATCTTTCGATCACAGATTTTGAATTAAAAGGAGCCTTGGAGGCCATCTTGTCTAAACCTTTCATTTTTTTCAGGTGAGGAAAATGAGAGCAGGGAGATTTTCTTTTTTTAAATCTGCCTAAAGTCACACAGGAAACAAGCATTAGAAATGATATGTGAACGACAACCTCTGTTTGCAGACTGACTTTTGTTTGTTTTTACAACTAATTTTGTGGTTGTAGATTTCAATGGAGCAGTACAGGAATTATATCCAAAGATTTATTTTGTTTCTTGGGATCTTGGTTTCCTTACTATAAAATGAGGGGCTTGAAAAAATTGGGTTCTAAGGTTCTTTATGCCCTTGACATTCTGTGTTCTATGGTTAAAAGTCTCTGTGAGTGCTAACATTTTATGGCATTTTCTTTCTAAAATGGTTGCTTTTGTACTCTTGAGTCATTTATGGAACAGTCTCACTTTAGTATGTTTGGAATTCAGGAAAGAAAAAACCCCATTTCAGCAATAGAAAAAGACCCAGTTAAATTTCATTTCCCCGATAAGCAGATAAAAGCCAATAACTGGACTGATTTTTCATTAGATTATGTAGCACAGATCAAAAGCTACAAATCTGGCATAAATTTTAAAACAATTTTTCCTGAGGATTTCTGGGACATTAATTTCTCCTTCCTTATGGCAGGTTAACTGAACCAAGTTTTCTGGCACTCAGATCTGGCAGATGAACAAGTCTACAACGGTTCCTTTCAAAATTATGTAGTTTTTTTTTCAAGGCCAGTTAGGAAGACAGAGATTGGAAACTGACCACAAACTTATTTGTAATAAACTTACAAGTACCTTGGGAATAGGAAGTGATGAGCACTTCAAACCAAGTAACAAGCCCATTAACAAAAGCTTTTCAGTTTTTAAATATCACAACTGTGAATTTCACTGTGGTTTTAAAACATATCCCCCCAAAAAGGAGAAATTCTATGTTCAAAAGACTTTTCATATATTAAACAATATTTAAGGTCTTGTGAAGTCACCAACTGACAGTTTGGGAAATGCAGATATTTCAAAAGCACTCAATTAGACTGGTAAAGTCATGGGATCTGAGCAATTCAGGAAAAAATTGCTATCATAAAATGTAAGAACTGGAAGAGATATTAGAGATAGCCTAGTTCAATGGCCTCATTTTATAGACAAGGAAACTAAGACTCCAAAAAGTGATTTGCACACAGGTACCAGAAGCAACAGCAGCTCCCATTTACATAGTATTGTAAGGCTCATGAAGAATCTTCCTCCCATTATCTTGCTTGATTCTCAAAACAGCTACACAAAGTAGATGTTCTAATGAGCAATTAGGTGGCACAGTGGGTAGAATGTGGGGACTGGAATCAGGAAGTCTCATCTTCATGAATTCAAATCTGGCCTCGGATGCTTATTAGCTGAGTGACCCTGGGCAAGTCACTTAAACCTGTTTGCCTCAGTTTCTTCATCTATAAAATGAGCTGGAGAAGGAAACAGCAAACCATTTTAGTATCTTTACCCAGGATATCCCAAACAGGGCCATGAAAAGTTGGACACAACTGAATATCAAAAGTAAATAAGGTTCTTGGATTTGAAATCCAATCCTTTAACTCAAACTCAGTCCTATTTTCACCATGCCACAGAATGAGATTGAAAAGGGCTTAATATTAAGACCACGTAGGTTTAGCTGAAGACAACCCCTGCACATTTTAAAACAAAACAGAAAATAACTAACATCTGAATGAAAGCATGCTAATTTTGCTTTCAGTGGAATTTGATGTTATCACCTGAGACCTTTCTTTAACTTAGTAAAACTCTTTTCTGTGAAATAGGAGTCTAGCCAGGCATTTTCTATATGCAAACTGGATAAGAAGATCAATCATGGTTCCATTAGTAGAGGGGGTGAAGGGGAGAGTAGTCAATGCCAAAACAAAATCAGAATCCTTTACAAGTATTTAAGATCCTGTTATTGGTGTCAGATACTTCCTGAAAGCAATCTGATACTATGTAGTCAATACTGTAGATTTTTCTTTGACAAAACTCTGAGTCTAGGTCAGTCAATTCATCCAGGAGTCATTAGGACTGCCTTCATCTTCATAAAGAAGTATTTGAATTCCAGGCAATGGAAATGACTAATGATATTATCAGAAAGAAAACATGCCGAAGGGCTAAACACACTCTTCTTGATTAGTTGGTTGATAATTGGCTAGATAAATTTATAACCAAAATTAAAATAACATTTTTGTTCCATATCCAAATAACAGTTCATTTATATTTGGGTTATCCAAAGTTTTGGATTTGCTTTTCCCACTAACCTCTGTCAGTGTAGATGGCATAGAGTTGATATCTAGCTTGGCACAAATTTTTAAAGAGGATAAATGATTTATCAAAGCAATATAATGAAGATGGCTAATTCTGTGGTAAATGGCATGCTGTAGGTTTTTACTGTTGTTTTGTACTAGGAGTGGCAACTGGGCTCATAGCTGAGAGATGTAGGTTCTGTTACCACCTCTACCGATCAATCTGTGGGACACTAGGCAAGTCACTTTACATCCCCAAGGGTGAGCTTCCTCGTCTCTTAGATGAGGACATAGGACTGAATGATCTCGCTTCTCTTTATCACTATTAATGCGATAGTAATATCATGTTTCAGCTTCATAATGTTGTTATATTTCTAGGCATGTTCAGCAAATGAGATAATGCATATAAAGCACATCTTGTACAGCTGGGGTTCTGAACCTTTCTCGCATCATGGACCCCTTAGATAGTAAAGATTCTTCAGAACAATGTTTTAAATACACAAAATAAAATACATAGGATTTAAAAGGAAGCCAATTATAATGGAATATTGATTTTTTTTTTTAAAGTTCACACACCCCAAGTTAAAAAGCTCTGATTGCTCTAAGACAATCCATATATGGACAGTCATGGACACTAGATGTCATCTCAAAGTATATACATGCTCTCTTCCAATCCAGGTCTGAGATTCCTATTCCCTATAGGTCCAGAGCCAACTCAGTGATACCCAAGAAGTGTCTTGATTCTTTGACTATTAATTGTTCCTGAGCTGACCTCATACACTGGGAAATGGATGAGTTATGACATCTAATTCCAGTTCAGATAAAAGAGGTCACTTAATCAGAAGGTAAATCTATTTCATTTCCTTAGCAGTAACAGCAGAAAAAAAGTCATACCCATTATGTGCACAGACACACATATATGCACAAATATATTCATATAAATACACACTATGTGTGTATACCTGTGTGTGTGCACATACACACACATTTATGGTAATTTTTCGCAATGGAAAATACATTCTGAGCATTAAAAATAAATAATACAGTTCAGTCAGGAGAGACAGTACTGAGAACTTAGGTTGTCAGGGACAACATGGAGATGGTGGGACTGAAAATGAGCCTAGAAGGAATGGTACTATTTAGACAAATGGAGACTGGATGAAGGCATTACATACTCCTTTTTTTAAACAAATATTTACTGAATCAACATTATGTGAAAGGCATGATAGAAAATGATGAGTAAGATGAAAATGATGAAGGCCCTGCTTCCATTCAACTCTATTATGGATTTAGTAGCACTAGTACCATCTGAGCATTTGTGTGCTATATATAATACACTTAAAATATTTAATAAATGTGGTGATATACAGACATATTTAGGATCAACAATTTGACATCAAACTATAATTTTTCCCCCATGCTTTTGTAGTTGTTTCTTACTGTGTAAATAGATGTTTCTGAATTTCAACAAGGACTGTTAAGGTGAAAAGCAAGATACAAGCGTCAGGAATTTTTATAAGCCACAATTTTCCATGAACCACAAGCACAGTGTTTAACAAACACATATTTGAATATTTAAAATATGCATTGCCTCTAGCTATGTATATCAAATAGTATGTATTAAGTCAAATATTAAGTCAAATAAATAAAGCAGGACTGGCGTAACTAATTAAGTATCTCTGATTCACATTCTTTTTAAACAATAAGAAAACCTTAATCCTCTTCTTTCCTAAACTCTTTTAAGCAATTTTAATATTTGGCAAAAGAATAACGTAATGAATGAATATACAATTTAAAAGGGCTCTGTTACCATGAGGTAGATCTTGTACTTCAGGACTATTGCTTCACTCTTTTTCAAATTAAAATGAAATCTATGTTTATATCTCTGCTCTTAACACTGTGGTGTGAGTGTTGAACTGCTTTGCCCTTCCACTTAGAAAAGTATCAAAGTATTTAATATGCAACGTAAAACAAGAGAGAGTGCAGGGTCCTTTCATTCCAATTTTTCTATACAACAGTAATTAGAAAATCTATGGGAATCCTGAGGCTCATTACTTAAAAAATAATTCTGCCACTAACAAAAATCCACTAGCTAGTTCTTAGTCACATTTCAAAATGAAATTTATATATTAAATAGTATTGATCTCAGATCAGCTGCTGCTCTGACCACTGCCATACCAATCTCCTTAGCTTGGAACTCATTAAATCATTTATCTTGTCAAAGAGCTAGGCACAATGCCTAGAAATATCAAATACTCGAGGATACTGCTCTTATACTTCATTTCCACTTGGTAATGGACTGCCAACAAAGCCCTTACATCAAATCCAACCAAGGAGAGACACCTTAAATGAGTACTGGAAAATAATTTGACAATAAAGATCATATGAGTTTGTAGTAAGGATTTGCTAGCAGAGGGGGAAAAATTATTTCCTACAAAGCAAAACGATGAGTTTTAAAATACTTGTTAGAGATTCTAAGACTTGTATTATTTATCAGAGGACAGGCACTGAAAACATCAGAGATGAGATTTGGAAATTATGCTGCCAGTTCCTGAGAGTGGAAGGAAGTCTGTGGGGGTGGCAACAAGGTCAGGTGGGGCCCAAGGAAGGTGGCTGGTATAGAGGTTAGTTGTCAAAATCAAATGAATTGGGTCAGATAGTCATTTAAAGGGCCTATTAAGAAGCACACAGGGAACAGAAAGCAATCCATATTAGGGTACTCACAGTCAGGAGGACAAACCGAGGGCAGGCAGGAGGAGCCAGAGGTTAGGAGAAGAATCACTTACTTTGAATCTCCTGGGTTAGGAAAAGTATCAGACAAAAGTCTTTAGCATCCTGGATAGTTATCCAATAGTAAACTTTAAAGTTTCTAAGGCCACTTTAAGCATTTATTTTCAGAGCTCTAGACCTGGATAAGATCATGACATTATGGATTTTAGAGCTGAAGAGTCATCTAATCTGACCCCATCATGTAAAACCTGAAGAAACTGAAACCCAGAAAAAATTAAGTGATTGACCAAAAGTAGTTAAGAGAAGTAAGATAACTAGGAAACTGGGATTAGAACTGAAGTCTGACAATAGAGTGTTGCTCTTAAATCTGATACGTTGCCACATGACTGGTACTTGCTTTGTCACTAGGGCTCTCTGGCTGTTAATTAGAATTTTCTGAAGCTGAAAAATTATGAAGTTGAATTATGTTACCACTCTATTCCACTCTCCTGCCAAAGCTTATTTTAGGCTATCATGATTAGAAAGAGTATATCTGATCACCTATCAGAGGGGTACTCAGGACCTTAGAGGATTGGTCTATGATGAGACGGTTCTTTCAAAGGCGCTTTGGGGCTTTGTCTTCTGAGTTAGAATAAGAGGCTCAGCCTGGAAACAGCACTGACACCAATAGAACAATTGTTTTTGTTATTAATTACTGGCTTTTAAATGTAGTATATGAAAATCACTATTACTTTATTATTTACAATCACTGATATTTTTTCATATTGAACCTAATTTATTTTAAGAAAATATCTCCAGTGTCCAAAATAATACATAAATACCCTGAAATATAGGGGCTTCCTAACTATAACAAAGAAGATTCATAACTATAACAAAATTCACTGATAAACTTTGACGAAAATGTACATTTTAAAAATTGAGAGTGGGTTCCCGACATTCTTTTTCCAATTGGGAAAGAGTTATAATTTTAAAATACCAATGTAAGTTGCTCATATTCAAAGTTGCTAATATTCTTATAGGAATACTTGATTGTCATTTCTTCCCCTGTGAATCAATGGAATATAACACATCTGTCTAACTAAAAAAAAAAAAAAACCAAACAATCAACTGAATTATTGGCAGCATTCTATAATTCAGGCAGTTTCCCAAAAAACCAATTAGGCACTGTTTTGCTTGATTCAAAAATAAGCAACCAAACATTTTCAACTTGTTCAATGTCTTTTTCTTTTAATCCTAAAATAAAATAATTTGACTAAACAGCTGTTTCAGATCTAATTACACAGTAAGAGATAGGGGAAATGTTTCTCAAACTGTTTTGCTTTGATTTTCATTTCTGCAGCAGTTCTCCAGCCTACTTCACTTCTATCCAGAGACTAAACAATGAGAGAGAAGCATTATTAAACCTTAGCCAAGCAAGCAATTTATAGTACATGTGTTTCAAGCATTTTATAATGCTCTGTGTGTGTGTGTGTGTATGTGTGTGCGCCCATCTAGCACCCAAACAACCAGGGAAAAGCTGTAGCCTGTTATTGAAGGTTTTGCTTACCACTCCCAAGCACATGGTTGCTGACTACAATTTTACATGTTTGAAAAATTCTTCCCAAGACAATAAAAGCCAGCAAGTTTCTTTGGGATATAGTAATTTCTTATCATCATTCTATGTTCTGTTTATTCAAGCTTCACTGGGAAGTCAAATACAAGTAGAAAACAAAATAACCTCCAAAGTCTCTTAAGGAGCTTATATTCTACAATGGGGAAAGACCACGAAGAAAATGGGACTGAAATTGATTTCGGGACCTAGGAAAGGGGCATAGTAGAGTAATTCCTGTACAGATGATTCAGCAACGCAGCCTGAGGGGGAATGAAGACATCTTTGGTCTAGGCCTCCTCCTTCAACTAGAGAATCTAAGAGGAAATCAGCAGACCAGAGGGAGGGAGCACAGGAGCAGTGAGTACTTCCACTATATGTGAGAAGTCCAGGGATGGAAGAGGGATCTATGGATAACAGACAAAGTCCTGTGGAGATGAGTCAGTAGTACAGCTTACACACACACACACACAGACCCTACACATCTATACCTATGTATGTAACACACACTTGTATACACATTATTTGTAATTTATCTAATAGATAACACTCTACCACTCCCACAACCTTAAATTAATCTCTCGTTACTTCTTGCCTGAACTATTTATTGTAAAAGCTCCCTAATTGCTTTGAAGACAGTCTCCCATCTTCAATCTCTCCTTCACCTACCACAGCCAACAAAATCTTCCTAAAGGGAATAACATACACACTCAATTGGGTATGCAAATCTGTCTTACTCTACAGGAAAACAGGGGGGAAAGGGAGGGAGGTAATAGAAGAAGGGAGGGCAGATTGGTGAAGAGGTAATCAGAAACACTTTTGAGGAGGGACAGGGTCAAAGGAGAAAACAGAATAAATGGGGGTCAGGATAGGATGGAGGGAAAATCGTCTTTCACAACATGACTATTAATGGAAGTGTTTTGCATGACTACACATGTATAGCCTCTATCAAATTGCTTGCCTCCTTAATGAGGGTGGTTGGGGAGGGAGGGAGGGAGAGAATTTGGAACTCAAAGTTAAAAAAAAAAAAGAATGTTAAAAATTGTTTTTACGTGCAACTGGAAAATAAGATACATAGGCAATGGGGTATAAAAATCTAGCTTACCCTACAGGAAAATAGAAGGGGGAGGGGATAAGAGAAGGTGCAGGTGGGGAGAGTGATAGAAGGGAGGGCAGACTGGGGGAAGTGGTAATCAGAATGCATGCTGTCATGGGGTTGGGGGAGGGGAGAGATGGAGAGAAAATTTGGAACTCAAAATCTTGTGGAATTGAATGTTGAAAACAAAAATAAATAAATTGGAGGAAAAAAAACAAAAACCACTCCATAATCTTCCTAAAATACAAATTGTATCCTTCCCCTGATCACTATTCTTAACATTGGATTCAAAGTCCTTCAGAGTTAGGCTCTAGTCTGCCTGACACTATTCCCCTTTAAGAAACGTGGGGGGAAGGGGGAACTTCAATGGCCTAATAATTGAGAACCAATTTCATCTGTCTCTTCCTTACTCCACCTAGTTAAGCACATTTCCTATGGCTAGCACCAACACTCCCTGATCTTCACCTGACAGACTGTCTCTTCTTTCATTGTCCAGTTTAAGTGAACTACTTTCATGAAGCCTTAATTTATTCTTTCTGCTTGAAATGATCCATCCCTCCTTAAATTTCTCATGTTAATCAATAAACATTTGTTAAGTACCTACTATGGGCTAAACATGGGGGATGTAAAGTGACAGAAGACATTTCTTGCCCACAAGGATCTTACAATCTAAATGGGGAGATGACATGCAAATAAATATATACAAAGCAACTTATGTCCAGGATAAATAGGAGATAATTAACAAAAGGAAGGTGCTAAAATGAAGAGGGGTTGAGAAAGGTTTCCAGTAGAAGGTCAGATTTTAGTTGGGTCTTAAAGTAAGTCTGGGAAGTCAGTAGGTGAAGATGAGGAAGAACATTCTGTACATGGGGAACCCTCAGAGACAAGACCTAGAACCACAAGATAGAATGTCTTGTTCATGGAACAACCCAGAGGCCAGGGTCCTTGGATCAAAGAATGTTTCTGAAGTAAGGTATAAGAAGAAAGGAACGGTAGAAGAGGGGTTAAATTGGAATGCCAAAGGGAGGAGCTTGTTCCTAGAGGCCAAAGGAGGCCCTCAAATTTGACCAGGGTGGGAGTAGTAGGGAGGGGTGATATGATCAGACCTGCAAATTAGGAAAATCACTTTGGTGGCTGAATGGAGGACAGATTGGATTGGGGAGAGACTTGAGGAAGGCAGACCCACCAAGTCTCTAAGCACTCAGTATATTCTAACTCATGGGATAGGATGGGATGGGATAGAACTTCTGATGATGAAACTTGGTCTTTCAGCACAGACCAGTACTTTCTTTGGAACTGTTGGCTTAGAGTCTCATGTAGCCTGCCCAGGGTGACACAGCTAGATGTGTCAGAGGAATGAGTTGAATTCAGGTTTTTTCTGATACCAGAACTGGCTGTCTATTCACTCCCTCGTGTTTCTCTAACTTATATTAGTTATTCCTATACACTGATAATTATAGTCCCTATTAAGGCATAAGTTAAAGTTCTTTTCATCTCTATATAACCAACGCTTAGCACAAAGTCTTATAAGAAGTCAGTTTGTTGAATTATGACTGAAAAAGCAAGCATTCTTAAAAACAATTGGAAGGCATCTAGATCCTTACCAAACAACTTTGTTCACAGGGTTCTACAATTTAGAGGTGAAAGGAAATTTTCAGATTGTCTAGCTCATCCTTATTTACAGATGAAGTAAATAAAAGTCCTTCTAATTTATAAGTTCTGTGATTCTTTGGTTTCATTCAAAGGGCATGAAAACAAAGAGGAATGTTGACTTGATGTGTTTGGTCTTATAAGAACACAAAAAAAACCATTTCTGACTTCTCTAGTTTTATTGGTCTTGCTATTTTCTCCACTGACTGCCTCTTCCAATCAAGAGAAACAAACCTCTAGACCTATAGTGAACTTGCCTAGCACACCCCCTCCACTCTACCCCCATGCATACACACATGCACATTTGCATGCACAGGCATGCACAAACACACACACACACACACACAACCACACACATTTCACTCTGAGGGATATGATCTACTCAGCTTTGGATCTTACACCAGAAGGCCCTAGGCAGCATGGTCATCTTGCCCTCAACCCTAGTGTCCCCTATTCTCCTGAGTCACACTTTCCATATCTAGCTAATAAATGATAATCAAATAAATGTTATTACTGCTACTAGAAGAGATAACTATCTACTGTTTTTTTTTTTAATTTTGAGTTGTAATTTGCCTAGTCACAAGCTCCCTTTCTTAGCTCTCATGCACTCTCTACTCAATATCACCCATCCATATCAGTTGTATTCTTTCTGAGACTCTATCCAACTCTGCCTTCTCATTTCATTGTGGCCTGTCAAACTTTCATTCTAGTTTTTACAAATTACTCTTCTTACTAGCCCTCTCTTTTCATCTTACTCCTTGCAATCAGAGAAATCACAGAGTCCCAACCACAATCCCAAGTACTACTCATGAGCCTCTCCTATGTTCAAGGCTTGCTCTTTATACCAGACTTTGTTCTTACCATTTTTACTTAGTGTCTTCTCCTTTGAGGTTCATTGTCTCCCCACTTTACTTCACTTTACTTCAGCCACAGACAATTATAGTAATAGCCTTGTTCCTGCCCTCACTCTAAATATTCAACTTTCACAGTCCATAAGTCTGAAATTTCTGACCTTTCCAGCTCTCCTTTCCAGCCTCCTTATGCTTCAATTCTCCTAAACCTGGGCTCCATCCTCATTACAGTCTCTTGATTTCCACCACTCATTCCTCCCATCCTCTTAATTTCCCAGAATGTCACCCCTATGCCCCACTTTGGCTTAACTTTCTTTCAGAACCTTGATGTATCAACCACTTCAAATATCTGCCACCCCAGAATCCCATGCTCCAGTGCCCTAGCATGACTTACCTCTTTCTAACCCTAGGTTTCTCCCACTGTCTGTCTTACCCTTGCTCAGGTGTTATTGGAAAATAGCTCACAACTACACTGAATGGGTCTACTGTAAAATTATGTCATTTAATTTCAACTGTCAGTGACTTTCAATGATTCAGAACAACCATTTTACTCATCTCTGATAGACTCTCTATTGCACTCCACACAGCAGCTGTTGCAAACCTTCTTTTTTTTGAACACTTACATAGAAATTGATCCCCTCCCTCTAAGCAGATGACCTCACCCTACACTTTAAAGAAAAAAAAATACCTCAGAGGCCACCCATCACAAGCTTCCTATCCTCTCTGGTTCCACACTTTAATCAACTTAGCACCACCCCCTATCTTCATTTCCTTTGCTCTAGTCTATGATGTGACCCTTCTTTTCAAAGCCAATACTTCCTCTTGTGCCCTTGATTCCATACTCTCTCATCTCCTCTGGTGACTTGACCTTTTGATCATCCCCTCTTTCACCCTAATTTTTAAGCTTTTTAAAACTAATTGTTCTTTTTCTGCTGCCTTCAAAGATACCCAGATTTTCCCCATCTTTTAAAAAAAAGAAAACCCTTCAATGACCTTAACATCCTTTTTATAAAACTTCTTAAATTTCTCTTCTCTTTCATGTTCAAACTCCAAGAAAAAGTTATCCACACTCATTGTGTCCAATTTCTCAACTCCTACTCACTTACCAATCCTTTGGAATTTGACTTCCAATAACTTGACTCAAGTCGAGTCAAATTATGGACCTCATATTCAGTACTTAACATGTGCCAATCACTGGTAACTGGGTATACAAGCATAAGCAAAAAGAAAAAAACAAACAAACAATTCTTCCTTGTAAGGAATTTGTATTCAGAAGGAAGAAAACAATACCAAAAATGGGCAGGTTGGAGGGAGGGGCAAAGAGGAGGTACCAGTATATGAAGGATGGTGTTGAAGTCCAGAGACCGAAGGATGTGGCTGAGGTGTTACTCAAAATAGGTATCCCAGGAGAAACTCACCAAAAGATAAGGGGGCCAGAAGGCAGAGGGAGAAGGCTGGTGAAATTTCAAATGAAACTGCTTTCTCCAAGTTTTTCTCCCCAAGAATTTCCCCACTGATAAATCCAAATACCTTCTCATTCACTTTCCTTCTTGACTTCTCTGCAGTGTTTGATATGATTGACCATGACCTCTTTCTGGATATTTTCTGTTATGCTCACCTCCTACCCATCAGAACAGTTCTTCTTGGACTCTCTTACTGTATGCAGCTAGATGCTTTGGTGCAGAGTACTGGGTGTTGAGTCAGGAAGACTTGGATTCAAATCCAGCCTTAGACATATAATTAGCTATGTGACCCAGAGCAAATCACATAACCACTGTTTGCTTTAATATACTGGAGAAGGAAATGGCAAACCACTCCAATATCTTTGCCAAGAAAACTTCATGTACAGTGGTCCATGGGGTCATGAAGTGAGACATGACTTAACAACAAGAATTACTGTGTCCACATGTACAAAAATATTTACAGTAGCTCTTTTTGTAGTGGCAAAGAATTGGAAATTGAGGGGATGCTCATCAATTGGGGAATGACTGAACAAGTTGTGGGATATGAATATAATAGAATACTATTGTGTTTTAAGACATGATAAGCAGTTGGACTTCAGAAAAAGCTGGAAAGACTTATATGAACTGATGCTGAGTGAGGGAAGCAAAACCAGGAGAGCACTGTACACGGTTACAGCAACATTGTGGCAATGACTGACTTTGATAGACTTGGCTCTTCTCAACAATGCAAGGTTCTAAGACAACTCCAAAAGGCTCATGATGGAAAATGTTATCCACATCCAAAGAAAGAATTACAAAGTCTGAATGCAAATCTAAGCATACTATTTGTTTTCTTTCTTTTTTGTTTTGTTTTGTTTCTTCTTTCTCATGGTTCATTCCATTGGTTATAATTCTTCTTTGCAATATGACTAATACAAAAATATGTTTAATTTGAATGTATATGTAGAGTTTATATCAGATTGCATGCCATCTTGGGGAGGGGGTTATAGAATGGAGGAGAAAATTTGGAACTCATCTTGTGGAACTGATTGTTGTGAATTAAAAATAAATTAATTAAATTAAAAAAAAAAGAATTACTGTGTCTAATAATTTTTTTTCTTTTTTCATGGGTCTTCTTTTCTCCTGTATCCTGAACTCTACTATATATCCACCTGTCACCTGAACACTATCTCCTCAGTATTTCAACCACAATAATTCTCTACTTATTACTTGTTTTGCATCTATCTTGTATTTACATCTACAAATGGGTTGTAACAGCAACACAACTACACCTAAAGAATGTAAACTCCATGAACATAGACTACATAATTTAATTAATGAATTGACTGATTTTTAGTTTTCAACATTTACTTCCACAAGATTTTGCATTCCAAATTTTCTCCCCATCTCTCCCCTCATCCCCACCACAGATGGCATGCGTTCTGATTACCCCTTTCTCCAATCTACCTTCCCTTCTATCATCCTCATCCCCTTATCCCCACTTACTTTTCTATAGGGTAAGATACCCAATTGAGTGTGTATGTTATTCCCTTCTTCAGCCAAATCTGATGGGAGTAAGGTTCACTCATTACCTCTCACCTCCCCTTCTTCCTCTCCATCATGAAGTCTTTTTCTTTCCCCTTTTGCATGAGATAATTTACCCCATTCTATCTCTCCCTTTCTCCTACCAATATATTCCCCTCTCACCCCTTAATTTTATTTTTTAGATACCATTCCTTCATATTCAACTCACCTTATCCCTCAATATAAATATAGTCAGATAGATAGATATACAGATATATTCCCTCCAATTATTCTAACGCTGAGAAAGGTCTCATGAGTTGCAAATACCATATTTCCATGTAGAAATGTGAAGAATTCAACTTCAATAAGTCCCTTATGATTTCTCTTTCCTGTTTACCTTTTCATGCTTCTCTTGATTCTTGTATTTGAAAGTCAAACTATTCTATTCTATTCTATTTTCTATTCTATTCAGCTCTGTTCTTTTCATCAGGAATTCTTGAAAGGCTTCTTTTTCTTTTAATATCCATTTTTCCCCTTGAAGTATTATAGTCAGTTTTTCTGGGTAGGCAATTCCTAGTTTTAATCCTAGATCCTTTGACCTCTGGAATATCATGTTCCAGACCCTCTGATCCCTTAATTTAGAAGCTGCTAGATGTTGTGTTATTCCATTTGTATTTCCACAATACTCAAATTGTTTCTTTCTGGGTCCTTGCAATATTTTCTCCTTGACTAGGGAGTCTGGCATATGGTAACAATATTATTAGGAATTTTCCTTTTAGGATCTCTTTCCATAGGTGATCAGTGGATGCTTTCCATTACTATTTTACTCTCTAGTTCTAGACTATCGGGGCAATTTTCCTTGATAACTTCTTGAAAGATGCTGTCTAGGCTCCTTTTTTGATCATGGCTTTCAGGTAGTTGAATACTTTTTAAATTGAGACTACATCATTTTTGTCTTTGAATTCCAATGCCTATCCCAAAGTCAGACATGAAGTAGTTGATTAATTAATCCTTATTGATTGATGGAATGTTAGAAATCTCCATTATTTTTTGTTTTATTTTTATAAACACTTCAGAAGGTAACACACAGTTCTCAACTGTTTATACATTATGTTTTGGTGCATCACTGATTTAGAAAGTTACCTGCTGCCCTTGTCTTCTTCTAAAACATCAGAAAAGTTCGACTCCCTTGACAGTATCATAAGTAGAAAGCTTTAAAATTGTTCAGCTAGTGAGATTATTATTTTTTCTTCAAATCATTGTTAGTGTTGAGAATACCAAGATAAGTCACATAGTAAGAAGGAAAATTTTGTACTTCAATGTGCAATAATTAATTCTGCCTCTCCACATGCCAAACAAGACATATAGGTTATATCAACAATGTATGGTGGTAACAGAGGTTTAATGTAGTGGTTAAAGGTCTGGTCTCCCAGAAATATTTTGATAATATTTGTGATAAGACTTTAAATGTTTGTTGAGTAAGTGGTCAAGAAGAATAATTCTACGAGAGGGAAGAAGGAACAAAGGAAAGGAGAAATGATGTAACAGAACTGGGAGTAGAATGAAAGTGTGAATGGTGTGAAACCCAGAATATGGGATCCCTTCATGTATGTGAGTGTGCGGTTGTTCCCAGGTTTTGTGGAAGGACAGAAAAAAGTGAGAACTGGGACTAGTGAATTCTGTATGTCCCTTGAACCCTAAGACAATAGCTCTAGCCTTTCCATGGAAGGATATCTTCACTTTATTAACTATGATGGCGACCCCTGGCAGAGGCAGGTATCTGAGTGAAATGCTTTGAGTATAGAGTATAGAGTGAGAGAGCGCTCTTCTCTAGAAGCCCAGAAATTCAGAGTCTGAATCTAACTAATTTTATCTTGACAATGGAAATCCTTCACAATATGGTTCCAAATGAACATTTACATTTTATACTATTCTCTATTAGGAAATTTATGCTTCAGGGAAATTGAATAAATAAAGGATTAGGGATGGGAAACCTGTGAGTCAAGGCCACATATGGTCTTCTAGGTCCTTGGGTATGGCTTTTTGACTGAGTCCAAGTTTTACAGAATAAATCTTTTATTAAGTTCTGTCAAGTTTGGATTCAGCCAAATGGTTGCACTTGAGAAGCTAGAAGGCCACATGTGGCCTCCAGGCCTCAGGTTTCCCACCCCTGCCTATCTCATCTGTTCATCAGGCAAGTGGAATATGCTGATGTAGGTATATGTGGGGAGGGTGGGGAACAGAGGTCCTTTTATTTGTTTCCCTTCTCCTTTTCTTTCAGACATCACATCTGTTTTTCCTGCTCATAGAAATCTTAAGAGATTTCTATGATGAGTTTTCAATCTACCTTCAGAAGTTGGAGCCCTTCCACAGAGCTGTCCCAGGCAAGTTATGGGCTTGATAGATTATCCAGATTCTCATGTTACTGTTCTTTTCATTACCCTCCCCCCCCCCACTTTTTTCCTTGGCTCCTTGAAATTCAAATCCCCCATCCTATATGAACTTTCCCCTCACTACCACCATATGTCATAGTAATGTTGCTTTTCTCTGACCAGGGGCCATGACATATATGAAACCGAGTTGAAGGAACTCTCTGAGTTTAGCTGAGGAAAGAGAAAAAATCAGTGGAAACCTGAGCTGTCTCCAAAATATTTTAAGTGCTGTCATGTGGAAGAAGGATTAGATGTTAGTTTGCCTCAGGGAAAGAACTAGGTACAATAGAAAATGTGGGGAAAAATATCTATAAAAAATTTCCTAATGATTAGAGCTTTCCCAAACTAGAATAGCCTACCTTAGGAAGAAGAAGGTTGTTTAAACTAGAATCTGGATTACTGCTTCTTAGGGGAGGTACCACTCATATACAGGTTAGGCTAAATGACCTCTGAGATCCCTTGAAACTTTAAGCTGCTGCTGTTCTAGGCATTTCTGCAGCCCAGAAAAATTAAGTAACTTTCCCAAAGTCACAGAGGTGGTCAGAAGCCAAACCAGAGTTTAAACCTTAGCTTCCTTGCTCCAATTTTTGTTGTACCAAGCTACTTCTCCTCTGACTTCACCCTATTCTCTTATTTCCTTTCCCTTGCAGTACTAAGCCAACTCCTTTTGGGACTTAATGACTTTGTTTTGCCCTCTTCACATTTCTAGATTTGCAGTCATGGCCAGTTAGTGATTTAAGGCCTTTGAATTATTCCTGCAGCCCCCAAGCTATGACAACACCTACTCTTGGACCTCACAATTCAAGGTGACAAGAGGGACCTATAATACACTATTTAATTAGATATATACAGCCTAGTAATAAACAAATGGATCACTTTTATAGCTGCAACACTCATAAAAATCTTTCCCATTTTTCATAGCAAACAGATACCGAAAATTGAATACAATGTAAGAGATTGAGCTACAAAAGGAAATTCATAATAATCAGCAATTTTCTGGGGAAACACCTGCAAGGAATCTTGGATGCATGGTTCATTGAGCTTAAAACCCTGGTTCTCCCAAGTTCTTTTCTCCAGTGCCAATTAAAGACTTATCTTTGTATCATAATGCATATAACCTAGTTTTGAGGGAAAGAGAACTGCTTTTGAAATCATAAAGACTTTTTTTCAAGTATAGGCTTTGAAACACAGTGGCTGTGAGATAGTGGGAAAATTGTTTAACATCTTTGTGCCCCAGGAAATTATCTAAAACTAAATTTCACTATTCCATCATTGGATGGAGTTTCTGCAGTAGGAGTTCCCTACATGGATAATATCATAGATCCAGTTAAAAATGTCACTCAAACCTGTTTAAAAAATTTAGACCACTCTGCCAGATTAGAAAATTGGCTTCAACATTCCCTCCTTGATCAATAACTACTTCTTCCAAGGAAATAAGAAAGAACTCTCATGGCAGAGACAAAACTTAGCTGCCTTTTCCTGCACACACTCTATAGCCAATGCTGTGAATTAGGGCAAATTTTGGCATAAAATGCTTATTCTACATAAAATCTATATAGTATTTGAAAGTTTTTTTCCATTAATGAACAGAAACAGCTATAACCATATGCCAGTAAATTTATATTCACAGATAATTTCCAATTTATGAGAATTCTATTTAGGAATAGCCTATACATTGGAGCAAGGGGGAGGGGTGGGACAGGGTGTATATCCAAGGCAATGACCCTCTGGAAATCAATTCAGAACATGTAGTTTGTGACAGACCTAGACTGAGGCTCTCAAGATGCAGAAGAGGTGCTTTGGAAAAGCAGAGGTAAAAAGGTAGATAATTCAATCCGATCCAAAAAATGCCTATTAAGCTCCTGCAATATGTCAAGTACTGTATTTAGAACTTTGGGATCCATAGATTAAAAACAGATAACCCAAGCTCCCTTACATTCCAATTGGTGGGGTAACTGTTAGATAGGTGGATGCCCAGTATTTACAAAGTTGTGGTTCCTGTTCTATCCTGTCTGACTTCTCATGATTCCATTTGGGGTTTTCTTGGCAAAGATACTGGAGTGGTTTGCCATTTCCTTCTGTAGTTCATTTTACAGATGAGGAAAGTAAGGCAAACAGGGTTATGTAGGTTGCCCAGGGTCACTTAGCTGGTAAGTGTCTGAGGAAGATTTGAGCTCAGGAAATTGAGCACTCTATTCACTGTGCCACCGAGCTGCCCATATACAAAGTAGAAATAAAAAAGAATTTCAGGTTCATAAAAAGAACTACCAATTAGGGGAAAAAACTGAAGAGATTAGGAAGGGTCTCGCTTTAAGAAATGCCTATTAAACTAAGGCTGGAAGGAAGCTAGTGATTGCATGGGGTAGACATTAGGAGGGAAAGTTTTACAGAAGTACAAAATGGGGAAATGCAATTGTTTTGTACAGGAACAGGAAGCAACCTATGTCAGTCAGAATATCGAGTAATAAGAGATGAGTGTAGAAAGACAGATATAAAAAGTAATCATATCTTGTGTATTTATGCAGCCTTTAAAAATAATTGTTGATAGCTTCCATTTTGAAATTGCCTATATTTCCCCCTGTATCCTTTCCCTGCTGCCCTTGAAAAAAATAACAAAGGATAATAAAGTAGAAAAAAAATTCAGCGAAACCAATCAACACATCAATATAATCTGAGGTTGTATGCAATGTTCCACACCCAGGGAATCTCAGGCTCTGCAAAGTGGGAGGGCTTGGCAATTAAAATTTTTCCTCATTCATTTTGTGTTGTTTTGATGCTCTTTTACCATGTTATTATGTATATTGCTTCCCTTGTTCTATTTACTCCACTTTGCATCAGTTCATGTAATTTCTCCATGTTTCTCTATATTCATCATGCTTACAGTACAGTAATATTCTATTACATTCATGTACCATGGTGTGTTTAGCTAGTCCACAATAAAGTCACCTACTTTGATTCTCATTCCTTACTATGACAAATACAATAATAAATAATAATAATAATGCTATGTTTGTTATAAATGGGACTATTTATTTTTTGTCTGCAATATCCTTGGAGTACATGATAAGTAGGGAATTCTCTGCATCAAAGGGTATGGATCTTTCAGCTACTTGATTTGCAAAATTCCCAATTTTTTCCAGAGTTGTTATAATAAATCATAGCTCTACCAGCAATACAGCAGTGGGTACAATCTTTCCAACATTAACTATTCCCATCCTTTATTATTTTTTACAGTTTACGGAGTATAACACCCAAGTTTTGGGTTTCATTTCTCTTACTGATGATTTGGAGCAATATTCCATAAGGAGGAAAAAGGATTGTGATTCTTTTGAGAATTCTTCGTTTGTATCCTTTGGCCTTTTATCCAATGGAGAGTAACTCTTGGTCTTATGTATTTCTGTTGCCAATTTCTGTTGGATATGAGACACAACATAAATATTTTATACAATTTCCTCCCTAATTTGTCTCTCCCCTCATCCTGGATTTTTATGTTGTTTGTGCAAAAGCTTTTGTATTTCATGGAATCAAAACTATCTTTCCATCTGCTGTCATAGTTTTGGACTCTTTTTGCTTAATAATTCCCTCCCTATATATAGCAGTGAGAATCTTATGTTCTACTTTTTTTTCCATTTTTAACAGTGTAAGTTTTAATCATGTGTTCATTTTGAATGCATTACAGAATGTGGTGTAAAATGTTGCTCTAAGCCTAATTTCTGCCACACAGTTTTATAATTTCCCCAGTAATTCTTTTGGAATAGGAGTTCTTTCCTAGATAGTTTATATTTTCCAAATTGATTATTATCTTCATGTATGTCTGATCTTCATTGTCAAGTCTATTCCATTAAATATGCTAATGTAGTTATAATTTAGTTACTGGTTCCCAGAAAAATCTGCCTTTCTCTTCCATTCCCAATGTCATAACTGATAGAGTGAAGAAGTAAAGAATATATTCTTGAATTACTTAGTGAAGTCTTCTAATAGAAACAATGTTCTAGATAATGATCTTGAGTAGTTAAAACAATTTTATCAATTCTATAATGTATTACATAAGATTGCTTCAAGGAAAACTGTATTCAATCTACAAATAGGTGATAGATATACAAATGAAAGAGACTGTAAAGTGTGTCAGAGAAAAATTGTTTGGAGGAGTAGGGATTGTTTAATCTTAAATAGACAGAGGAGGGTAGCTGACTTCAAGTGTGGAGCTGTCCTGC
Source organism: Bettongia penicillata ogilbyi (assembly GCA_023548195.1). Lineage (NCBI taxonomy): Eukaryota > Metazoa > Chordata > Mammalia > Diprotodontia > Potoroidae > Bettongia > Bettongia penicillata. Next base: position 1,617,746 of record JAJHZJ010000278.1, read on the forward strand.
AGAGGAGAAATTAGGTAATTAGAATTTCTGTTTAGTTATAGACCTCAGAGCACTAGGAACTGATTGGAAGTTTTAGAGAGGAAAATTCAGTCTTGGAGTATGGAAAATTCAAGTAATTAGGGCTATCCATAATAATTACAGGTTGTTTCAGGAGATGAGCCCTCCATCAATTGTGATTTTGAAAAATAGTCTGGCCATTTGTCAGGGATTCCTGCTCAAGTGACAGTTGAACTAGATGCCTTGGTTTGATATCTCTTCCAAATTTGAGATTCTGTGAATCTGTGAACAAATTTTCCGAGAGTTAGAAGACCTGGGCTCCAGTCTCTATGTGACTTTGAGCAAGCCACCTTTCCTCATTATCTCTCAGTTTCCTCATCTATGAAAATGGGGATGATTTTTTGTTGTTTTCGTTTTGTTTTGCAATTAACTAGTCATGTTGTTTTGTCCTTGAAAGAAGCTTCCATGGAGGAATTATCTCTTTCAGTAGAGACCAGCAACTTCCCTAAAACTAATAGTTTTATAGAGTTGCCTGGGGCACTAAGAATTTAAGTGACTTGTCCACAGTCGGTATAGATCAGAAGTGAGACTAGAACTTAGTCCATCTGAATCCCAAATGAAATCAACTCTCTACTGTATCATGTGTCTGTCAAGAATAGGAATATATATTTTCAGCAGGGGCTTATTTTGGAATAGTGCCTGCAAAATCAAGTTTAAAGTCCCTGCTTCTTATATGATTCTGAGTAAAACACATCTCCCAACGCCCTGGACAATTTTCTAAGGTTATATATAAAACACAAGTTGCTGATATGGGCCAGTGGGGAAAGTTTCTATGCCAGGAAATCCCCATATCAATGAAATCATAGTTTCAGACCTTTTTTTCTTTTTTTAGCTTTTTTAAAATGTATTTTCCTTAGCTGATCTGCCAGCCTGCTTCAAACTGAGTTTAGACTATCTGAGAAGTTCTCATTTTCCAGAATGATATTGATGGAAGTACTGTTAGTTATTGTGGAGGTATATAGTTATTGTGAACTATAAGGTGTCATATACAAGTGAACAAGAATTAATACCATCCACAATTATTGAAGACTTTGTCTCTGGTCAGGGTCACCCTGGGGATCCTTCACCATTGTTTCAAAGCTTAAAAGGAAAAGGTAAGATCACCAAAGGAAATCTGGTGGAAATCCTGCCTCTCGCATTTCAGTTATGGTATCCCTGGAGCTGAATAGGCATGTAATAATGTAATTGTAATGATAATAAATTTGACCTTAAGCATCTCAGGCTACTTTCAGGGAATCACAGATCACATCGTTTCTCTTGCTGTTAATCACTGTCAAACAAATGTTGATCAGTTACATGAAATTTTCTTTGAATTTGTGGTCTTCCTCTAACCTTACCTATATGTAGGAGTGAGTGGTTTTCATTTCTCTGTATTCTCATGACATTTTTCATTCTATGGTTTCCAAAAGTTTCCAAATATCCATTTGACCTTCCTATGCTGAAAGAATGAAAGGACTTATTTACAAGCAAAAGTGCTCCCATTCTTTGCCTTTCCCAAATAACAGTAGAAAGTCTATGAAATTCTCAGGAAATGAAAGACAAGAGGAACCATGATTTTTGAATGTCAGTTTCTGTCTAGTTCCATTTGACTTTATGCAATTAATTCCACAAAAGCCAAACCCAAGCCTTAATTTGAAAATAGAAGCCAAGTGCTGAAGAGAAAGAAAATGATGTCTTTCACACAGAGATGATGAAAATTAAAATTCAAAGGTATATGCTGATTTGAAAGAAGAGCTTTAAACTCTGCCACAAGGGAAGATAAATGGTAACTAAATCCTTTCTGTACTTATATAGATGGAGACTGACATGAGTAGAGGAAAAAACGTAAGTTAGAGGAAAGAAACTTATCTCCTTCCTCCTAATTTTAGCACAGAACCTATTATCTGTCATAATTTGCTTGCAACTATTGCAATTCACTGACAAAGCAACCCCTACCAAAAATCCCTACACAATTATCACTTGAGTAATATGAATTAAGAAACTATCAAAGCTTCACAGTCAAAAGTAACAGATGACTGGACTAATGTGCTGCCTCTTTTAATCCCTCAAATACTTTCATTGGCTTTCATTGACATGTAACTCAACCCTTTTTTGTCCTAGAATTAAATAGTTTCAGGAATATTATGAAAGAGGATTGAGTAAGACATGACTAAATATTTCATTGAGTTGATATTCATTTCTTACCATCTTGATAACCCATTGCTTCTCTTACCACCTAACCTGCCTGTGCCCTGAAGGAGGCTGCAGTGTCATCTAATTTTATAACCTAAGGACTGTTGAGGTTCACCATAGACACAGCCATTGCACCATTAGGGCTTCCAAGCCCTTCAGGCCTTTTTCTTAGCTCTAAAGCTGAATTTCTTTTATGTATTGTCTCCCCTGAGCATAATCTCTGAGAGAAGGAGCTGTCTTAACTTTTTGATGTATATCCCCAAAACCTATCATAATGCTTAGAACGTAGGAGCCATTTGATTCATTTGTTCATTCATTCACTCACCAGTACAAATGAGCAGTATAGAGAGGAAAGAAAATTGGAATCAAACCTGGCTGGACTATTTACTGTTTTACACAGGCAACTCTGGGGTTGAAAAAATAATAAGCAAAATAAAATGGGGAGGGAGGTTGAATGATCTCTAAGGTCCCCTTCAGATCTAAATCCACATAATCAAATCCTATAAATAATATACACTGGCACAAAGGAATTTGAGTAGGTAAATGACCTTTTGGAACCATGACATTAGGAGTATCACTATATTATAAAAAATAATCTATTAAAATGAATCTATGAAACCATACAAAAAGTAGTCTATGACATAACCTCTGAAGTTTCCAAAGATGTTGTGTTTCAAATGGAGCTGTGTAGAATTGTTAAGCACCTAAGTTACTAATTTCATCCTAAACCAGGGTCATCAGAATGATTTAATGGATAGTGTGTGGGTAAGTCATGAAGACTCTGATTCACATCCCACCTCTGAAACTTACGGTTATCACTGGCGAGTCACATTAGTTCTCTGAGCATCAGTTTTGTAATCTATAAACTAGGGGTAGCAAGGGCCACTCCTTAAAATGGAGAATGCCGGGGGGGCGGAGCCAAGATGGCGGAGTAGAAGGACGCACATTTACAAGCTCCGAGCCCACAACCCATGGAATTGAGGTAAAAGGAGATCCCCATAAATTCTGAATCTCTGCAGGGGGTGCATAAACAAAGGGGAAGAGATTTCCGTTCCACTGAACCCTGGAGAGCCGTCCCCGGGGTCCATCGCATCCCGGAAAGCGGACCCCACCCCCACTCCTGGCTGCGGCCCCAGAGAAGCTGACCCGAGCAGACTTCAGAGAGGAAAGCTCCGGGGGAAGCTCCGGCAGCCGGGAAAGTCCCTCTGCCCACAGAAGCTACAGGTCAGTAAGAAAGAAGGCTGCGATAGGGGAGGGGAGCGGAGCATCTCCGTGACTCGGGCCCCCTCGGGAGAAAGCGGCGGTGGCAGAGACCGGGGCAGGAAACGGCGGAGGCAGAGGCGTGGGCGGGCGGCTGAGGCGGCAACAGCCCGGGACTCAGGAATCCCCAGCAGCAGGTAGGATCTTCATACTGAAGGTCTTTCCAACCTGAGGGAGCCAAGCAGGGAGACGGCCCTGCCCCCACCCTGCTCTACTGCTGAACGCCTCTGAATAAAACCCCCAAGGGAGCTGAGCACAGCAGGCGGGGCCCACCACCCCACCCCCACCCGCTCCGTTCCTGAAAGTCTCTGCAGAAAGCCCCTGAGGGCCCAAGCTTAGGAGGCGGCCCTGCCCCCACCCCTGTGCCAGAACTAAAGCTTGCCGCGGGAAAGCGCATTTGAATCTCAGAGGCCAAGCACTAGCTGGGCGGATCCAGGCGGGGGTGGAAAGGAATCTCAGAAGTCAAGTAACTGGCTGGGAAAAATGCCTAGAAAGGGGAAGAAAAATAAGACTTTAGAGAGTTTTTTCCAACAAATGCAAATGATCCCGACCTTCGGATCTGATGGGGAGGACGAGAACGTTATTTTTCCCATCAGGGAAAGATGTGGAGGGCGGGGCCTCAGTACCCCAGACACCCCAGGGGGGTGTTGGGTGGGCTCCGGCCTTGGAAGAGCTTAAAAAGGATTTTGAAAAGCAAGTTAGACAGGTGGAGGAAAGACTGGGAAGAGAAATGACAAAGATGCAAGAAGAGTATGAAAAAAAGGTCAATATCTTGGTAAAGGAGACCCAAAAAAATGCTGAGGGAAATTAACACCTTGAAAAATAGGCTCACTCAATTGGCAAAAGAGGTTCAAAAAAGCCAATGAGGAGAAGAATACTTTCAAAAGCAGAATGAGCCAAAATGGAAAAAGAGGCTCAAAAGCTCACGGAATTTAATAGTTCTCTCAAAATTAGAATGGAACAGATGGAGTCTAATGACTTTATGAGAAACCAAGAAATCACCAAACAAAACCAAAAGAACGATAAAATGGAAGAGAATGTGAAATATCTCATGGGAAAAACAACTGACCTGGAAAATAGATCAAGGAGAGACAACTTAAAAATTATGGGACTACCTGAAAGCCATGATCAAAAAAAGAGCCTAGACATCGTCTTGCATGAAATTATCAAGGAAAACTGCCCTGACGTTCTAGGACCAGAGGACAAAATAAGTATTGAAAGAATCCATCGATACACCACCTGAAAGAGATCCAAAAAGAGAAACTCCTAGGAACATTGTGGCCAAATTCCAGAACTCCCAGCTCAAGAAAAAAATCTTGCAAGCAGCTAGAAAGAAACAATTCCAGTACTGTGGAAATACAATCAGGATAACCTATCTTGTCTAGCAGGATAGAAGATCTAGCAGCTTCTACATTAAGGGATCGAAGGGCGTGGAATAGGATATTCCAGAAGGCAAAGGAACTAGGACTGAAACCAAGAATCACCTACCCAGCTAAACTGAGTATAATACTTCAAGGGAAAATATGGTCTTTCAATGAAACAGAGGACTTTCAATCATTCTTAATGAAAAAGACCAGAGCTGAAAAGAAAATTTGACTTTCAAACACAAGAATGAGAGGAAGTATGCAAAAGTAAACAGCAAGGAGAAGTCTTAAGGGACTTACCAGAAATGAACTGTTTGCATTCATACAGGGAAGGACAATATTTCTAACTCTTAAAACTTTTCAGTATCTGGGTGGTTGGTGAGACCACACATACACATGTACACGCATGCACACACATACACACATGCATTCACATGCAGAGACAGAGAGCACAGATTGAACTGAATAGGATGGGACCATACCTTAAAAGAAATTAAGGTAAATGGTGAGAGAGAAATGTAGTGAGAGGAAAGAGGGGGAAATGGAAGGGGGTAACTATATGTCATTTAAGAGGCAAGTAGGAGATGTTTTTAGTGGAGGGAAAAAGAGGAGAGCTGAGGGGAAAAAAAACAAACAAACAAACAAACAAAAGTTTACCCTCATCACATTTGACTAAACGAAGGAGTGAAATGCACACTCATTTTGGTATGAAAACCTATCTTACAGTATAAGAAAGCGGGGGAGAAGGAGATATTGGGGGGGGATGATGGAAGGGAGGGCAAAGGGAGGAGGGAGTAATTGAAAGTCAACACTTGGGGAGGGACAGGATCAAAGGACAGAAGAGAAACAATGAGGGGCAGGTTAGGAGGGATGGCAATTCAGTTAGTCTTACACAACACGACTATCAGGAAGGTCATTTCCAAAGCTACACAGATATGGCCTATAATGAATTGCCTGCCCGTACCAAAGGGAATGGGTGGGGAGGGAGGGATGGGGAGAATTTGGAACTCAAAGTTTTAGGAACAATTGTTTAGTATTGTTGTTGCAACTAGGAAAGAAGACATACAGTTAATGAGGAATAGAAAGTCATCTGGCCCTACAGGAGAAAAGAGAAGATAGAGACAAGGGAAGGGAGGGATGACAGAAGAGAGGACAGATTGGAGATAGGGAAAATTAGATTGCTTGGGGTATTGGGGTGGGGGGAGGGGAGAAAAGGGGAGAAAATTTGGAACCCAAAAATTTGTGAAAATGAATGTAAAAAGCTAAATAAATAAATAAATAAAAATATAAAAAAAAAAAGAATGAAAAATAAAATAAAATAAAATAAAATGGAGAATGCCAACAATATCAATTCCTCATTCTGGGTAACCACATGGAAAGCTCTGGGGGACCTGCTTCTAGCAAGGTCACCTATCACTGAGGGGTGTGAATTGTGAGGTGATGGAAAAGATCTCTTAATGATTGCAGAGCTGGAAAATTTTATGACTCAGTGGATATACAAAATATAGTAATCTGGCCATTGGCATCTTTCTTGGATGCAATTACTCCACGTTGCTGTCTGTTAGACTCCTGTGAAGTAGGGAGTGAATGAGATAACAGGGGCACTCATTCTATACCTTTCCAACACTCCCTACATGGAGAATTGACTTGACTAGGTAAATTTCTGCCATACCTCCTGGCTACTTTTTCCACTTTAGGCTTCATTCCTTGACTAGGTGACCAAACATGGCTTTTTAGAAAGATATATCCAAAGTTGGAGATCACCTTAGCAATCTGAAAAGTCTGGAAGTCCTGGGTCAGATGAGAGGAGCCGTTTGATGTATTGCCAGCAGCAGTTGGCTGAAGTCAATATAGGACCACAAAGTTAAGAAGAGGTTGAAGTTTTGAGTGTGATAATAGTGCACAGCTCAAGCAAAATGACAAATCAGCAATCTTGTAGATGATCTTCTGTTCTGATAAGTCAGTCACATTGCTGATTGCAATAGTAGTTTTAAATACAGTTTAAAATTACTGCATTGAGTTTGTTTCTTATCCAACATGCAGGTAGGTTTAGCAGTCTTTTGTATATAGGCATATATTACCTGTCTCAGATTGGCTTTATAGTGTATACTGTCTACCTTTCTTAGTTTCTCCTTTTAGGAGAGACCCAATATGTGAACCATAAGTAAAATCATTCCTGAGGGAACTGCTCATTTCACACAAATGAGCCAATTTGTAGGAAAACAAGAATATCCCCTCTCATCAGAGATAGGGTCTTCCCAGACTAAATTCAGTCCAAACACATTCTTGGGTATAGAAGAGGAAATAGGCACAGTGGCCCTTGTCCCTTGATCCAACAGCAATGTCCCAAGTTTAGACAGGGATAAGCATGCTTGTATTATCCACCTCCAGGGTTTTTTGTGAAGTTTAAATTGTCTAACATATGTAGAATATTTTTCAAACAAGGAAACAATAAGCATCAAATATCTACTAAATGCTTCATATTGAGGATATAAAGACATAAATGAATCAGTCATTTTCTACAAGGAACTTAGGAAGTTGAATTGGGGTTGGGGAGTGGAAAACGTGCATAGATATAGATATGGATAGATATACACACATACAAACATGTAAATACATGATATATAAACACATACTTACATAGTATTACCACATATATATTTAGTATTTTCAAGATGTAAGTTACAATGAGCTAGAGGGCTCAGGACCACAGGTAAGAGGTCAGAGTTGAGCATTGCTTTGAAAAAACAAGATATTCTAAAATGCAGAGAATGAGAAGGAGCACATATTAGGCATGGAGGACAGGCTGTACAAAGTCTGGTATTATTATTTTATTATTACCTCTGGGGAGGTGTTGGATCAGGACAATTTCAGGAGTGAAGTAAGGTGACAGTAAATCACACTGTGGGGTACTACCCTGCAACATGTTTATCCATGTGAAGTCTGATTAAAATGGTAATTCAGGGCAGCTGAAGGGGTGTATACTGACATGGATAGTAGGTAGTCCCACCTTCTTGGCCTTCGTGAAGATGATGTTACAGGCTGATTAATGTACGTCTCAGGTCTGAGTGTTTTTATAGCACCATCTGATCCACATCCTCCCCCAGCAGCTGTCGATTTGTGTCTCTGCCCAGTCACGAGGTCCCTGGTTCTTACAGTACCAAAGACACCCTCCCATAATTCCCTTCCCTCCTAAAGTGCGGAATCTCAGAATTTGAGGTATATCTGTTGTGTCCATCTACCAGTAATATTCAGTACACAGTCAAGAATGGTCAAAGCTTTAGAAGATGCGAACCTTAGCAAGGAAGAAAGGGTTTCAATTTAAATGGTGGAGAGGGCCCTGGAGGAAGATCAAAAAGTCTTGAAAGATTTATCCTTAGGAATCACAGGATTTCTTAATACAAATGAGCCTAAAAGAAGATTTAACTGACCATCCTCACCCTTTTTGAGATAAGATCCAGAGAAGGAACAAAAGTACCTCACTTCACAGCAATGGAACCAATAAAATAACAGGTCTCTTGATTGCTTGTTCTAGGCTCTTTCTACTATACACCACATTGTTTTCTGGGCAGTAGGATGCTGAGATTATCATCATGATGGTCCCTAGCACCTGAGATGGAAAAATGCTCCTGAAAATAGCAAACTGGGAAAGTTCTCTGGGGCAGTCACTTCTGGGGAATGGTTTGGTGATGATATAACAGGCAGGGAAAGTGAATGACTGAACACCTAGATTATCTGACAAACATTATTAAAGCTAGAAAGGAATATTCTTATTCCTAGTTATCAAATAAAAATTTTGTAAGCACATGCTATGTACAAGGTAGTGTAGAATGATCTGCGTTCATCCTCATTTTCAAAGAAGACCATGTTATCAGAGAAATGACATGACTTGCACTTGACTTTGTTTTGAATGAGGGAGGGATGTGCAAGGTCACCAGCCTCACTTTCCCTTCCTGAACCATCTGGATCCAGTGACCAGATATTCATCAGAATAACTGGAGATGACCCAGAGTGTACTGGGAGACCTTGGCTCTTTAGCCCAAGGTCTATGCAGGTACTCACATAGGGTTATATAAATGTGAACTATTGTTGCTACAAAGCACTCTACGTCTTGTTCAGGATAGTAATTTTATAGGATCTGCTCTCTGTACTATTGGTAGATGTTTCTTTCTATAACTCTTTTCTGCAAATTAAAAAAAAATCAGTGACTCTGTGTCCCAGCAATTCTATAAGGTAGGTACTATTATTAACCCTATTTTATCAATAAGGAAACTGAGTTTGAAAGGTTAAGTGATTTGCTTAAGGACACCCAGCTAGTAAGTATGAGAGGCAAGAAATGAACTCAGATCTTCCTCCCCTATCTTCTCTTTTCTCCCTCTCTCTCTCCCATTGTTCACACAGGGTATCATACTCTTACCTGTGGGTATTCTGCCCAAAGAAATGTAAATTTTCATTGCTGAAACATCAAAAGACATTTTATAGTTTATGGGTTGGATTTCTTTCCCAAGGATCCTGCCTTTAAGCCAGATCACTCTTGTTCTCATTGACTGACCAACAGTTGGTCCTAGTCTAAGCCCTACTTGGGCCCAGAGGGCTCAGAGAAAATGCAACTGTTTAGGGTCTTCTCCCAGCTTACGGTTGTTATCGTTTTTGACTATGTAAAAGAGACTATTCTTTGCCTCATTTCTTACCTAGCCTTAATCATGAATGGTCCTTGTCTCAAACTGAGATCTGAGAAAACCTTAGCCTAAAAAGGCCAATGTCCCACTGCATCCTGGGTCATCTCCAATCATCCTGATCTACATCTTGCCACTATTCCCAGATGACTCTGGGGGAGAAAGTGAGGCTGGTGACTTTGCACAGCCTTTTCTCACTTATATGCAATTAATTTGCTAATCACAGCACCACCTCCTGGATGTCATGGTCCTCTTCCAGAAGGAAGGACAAAAAATAACATTCTAAAATTCTAACAAAGTGCCTTTATTACAATTCCTCACAAACAATACTTCATGTCCCATCTACAGACCTTTGCACTGGTTGTCCCTCATGCTTAGACTGTAGTTTCTCTTCACCCTAGCCTCTTAGAATTTCTGGTTTCCTTCAAAACCCAATGAAAAAATTGAGTTTATACATCAAGCCTTTCTAATGTCTTCTCTTCCAAAACTATTCTATATTTCTTTGGTATATGTCTTGTGGGCACTTCTATATGTACCTGTTGTTTCTTCCAATAACATATAAAAACTCCTTGATGGCAGACATTGTGTCATATTTGTCTTTATATCTCCAGTGCATACTACAAAACCTGGCATATGGAAGCCACTTAATAAAGATCTGTTGACAGATTAATTCATTTATTGGTATAGAACTAATCCATAATCCCAGAAACAAAAAAGAGAAAAAAATTGAGAGTACAGAAGTGCAAACTGTCTAGTAGCCCTACTGAATTCATTAAGTAAGTAGAATATAAAGCTCAAGGAAAGAAAAGGACTAATTTTTGTTACTATATCCTCTGTTGTTCAGTTGTTTCAATCATGTTTGACTCTTCCTGACCCTATTTAAGATTTTCTTGGCAGGTATACTGGAATGGTACACCATTTCCTTCTCCAGCTCATTTCACAGATGAGGAAACTGAGGCAAACAGAATTAAGTGACTTGCCTAGGGTCACACAGCTGGTAAGTAAGTATCTGAGGACAGATTTGAACTCAAGAAGATAAGTCTTCCTGACTCCAGGTACACTGCTCTACCTACTGTGTCACCAGTTGTTCTGCTTTAAGAGTAGTGATCTCAAAATGGTGGTTTGCTAAATTGAATTAGACAGATCAGGACAAGTAGAAAGCACATTCCAAGTCAATGGCACAGAACAAGCAAAGTCAAAAAGCAAAATGGGGAACAGTGAGTAGACCTGACAACAAAAGAGATTTCCCAGTATAGAATAATTGGAAATACAGATGAAAAAGGAGGTTGTATGGCCACAAGGGCTAGACTTAGAAGTTTTTCCTTTATCCTGTAGGCAGTGGGGTACTTACAATTTTTCAGCATTACTTGGTAGAATGTCAAAAGAAAAAAAAAAATATCCTCAATTTAGGTGCCACAATTAACATTTCTGAATGCAAGTAGCCCAAACAAGGTCAAATAATCAGATAGCATGGAATTCTTAGCTGTGCAGAATTTTGACCTAAGAACAGGTTGTATCAACAATTGTTAACGGGCAGGTGGAATCGTGTCTGGAATCAGCATGGGACTCCAACAGACAGAAACACTGCATATCTTATGTCACCTATTAAAAAAATATCCTTTATCCATCTGGGTTTTTCTCTAGGTACCAATTAATCACCAAAATTTGCTGATCTCCATTCTTCTTCTCACCAGTGCAAAGAGTAACACTTGAGAAAAAAAACCCTTCAGTGTCAGCAGCCACCTGCTATGGCCTGCAGGTCCAGTGGGGCCCAGATTGGATTTCCACATGGTACCCTGCACCTTGTTCTCAGCTATGTTCTTGTCCTCTACTCTCTAAGGAGTGCAGTCCTGAAGAGATTAACCTGTCAGTCAGAAGAGGAGGCCTCATCTTCCCTACAGCATAGGCTGTATTATGTGGTGAAATCTTTTATCTAGAACTCCAGCTAACACCATATTAGTTTTCTCTCTTTGTGAATGTGCCTGTGTAAATATACGTAACCACAAAATGACATGGCTTTATTGGATTGGCATGACTGGGACTGTAAATAATGACAATAACAATAGTCATGCAACATCTTTGTACAGGACTTTATCCTTTTCAAAGCATCTTCCATACATTAAGAAACTAGAAAGCAAGGGATTTTGTCCATTTCCTCAAGAAGTCTACAAGTGGAAATATACTGGATCAGCAATCAGGAAAGGAAAACCCTGGCTTGGCTACCAATGTTGCACATCCTTTCTCGGTCTTGGTTTCCTCATTTGTAAAATGACAGGATGGGTCTAGATATGGAGACTGGAAAAGTAAGTCTGGCCTTCCCCTCTTTTGGCACTTTTCACTACCTATGTTTTAAAGTGCAATAAAATGTAAATATTATTAATAGAAAAACCATTCTTAGCATGGGAGAAAGTACCAAAAGAAGGTAGCAGACCAGATTTGTCCCTTGGGCCACAATTTGCCCACCCCTGGACTAGAAGTTCTTTAAAAGTCTGTCCTGAAATAAAAATGGATGTTGCTATACAATATTGTAGACAGAACATAGTAGATATGGAGGAAAATGAAAGCTCTCTCCCCATCCTCAAATTATCTGATATTCATTTATCTGTTTAAAGGTTAAATCTTTCCTGTAGAATCTAAGAGCTTTTCTAGCAGGTGCCATTTCTGTACTTTGCCTTTCTCTCTCCAGGAACTAGTAGAGCATCTTGCACATTTTGGATTACAACTATGACATCAGTGCTAGAGAAGTCCCTCCGCCAATGCCGATGAGCACCTGCTCAGCATCTCTTTGGAACTTATCTTGAGTAGTGAGAGATATAAGTAATCTGGCCAAGCTTATATAGCTAATATAAGTTAGAGGTAACACTTGAACCCAGGTCTTCCTTACTGCAAGGTCAGACCTTTCTATCCACTCTACGATACTGCCCCTTCTCTTGCTCCCTTGTTGTTCAGCTGTGTTCAACTCTATGTGAGCCTATGGAATCTGCCCATGTGTTTTTCTTGGCAAAGATATTTGAATGGTATGCTATTTCTTTCTCCAGCACATCCCAGTTTTACAGATGATGAAGAAAGGTAAATAGGGGTTAAATGACTTGTCCAGGGTCACACAGCTAGCAAGTGCCTGAAACTGGATTTGAACTCAGATTTTCCTGACACCAGGCCTGGAGCTCTATCCACTGTACCACCTAGTTGTTCTATCTTGATCATAGTAGGCACTTAATTACCACTTATTGAATTGAATTAAATTGAATATAGGGGGGTACTGATTTTGGAGGACCTTCACTTTCAAACAGATGGTTAACTTTTACACAATTGGCAGTAGAAATGGTTGCAGTATCATGAACAGAGGAATGACATGATCAGATTATGCTTCAACAGTCCAATGGCTTGATGAACACATAATCATAGATGTCCACTCCAATTGGTAAAGAAAGCAAACCATCCATGGTGGGATTTCACCATATTTAACTCTTGTCTGTGTTTAGTTAGATGACTTCTGATTGGTCTTTTAACAGTCTGCTGGTCCCAGGATACTACTTAGACTATTTGTTAGCCTTTGTTCTTGCAAATATGAATGATACACCTTCTTTTCTGATGATATATTCCCTGTATATCTTTTATATTAAGTATTTAAATTATCTTTGATAACATTATATTCTACTTATACCCAACATACATTTTTCCTATGTCCTCTTGTTTACTTATTATTTACTCATAATATTAACTCTTTAAACTCTGGATATTCCATGAATCAGCCACATAGCACCACCAGGAAAATAACAGAGTAGTCATGTGCTGAAGTCATTTCACACCAGCATGTTAAAGTTGATTGCTTAAGTGTGATCATTTATACTTCAGAAATTGACAAATGAGGACTTAAGCAATTATTATGTTGATTTCTCATACTTAAAAAGGTGATAGAGAAAACATTAATGATGTAGGTTCAACTTAAAAGTGTGTATTTTTTCCCCTAGACAGTCAATTGCTAAAGATGTACCAACCCACTTGAATAATGTAATAAGTTAGACTTCTATGCCAATGAGCAGCTCAGAAAAGCTCTGTAAAATTTGTTAAATGCAATCCAGCCTGCTCATTTCCTTTTATTTCATTTTGGGCATAACCCTTTGTCCATTTTCAGTAGCTCTTGATGGACTAATTCACTAAGCTGCTTATCAAACTACATATTATAGTCTGAAATAGTGGCATTCTTATTTTCTTATATGAGTAATTTCTCTTACATAAGCAGATACTTGTGTTACTCTAAAACTCAACATAGTCAGCACTATGTCATTTGCAAATACAGACCTCTGGAGAACTACACCATCTATAGGAAATCCTTATTCCATTTAGACTATGTGCAGGATATCTTTGGTAATAGTGGTGAGCATTCTGGTGAGCATACACATCTTTGTTTTATAAACAATGGATCATTGTGCAAAGTTATTGCTGTGGTTTCATATATTAAGGAAACTTATAGGATCTTAACATATGAATGGAAGACAATTTTGGAGGAGAATCTTTAAGGTTGTGCTTTTCTATGATTTAAATCCTTTTTTTTTTTTTTTTGGTGTAACCAACATACAATAACTAAATGGACTTCACACTCTATATTTTTAAATTAATTATGTGACCATGAAGATGTGATTGACTGTAGAATATTTCTTACTACTACTTTTTGTTTGCTACTTCCTTATATTTTCAAGTATGTCTTAATACATGTGTTGATTAGTCTAAATATTTTATAGAAATGAGAAAGTAGGTTAATATATTTTTTATAAAATTCATTAAGCTTTTCTCCATTGGGAAGAACTAAGGAAACGTATGCAAGTTTGAAAGAGGCAAGAACTGCCTAATGGTGTCCAATGTGGAACAGACTGTTTTGCTGGGTAGTAGGTTACCCCTCAGTAGAGATCCTTAAGCAAAGACAGGATGACTACTCATAGTATATGCCACAGAGGAATTCTTGTTCAGGCATGAGTTAGACTACATGGCCTCTAAGGTCCCTCCTGACTCAGAGATTTTTTGATTTTTAATAGAATGAATGTTAATCTACTCTTCCGTTTCACAGAGGTCACACTACAAGGAAACAAACTTCACATGATCTAAAAAATGATAGAAACAATTACCCCCTAGAAGTGTTCAGAAAGAACTTATTTAATATCCTTGAATCTAGGAGGTTCTAAGAGAAGAATATACAATTCCCAGGCTTAGATGGTTTAGATAAAATTCAGTATGGAGGTAGAAGATGAAATGATGTTGTGATGTTAACACTATGCAAAAATTATAGAAGTCAATATGTACTTTTGGGGGAAATATTTTCCACACATGAAACTAGTACAAAGATATCTGCATGTTGCCTCCTGAATTAGACTATAAGTTCCTTCAGAGTGGATATTTTTTTTTTTACCTTTCTTGTACTCTCAGTGTTTAGCATAGGGTGGGGCATGTGGCAGGTACTTAATAAATACTAGCTGATTTGATTTGACTCCCAGTTAATGTAACTAAGTGAAAGTGATCAATGATTTAGGCCACATTCCTTACAAATGCATCCTCTTTTCCATTATTTTATATGTTATTGTCAAAGATTTTACCTCTGCCACACATCAGCTATGCAGGTGATACTATTGGATTGCATGTGTCTGCATTTTCAGGAAAAGAAACAGATATGTCTTTGCACAAAATAGATTAGGAGACATCAATGTTATCTCAGAGCTGTTCAAAACCTTTAGTTTTAAAGATATTGAATTCAGTCAATGGTACAGCTTATAAGAATCTTTTGTCTACATGTTTTTCCCCCTTATGAAGAATCAAATTTTGTCTCTGACAGCTGTTGTCTCCTATTTCCAACCTGCCATAATGAGTTTCAGGATTTCAATGCTGCTGCCCAGAAGTGGTGGTGGGACCTGAATAATTGGTTTGGAAGTGTGAAGAAATTGAACAAAGGGAAGGAACAAACATGGTGTCATTTTTATCCTTAAACTATCAGTCTGAGAATTACTTACCCCTGGCAGGACTGTAGAATTACATAACATCACAAGTGAAGGGATCTTAAGAGAACATCTAGTTTGTTTTACAAGTTAGGAAACTGAGGCCCCAAAAGTAAAACAACAGGGCTAAGATCACATAAGGCAATAAGTAGCAGAGTTGAAACTCATCTCAGGTCTTCTTATTCCAAGTCTAATGCTCTTTTAGTCACACTTCCTGGAGAGCTGATTGCTTTCCAAATCTCAGCATATGCTACATTTTCTATATTCTCTATACATGATACCCTCTACAGATTTCCTTGCAAATAACATAGAAACAATTAAAGTAAACAGAAACAAAAATATGACCCAAGCAGAAGACTCAATTGAAATATACAGAGTGACTAATAACAGTACGTGCACATTAATAAATATCTCCACATCTATGGGCACACATTTCTAAGAAAAAGAAAGGACCCATTACCTCAAACATACAGCCAGGGCTATAAAAAAGAAAATCAAAGGTCAAAAAGGCAATTCCGAGGTAAACTAAGATATCGATAGCAGTGATGGTATAATAGCAAAGAACTCAAGATAAAGAGAATGCCACAAATTGAGGAATGACTACGTAAGTTGTGGTCTACGAATATAATGACACTAAGATATGATGAATAGAATTATGTGAACTGATGCAAAGTAAAGCAAGCAGACCCATGAACATAAAAGACATAATGCCTACTAACATATAAATGAAAGAAACAATAATAAAACTATTGAAATTGAGTGTATGACCAAATGACCAAAAATGCTCCCAAAATATGAGAATACACCTTCTTCCTCCTTTGCCTTTTTCTTAGGTCATGTCTGACTCTTTGTGACCCTGCGGATCATCCTGCATATGAGATTTTCTTGGCAAAGATACTGGAGTGGTTTGCCATTTCATTCTCCAGTGGATTAAGGAAACAGAGATTGACTGACTTGCCCAGGATCACACAGCTAGTAGGTATCTGAGGCTGAATTTGAACTCAGGTCTTCCTGACACCAGGTCTAGTGCTCTATCCGTTGAGCCATTGGCTTCCATCTTTTGCAGAGCAAGAAAAATATGGGTGTGGAATTCTATATATAATATTGCTCTTGATGGATGTGTTGCTTTGTATGACCGAACTGTTTTTATTTTCTGTTTTTTATTCTTTGTCATAGAGGATGGCTCACTGGGATGGAAAAGAGGAAGGGGGATATGGATGATATAAAAAAGATAATGAAAATTTTATAAAGCTAAATATTTGTGAATAGTCACAGTTTAGAAAAGTATGATATAATGAAAATTTTATTGGATATAGATTTGGAAAAACTGATGTCAGTGTTGTATATGCTAACATAACAGACGGAGTGAGTACATTTGTACTACTACACCTTGTCCCGCTCTGTAGATTGCTGTAGGTTTGCTCTGTTGCTCAAAGATAATGGCCCTGCTCCTGTAGTGGCAGGTACTAGAAAGAGCCAGTGAGGGGGGTCTTTTCACTTCTGGTTACTGCATCTGGACTTCTTAGATTTCTGGACTATCCAAGAGAAGTCTGCTGAGCCTAGAACTGTTTCTGTCAGTGATTGTCTCTTTGTGTTACAGCTAGGGTTTTTTTTCTTCTTTTATAGTTATCTGATGCCTAGCTCTTCCTCCTCCATTGCATATACTCTGCCTAGAGCCTGGGACTGGGGGTGGGTCCAGAGTTACCCCTATTTTGTCCTAGGTAGAATGTGGTCTCCTTATGTATTCTATAAAGAAACCTTTCTTGACCATCTCCCTATTATTAATGAGAGCAGGGAATCCATCTATGTCCTCCTCCCTTCTAGTACCTGAGCTGTTCTGAGATTCACTTTGGCTAAAAAGATCTGAGAAATCTGGGGTAGGAGAATAGGAGTATTTATTAGGTGTGTATATAACCTGCATTCTTGTTATCAAAAATCTGTGCAACTAGACAAGTCATTTCTATCCTTTTCTTCTACTATCCTCTTTCACCCCTTCTCCTTGACTTCAGAGTGGGTGGGCACCAATAATTTGTGGGTTCTTCCTTTCTACCATGAAAACCCTTTTTAATTCACTCCAAAGTCATATCTCTGTGGATATAATAAAGAGGAAATCCTCATTCCTTAGACCTCTCTCTTTTCTGCTACACTGAAGGTATAAAGATAACTCACTGCTCTGGAGGGTTGGTGGTAGAAATCACTTTTCTCTGCTCACGGTCTATACGTACATGGTTTATTAAGACTAGACTGTCAGAGATGGGGCTGCATCTATTTGTATCTTCTTTCCTTTGGTAGAGGGCCTTAGGAAATCTAGAAAGGCAGATCCTGCCTTCCTCTATGCCTGGACATTCAAGCAATAGAATATAAGTTCCTGGGAGAGTTATGGCAGAAATAGCACCAAAAGCAGAGGCATATACTATCTTCTCAAGCTGGCATAGACACCTTAGACTAGAGACTGAAAGAAAATTATTCTTCAGGAATCTAAGATGAGAGTAGAAGCACAGAATTGAAACAAAATGGAACCTAGTTCCTCTGCTGAAAAAAGAGGAAACCATAAAGTCCAACACAAACTTTGAGGCTAAGTAAAGAGCAAGGAGTGTTGAAGGTTACCGGTCCCAATGGCCACAGCCTACTAGTTCCTGGCTAGCTACTCCATAGATTAAGATATGGGAATAATGCTAAAAAAAAAAAAAAAGTATCCCAGTGCCTTTGTATAAACCAATATACATGGTTGTTGGGTACCTCATTAGGCAGAAAAAAACCTGACTTATTCACCTTTTAAGTGACTTAGATGTCTTCATCATGTATTTCTCCTAGTTTCCTAAAAAGAACTCATTCTCATCTATATGATCATGTTTATCTAAAGAACATGTATCCAATTACTGAATGTAAATTAAAATTCCTGTGCTTCTACCCAAAGAATACTTCAGGGGAAAAAAATGTTAATTTCCCTTTCAACTTCCATTTGGCAATTTTCAAAGCAACACTGAACTGGGGAATCGTATTCCAGTGGTGTGGAAGTTATAGGTGCTGGTGGGTGACAATCTCAATTAGATTTCAAATGTCACAAAGAAAGCAAGCTGTAGCAATATGTCTATAACTCACATGAGAAAAGCAAAAGGACATGGTAGCCCCCTTAAAAGGACCTACTTATAGGCCATAATAATTATGTTTCATTGGGCATAGCATATTTAAAATATTCAGTTCCATAGATATTTATTGAGTCTATTAATAGGCAAGGTGCTATGACACAAAACCAAAATAGGTTCCTCAAAGTGCTTACATTCTCCTGAAAACAAACAAACAAATCAAATAGAAAAATTCTGCCCCCAGAAAGAAAACTACAGGAAAAACTTCATAAAAAAACCACACTTATCCATGAAAATTTGATTAAGGAGAATTCTCTGGACTTGGTGCCCTCATGTGTTAAATGAAATTACTGAACTAGATGAACTTTAAGGTCTTTTCCAGCTCTGACTTTCTCTGTTATAAGGTTTTTGCAGCTCTAACATTCTAGGTCCTAATTTTCTTTGACCAGTGTAAACGACGAATTCACAATGAACTAGACTGATTAGTGTATTTACCTTGTCACTTTAGGAAAAAAAATAATCTTTTTCCCCACAGTATTTTACAACTCTCCTTTGGCATTAACAATAGTCTTTTGACTATTCAAATTCATTATTTGGAATATATTCAAAATGAATTATCTGCATCTCTGTGCATTGAGGTTCTCTCCTCTTTTCTCAGTGAATATATATTAGAAAAAAACATTGAAAAGACAAAAGGACATTTACAGAGGTCTGTCCTTTGAAGGAAAAAAATGAAATTAGATAAGTAAAAAAGATGAAAAGGAATGATTTTGTATTATTTATAAATAATTCTCATATTCTCTAGCTCTACATAAAATTATAGAATAAACAGTAGGGAGAGCATTCCACTGAAGAATATTCTCAATGGAGAAATAGGATATGCCTTTGATAAAAGATAAAAACCTTATCTAGAGGTAGTTAACCCACTGGGACACCATGTTCTCTGAACAAAGTTATGTCTGCATATACAATCTACTGGATAATAACAATAAAAATATGTCATCTGCATCTAGAACACAGAGGATGAGGATGAGCAAATGGTCCCAAAGATGAGATAGTACGGAAAAAGAAAAATCATGGGGATAGTGGGGATAGAATTGGATCATAGAATTTGGGTCACAATGTAACTTCTACCATGGGGCATTACTTCCATACACATTACTTTCCTGATAAATTGATGAAACAATGGGGCAAGATCTCTAAAGACATTACAACAGAAATTGTTTAGAAAGCAAAATTCAAACCTCATAATTGACAAATTTTGAGCCCATAAGGAATAAAATAAAGAAAAGGTGAAATAAGAAATAAATGTGGATTTGACCTTGAATCAAAGCATTATATTTCAGAATAGACAGAGTAGGAAATGAAGTGAGTTAATAAAAAGAACAAAGCAAAGAAGACTTGTTTTTTTAAAAAGGTACAGAAAAATCAAGCTGATGAAAAGAAATCAGAGGATAGGATAGGCTGTAGGCTTTGAAGTATTCACTTAACTGACAGAGGGAAAAGAAAAGAGAAAGAAATAGCCAACACATTAAATATTAGCAACACAAAAAAATCAATAGTTCATGTAAAACGTGATGTAAAAACAAAGTAAACATGTAAAAACAAAGGGACGACAAATAGGAATTGGGAGAGGGACAATAAAAGAGAAAGGGAAGAAAAATATAGGAAAAGTGTTGCATCAAAGTTTAAACAAAATCAATAACAGGCAGTAAGTACTGACTTAATATATGAAGGAAATAAAGGAAATCTGGGAGGAAAATGACTAGAGAAAGAAATGGAAGAAAATAAGAACCTAACTCAACACTTTAGATGTTAATTTATCAGACATCCCAGTAAAATGAAAGAAAGTGACAGAATGGATGAGAAAACAACATTCTACCATTTGTTCCTTATATGAAATATACCTTGAAAAGAAAAATTTTCTGTTTTTCAAATGAATTCAAAGAAAGCATCAGCTGCAACAATACTATCAAATAGTGTATACATGTATATACATATATGCGCATACATGTATGTATATATATGTATGTATGTATATATAAAGGAATTATATTTTGTCTAAAGAAACCACAATAAGGAATGCATATCAATACTAAACATTTTTTAGAGATGACATATCACTTAAATTCATAAGGAAAAATTAAATAAATTGCAAAATACATAGATAATAACAAAATAATAAAATTAGAATTTAATACCACTTACAGAATCATTCCAAACCACATGATTATATCAGTTATACAGGAAAAACACTTTGGCAAAGTTCAAAATTCACTTATGCTATAAAAACCCTACAAAATATATCTGTAATTAAATAAAAGTATCTAAAACCAAAAGCTAATATAAGTTTTCCTAATACAGAAATAAAACAAAAAAGTCTTTCTTTTGCCCTATTATTTGGTAAAGTTCTAGAATTATTAACAATAGCAGTAAGACAAAATTAGTAATTTAGAATAGAGTTTCCCAAATGTATTTGCCTATTGCCCCCCTTTAAAAACGTTACTCAGCACTCCATGGAAATATACTTTCTTTCATCCTTACAGTGTTTTTTTGAAATTTGTGTCACTTCAAAAAATTTTTTTTAAATGATGCATCTTAAATTTAATAATTTACTGTAAATTTGTGGGGGAGGTTTCCTGTATTGAAATTTTGAAGACACAATATTGCATCATGTAATCCTATAGTATCCTTCTTATTGTAAACAAGTCATTACACACAGATTCCTGCCAATTCATGCTGGACTTCCCCACAATGGGTCACATGCTGATCTGCTAACATTTACTTGACATCTGTTGAAGGACTTGACCACTGATCAATTGTAACTTATATTTGGAAAATAATGTAATCACTATGACTTTAACTGTTACTACTAATGACAGACCCCTAAAAGGCCCTGGACTTTCCCAAGAGGCCCAAGTCCTGGGTGTTCCCCTGAGGCACCTGGCCCTTCCCAGTTAGTTCTTTCAACTGCCCTTTCACTGTGGCCCTCATTGTTTGCACCTGACCCCACCCTAGACCACTACTCCTTAATTCTATCTAGACTCCTTCTGTTACCTCTTGGTGAGACTACTGGGCCACTCCTAGAGCCCATTCAGATCTTCTCACAGTTGACTGTATAAAAAGTTCATTTTGCCTCAATTAAAGTGCTCAGATTTTTACTGGCCAATACTGCGAATGCTTAGAAATATGTCTCTGACTGAAAGAAGGCTTGGGTTGCATTCGTTCAAGCCAGGACCTCCATAATTTGCCCTTGTAGTTTGGGGTTCACAGCACCCCTGGACCACAATAAGATGAAACGTAGAAATGATTTTACAAAATTTTCTTCTCTTCCCTTCTTTATTTATGCTTCCACCTCCTCCTTATTTTTATTTAATGTCCACCAACTGCACCTGAGGCTACTACCACCCTCCTGGATCTTTATAGTGCCCTACAGGGGGTGCTATCACCCACTCTGGAAACCTTTGAGAAGCATGCAGACAGGCAAAAAGATCACAAAACTATCACTATTTGCTGTTGAAATTGCTTCTTATTTTGAAAATCCTACAGAATGAGAAAAGAAACTAATCGACAAAATAGCATCAGTAAAAGTACATGCTACAACACAGGATCACAGAAAAAAATTAACAGCTGTAACAAAATCCAAGACTCATTAAAGAAAGGGAAGTCCCACTCAAGCCAAAGATTAGTTGGTGGATAGAATGATCTAGAGTCAGAAAGACTCAGGTTGCTGAGTTTAAACTGGGTCTCAGACACTATCTGTGTGACCCTGGGCAAGTTGCTCAACTCTATTTGCCTCAGTTTCCTCATTTGTAAAATGAGCTGGAGGGAGAAATGGCAAACTACTCCAGTATCTTTGCCAAGAAAACCCCAAATGGGGTCACAAAGAGTCAAACACCATTGAAAAATGACTTTCCAATATTCAAAATAACTACAAAATGCATAAAGTGTCTTCAATCCAATCTATCAAAATACACTATATTGGTATACTCATACAAGGTTCCATAGAGAAATTTTTTTAAAAATTGCTAAATAACTGGAGGAATATTCAGTGCTTTGTGGCTGGGCTGCACTAATATAATGAAAATGACCACACTG
This sequence comes from Bettongia penicillata ogilbyi, assembly GCA_023548195.1. Classification (NCBI taxonomy): domain Eukaryota; kingdom Metazoa; phylum Chordata; class Mammalia; order Diprotodontia; family Potoroidae; genus Bettongia; species Bettongia penicillata. The sequence goes on from JAJHZJ010000278.1 coordinate 1,640,443, forward strand.
ATAAAGTTAACGTATATCATTTTGTGTTTGTAATCAAAATACCGAAGGAAAATGTATATACCTAGACAAAATAATTTAAAAAATGATTTAAAGGACCAAAAAAATCTAGAGATACAGTTCTGTGTGTGTGTGTATGTGTGTGTGTGTTTGTGTGTGAAATGAATCCATTTGATAATCTGGCAAAGCCTGTGGTCCTCTTTAGTAAATAATGTTTATAAAATGCAAAATAAAATATAAATGATTACAAGGGAAAGCAAAGTTTAGTGAAAATGAAGATACATTTTCCCCCCATCCAAGTTAATGGACAGAAACTTCCAGGTCACAGGAGCACCAAGATGGCAGACTAAACATTTTCTCTGATCCCATAGCATCTCCAACTCTCCAAAAGAAACATTAAAGCCAAAGATGAAGCATCTTCCACTGCCCATCGTCTAGCACACCCAGAAATGAAAATGACAATAACAACGAACAAAAATTTAAAAATAAATGAAAATTCAAAACCAAGCCCAGGAACTGATGCACAGTGAACCTGACCTCATTTAGCTTCTCTGCCACACCTCTCCCATTGCTGGCAGTAAGGCCACAAAAGCAGACCCCAGGATATTATCCAGTCTTACTTCTAAATCCACCCCAACAGCCATGCTCCAGACTCCAGAAGTTTCCTCATGTCTCAAGAGCCAGCTTGGCCATAGTCTATCAGGAGCAAAAGCCTATTGAGGTTGAACTGAAGAAACACCAACCCTAGTATAATAGCCTCTTCCAGCATCAGGAAAGGCAGAATCTGAACGGTTGGTGTCAACAGGTTTTATGCACTGTCGGCACAGAGAGCTAAGGAACAACAGGAATGAAATAGGGCATCATAACAAGATATCAGTGCATGTGGGAAGCTGTGCAGTATTCAACCAATCTTGACGGAAGAAGACAACACCCAGCTGAGGCCAGTTCTGACGACCCAAAGATCAGTTAGGACAAAAACTTCTGCTGGTGAATCATGTATTGCCCAGGGTGGGAGGAGATTCAGAATCTCTGAGATCCAGCCTCCAAGGAAATCATGATCAGGGAGAATCAAGTCAAAAGTGAGTGACAAAGGAAAATAAGAGGGGACAAAAAAAAGCTAAAAGTGTCAAAGATTTCAAAAGACATTGAAAATAAAGAGATAAATCAACAGGAAAAACACTAACAGTAGAAAGAAATATGGCTTCCAGATCTAGTAAACAAGCTCAGAATGTATGAATAAATATTGCAAAATGAAGGAAAATGATCTAACATTTGAAGACATGGAGGATCCCGTGGAATTTGAGGAGTACATGGAAAGTGGTTTAAATGAGAAATGAGAATTATGATAGAATTAATGTCTTTGCAGAGTAAAAACAATGAACAAAACAGGAAAAGAAAAGAAAAAAAAAACACTTGAATCTGCAATGGCAAGCCTCACCAAAGAAACAAAAGAGAGAACACTAGATTGGGAATGCAAATACACAGACGTGAAAAACAACATAGAAGAAGAGAAGCAAAAGAGATCATTAAAAAAATACACTCACTGTGTAAGCAAAACATAGAAAGTTCTCGAAAACAGGTTGCACAGAGGCTACCTAAAGGTCATAGGTTTTCCCAAAAGAATGTGACAGGAAAAAACAACAGTAAACAAACCTTAACACCAAAATGAAGGAAATGATAGAAGAGAACTGCCCAGAATTTCTGAACAAAGAAAAAAAACCCACTTGAATGAATTCATAGATTGCCCCCAGGAAAAAAAAATCACAAGGCTGCAAACTCCAAGACACATAGTGGTTAAATTTAACAATTCAATTCAGAAACTACAAATTCAGCGAGCTGTCAGGGGGAAAAAGGACTTTCCAAAGGAAGGGAAAGGACATTTGAATAATGTAAGACTATTCTGCACTTAGGGGAGTGAGGTGGCTCAGTGGATGGAATTCTGGGTCTGAAGTCAAGAACACATCTTCCTGAGTTAAAATCCATCTTCAGACACTTAGTAACAGCGTGACCCTGGGCAATTAATTCACTTAACCCTGTATGTCTCAGTTTTCTCATCTGTAAAACGAGCTAGAGAAGGACATGGCAAACCACTCTACTGTCAAGAAAACCCAAAATAGGGTCATGAAGAGTCAAATGTGACTGAAACAACTGAATGACAATACACCCATTAGGAAAACAAGTTTAAAAGAAAAGAATAGGATGAGTTGCAAAGAATAATGGAGCTTAAGATGTAGCCTAGAGCCACCTAGTCTGCAATCTGTGCTTAATCATACGGAACAAAAGATGGAAGTTCAATAATAAAAGAGTTTGAAACACTTTTAGAAATACAACAGAAATTTGGGAAGTGAATAAATGTAGACAGCCACTGCAACCAAAAGACCGGTAAGAGACTTCTTTCTAAAAGTGCACAGGGAGACAAAAGAGGCTTCTTTCTAAAAGTGCACAGGGAGACAAAGGTGAACTCAGAAATCTGGTGAAGTTTAACAGTAAAAAAGTAAACAGGGAACAGTAAGGATAGAACCTAGCAACAACCCACCAGCTTCTTTTGTACAACTACATTACAATGTGGGAGGCTGTGTTAAAGGGGGCACAAGAACAGGAGGACAGAGAGGAATGAGAGATGAGCCAGGGTCAAATCAAGGGCTAGCAATGAGGAGGTGATCTCTCTGCTTTCAGAGACAGAAAAGCCCACAGGGGAGTGAGTAAAGAGGAAAGGAGAAAGACTGAAGAGGAGAGGAAAGGATGGAGACCTTACTTTGGAGGTGGGAGGGGGTTCCACTGATCAGTGCTCTTGTAGATAAAGATTCATGAGCACCTTACACTGGATGAGATCTGGGGGAGCCTAGGAGTTGGATCACCTGGGAGCAACTGACACCTAGAGGAATGGGAAAACATACTCAATAGGTAGGAATTTTCCAGGCAAATATAGATTGGAAAAAAAAAAAAAGATCAACAAGAGAGTGTAATAGATCAGTGTAGAAGTGTTGAGGTTTAGGGGTGCTGGGATTTTGAAATTGGAACACCCAGGTTTTGCCTCAATTGAATTTGACCTAAACCTTTTTTGCAAAGACAAGATTAATTAAAACATTGGTACAGGGTGGACGTGATTCTAAAAATCCTGCATATTGGCCAGACTGAATCTGAAGCATTGGCTAGACTCTTAAAGAATCTGAGCATTGGCCAGACTTAAGGAATCTAAGCTTTTGGGTGCTTGTATTGACAAGCTGGTCAGATGGAATCTGAGCACCTTAGTGGAGACAAGATGGGTCATGTACACACAAAAACTGGGAAGGATCTAGGAGTGACTGAGTAGTCCGGCATGACTAGGAGGTAACAGAGAAGGGAATGAAAGAGACTTGGAGAGAGAATGGGGCCTAAAGAATTAAGGGAGTGGTGGTCCAGGGCAGGGCCAGGTGAAGACAATGTTAATTAACCAGTTAATTAACCAGAACAATTGCCCTAGGTGATCACCAGGGTCATGGGCCACCTGGGAAAGTTCAGGGACCTTTTCCTTTTTGGGGTCCTGATCCTAAAGACACCGTATTTTTCTTTAGGGGGTTCAGATGCCATCCCCCTCACTGCAAGGTGCCAAATTATGGGGCAGTGTGCTCTCTGACACCTGCACTAATAGGCAATGTTCCAAGAGTAAGGAATGATGGAAAATCCAGCCCTACCAGACAATAACTGAAAGTACCTAGAAAGGGAGAGCCTAGAAAAAGACAGTGTAAGAGTGTTAGGTTAATGAAGAATACAGAGAAAAGAGAGACCAGATGATTTTAGGAATCCATAAATCAGACAATGAAGGTCTAGAGTAAAAACAAAATTGAAAAGAGTGAAAGAAATCATTTTTTGGAAAGGGGCACAAAAATGAAATTTAAAAAAAATCTATTGAAAAAGACTAACTGAGGGAGAGAAGGGAGAATCTACTTGACTGAGAGGAAAGCAGGGGAGCAGGGGAAAAAAAAACATTAAATCAGATAAAGGCAGGAGAGAGGCACTAAAAAAATAAAATCCTAAAGGGAGAGGGGTAACAAAAATAATAAATACCCTGAAACTTACTCTCAGACCTCCAGGTTAAGGAATCCTAATCTAGAATATGAAGAAAAATAATGGAAAAAAAGCTAAGAATTAAGACCTCAGACTATATTATAAAGGAGTAATAAAAAATAAAACAAAACATTCGGACTTGGTTAAAAGCATAAAAGTAGATCATTAAATAGATTTGAAAAGGAAGAATCAGACTTAATTGATCTTAATAACCAGTGTTCAATAAAAGTGAAAAGATATATTACTTAGGAATGCACTTCGTACTCCACAAGAATTTCTGGGAAAACTGGAAAGTAGCCTGGTAGAAACTAGGTTTATTTAGATGATTATCTTATACCATATGTAATTATAGATTCAAAATGGACCCATGACTTGAATATTAGAGATCATATCATAAAATAAATGACAAGTTAACCAGATCATATAATTTCCACAGAGATGAATAGGGAGTAACTCTTTAATCACCAACAAAAAAGGATTTGATAGGGTACAGGCTCTGGGAACCCTCTTGAACTCCCCTTCAATCTTCCCACTTGATCTGGCATTCCCCCGAGGAAATAAGCCTTTCCTAGTTGTTTTGTCCAATTGCCTCCAGCTGCTTCCCACCCTTAATCCCATCAAAATCCCACTCTCTGCCTTCTGATCTCTAATCACTTCAGTCCCATCAATATCCTCTTTGGACTCCTCCTCAAGACCCTTCCAAAACCTCTCCTCCCATCACCCTAGACTACTAGATCCTTCCCACAATCTTTCTGTATATAAGCTCCTTCTCATCTCCATGAAGGCACTGTAGCCTGTTTGTCAGTGTAAGCCTCACAAATATTGAGGCTTCATAAGAGTCAACCCAATATGGTGGATCTTAAATAAACTTTGTTTTTCTTTGGCTAAAAGAAAGCTTGAGTCGAATTAATTTGGGCAGGGCCTGGGGTGTCAATATTTTAGGGTCCCAAGCACCCCAAACCTCAACAGAATTAGTGGAAAATACAGAAGATATTAAAAAAAAATACTTGAGATTACAATAAAGTATTTTTGTATGAACAAAGTTAATGCAGCTAGAACAAATGAGGTAAATTATTTATTGGGGGAAAATCTTTGCGTCAACTATCTCTAGACAACTACCAAAAATATTTAAGAACAAAAGTCAGTCCCCTCTAAAGAGTGGGCAAAGGAGGTGAAAAGAAATGCAAAGTATTAACAATCACTGAAAGAAGACTCCAAATCACAAATAATATGAGAAATACAAATTTACATCAACCTGAGATTTTACTTTATGCTCAGCAAATCAGCAAAGGCGAAAAAAGAGATGGGAACAGTTGATGTAGGAAGAATTTGTAGAAACACTGGGATACTAATATATTGTTGGTGGAGCTGTAAATTGGTCCAACAATTCTGGAATACAATTTGGAAATATCTGAAGACAGCAACTAAAATGTGCATTCAGTTTGACCCAGAGATTCTACAAATAAGTAAATACTTGAACATGTCAATAGTATAATCCAAATCCCCATATGCACCAAAATATTTATAGTAGCATTTATGCGTGTGTACCTACATGTGTGTGATAGCAAAGAATACAGTTAATGAATGAATGAATCTTAAGTGTTTATTAACAATTTAATAGGTATAAAGATGTCCATTGATTAGGAAACAGGGAAACAAATTATGTTATGTGAATGTAGGAGAATATTATTGTGCTACAAGACATGATGAATATGACAAATATATTAATGTATTAGAAGACATGAAGTGATGCAAAATGAAGTAAGCAGAATTGAGGAAGTAAATATGCATTAACTATAATAATGTAAATGGGAAAAACACAACATAAGAACAAAATTGAAACTGAACACTGTGAAATTATGACCAAGTGTATGTACAACACTGGATAAAAATCTCAGACTTGTTTATTTCTTCAGAAGTTTTGTTCAACTTTCATTTTTTTTCCCTTCTTTCTTATATGGGCTGTAAGGAATGGGAGAAGGTCAAAATGTGAAATGAAAATAATGTGAAAATATCAATAAAATATATTTTCAAATAAAAAAAGAAAAAGATATGCAAAACACAGAAAAGCAATTTACAAATCACTGTGCCTCTGAGGAGGTAATCTGTAAGTTCTTTGCTAGCTCAAAATCCTATAATCTTTTCTATTTTTGTAATCTTTTTTTCCTTTCCACTTCCTGAATGAATGATTCTTAATTAAGGAAAAAAACCCTCCAACTTATAATGCTACTTCAATTTTTAAGTATAAACTGTATATTTGGTATAATGCAACCTTGATTAGGTAGGAAGATTATGAAGGTGACATATTTTGGGGAAGCAATATGGTTTGAAGAAAAGAGTATTTGATTTGAAGTCAAAGGATCATACATAGCTTTAAAGCTAGAAGGAAGCATGGAGGTCATCTAGCCCAACCTGCTATTTTCACAGATGAGGAAATGAAAGCCTACAGGGACTGAATGACTTGCTCAGGGTTACATCGTTTCAATTCCACTACTTCCTACCTGTGTTGACTTTGGACAAGTTGGTTAACCTCAACAAGACTGTTCCTTCATCTGTAAAATTAGTGAGTTGGACTAGAGGGTCTCTTAGGACCCTTCTGGCTTCACATCTATGATTTATGAATTTCCTAATATGGTATTTCTCTTATTCTTTTGGAACCTTCCCTCCTAGCTGCCAGAGGACCTGGGCTTTGCCTAGGCAACAGCAACACAAAGTACACAGAGATGTGGTTGCAAAAAATAATTGCTATACTTGAATTTGAGGGGGGCTCCAGGGTTGATTATAATAGATAATAAAATGCCAAAATTTGTTTAGTTCTATCTTTCTTGCCCTCTCTCTTAAATATATTTATTTTTAGTTTTTAATATTTAATTTTATAAGATTCTTAGTTCTACATTCTCCCCACTCACTCCTTCCTATCCCCTTCCCTAAGATGGCACACAATCTGATATAGGCTATTCATGCAAAATCATATTCAACCTATTTCCACATTAGTCATGTTGTAAGAAAAAAGAATCAGACCAAAAGGGAAAAACCATGAGAGAGAAAATAAAAGAGAAAATGGTATACTTTGATCTGCATTCAGACTCCATAATTCTTTCCCTGGATGTGGCTAACATTTTCCATCATGAGTCTTTTGGGATTGTCTTAGATCATTGTGTTGCTGAGAAGAGTTAAGTCTATCAAAGTTGATCACACAATGTTGCTGTTACTATGTGTTCAATGGGTCCTGGTTCTGCTAATTTCATTCAGCATCAATTCATGTCTTACAAAATAATAGCATTCCATTAAATTCACATACCACAACTTGTTCAGCCATTTCCCAATTAATGGTATCCTTTCAATTTCCAATTCTTTGCCACCACAAAAAGAGCTGCTATAAATATTTTCTGTATGTGGGTCCTTTTTCCTTTTTTAATGATCTCTTTATATATAACTAGTAGTGATATTAATGGATCAAAGGGTATGCACAATTTTATAACCCTTTGGGCACAGTTCCAAATTGCTCTTTAGGATGGGTGGATCAGTACACAACTCCACCAACATGGCATTACTGTTCCAATTTTCCCATATCTTCTCCAACATTTGTCATTTTCAATTTTTGATATGTTATCCAATCTGTCAGGTGTGACGTGGTACCTTGGGGTTGTTCTAATTTGCATTTCTCTAATCAATAATGATTTAGAGCATTTTTTCATATGGCTATAGATAGCTTTAATTTCTTCCTCTGAAAACTGCCTTTCATATCCTTTGACCGTTTATCAGTTGAGCAATGACTTGTATTCTTATAAATTTGACTCAAGTTCTCTCTATATTTTAGAAATGAGGCCTTTTTCAGAGACAATGAAGGTAAAAATTATTTCCCATTTTTTTGCTTCCCTTCTAATCTTGGTTGCATTGGTTTTGTTTGTGCAAAAACATTTTAAATGTAATCAAAATTATCCATTTTGCATTTCATGATGTTCTCTATCTCTTGCCTGTCTCTCTCATACATGTATGCATGCATATATGTATGTATACATTCACATATATAATAACATACATATATATACTCTTATTCTCTCTATATATGTGTATTGTATTGTATAGCATAGTATATATGTATGCATATTTGTGTATGTAATTCATTTGAACCTGACAACAACCCTGTCTGTGAAGTAGGTGCTATCTATAATTATTATTTTCATTTCACACATGAGGAAACTGTGGCTTGGGTAACTTGTAACTTGACCAAGGTTACACAGTTGATAAGGATTTGAATTCAGATCTTGATGTCAAGTCCAGCATTTTATCCACTAGCTAGTTGTCTGGTGAGAGCAGTTCCTTGCTATCTTTTTGACTACAACTCATTGAATACATCAAGTTCAAGGAAGAGAAGAAGGTTTCATCAGTGTACGAAACACATGCCATGAACACGTGTGTGTGCTGCCTCACAAAGGTAGAGCTAAATGACTCAAGGTAGATGACTCTTTGCTGCTCATAGAAACCACAAGGTTTCTATATATCCATATACATACTTAACACTTTCTGCAAATTTTCTGATGTGGTAGCTGAGGTTTTTCCTTTCTTATGAAAGCCTATGTCTGCTTTTACACACACACACACACACACACACACACACACACGTATATATGTATGTATGCACATACTGCAAATAGTAGACATATATACATACACATAGATAGTACAAATTGTATACCTGAGATAGATATATACTCATATATATATATTTGTATACATGTGTGTGTGTTTTAGAGTGAGAGAGAGAGAGAGAGAGAGAGAGGGAGGGAGGGAGGGAGAGATGAAAAGCTCCCTTCAAGGTAGCCATGTCTTGAGTCAGGTGATTGCATACCATGAAACAAACTTCTCTATCCCATTTTGTGAATCAGATTTAATCAGAACTCCGTTCCTCAGGGAACTAGGTCTTTCAAGTGAGCTGCTTACCACTCAAAAGTAACAGAGTGAGATTGCCCATGCCATTGCTTTAAAAGGTTTGAGGCTGTGAAGTCCCCAGTTTCATTAGCCCCTTCACCAAACGCCATGGAATTTAGGGGAGGTGGGGTGGTTGGAGAAAATTCACAATGACTTTCATGCCTTTACTTTCTTTATCCCAATCAGGGACCTGTAACTTTGTGTATAGGAGGGTAAGGTTCTGGCAGGTAAACTAGGAGAAATTCCAGTCATGACATATCTGAACTCTTTTTCTAAAGCAGTCATGAAGCCTGCCGCATTATCTTATAGAGATGTCTAAAAAGGTGCATTCCATTCATAACTGTGAAACTACTGAAGTCTTATATAAAATTAGACACATATTAGAGATAAAAAGAACAGCAGGTCTGGGATCACTTTTTAATTCAACAAGCACTTATTAGGTGCCTATGATGTGCAAGGCACTGGGGTCACAAACACAAAACCAGAATCAGTCTTTGTGAGCTCCTGGGGTGGTGAGGAGTCAACGTTTCCACAGATGAGAATCTACATTCAAATTCTAGCCTGCTGTGTGACTGTCCAAGTTACTTGACATTATGACTCTCAGTTTCTTCATTTGTAATAAATCTGATGTTCCCATAAAACCAAACGTAATCAGAGATGCTAATTCTGTAAAAAAAAAAATGCTTCCAAAAAGGGTATTTGACAGCTAATTATAGCTCTGAAATAAATTCTGGTAAATACTTTAAATATATCATTATATTTTTCCAGTATTTTTAATGAACAGCATTTTAGTTTAAATACCTGTCACTCATTCCAGCAGGGAAAATGAAAATATGTATAATTTTTTAAAAAGAAAATTAATTATTTGTTGTTTAATGCAAATTAACATAGCAACAGTGATTCATACGACATGAAACCTGGCTGGTCCTGATTTTGTAGTTCCATTGATGATTTTGCAGATGAAAGAGAAAGCAGGCTTAGTAAGCTTGCAAACAGCACCATATGAAGTGAGGCTACTTAACCTTAGGAGAGAGAGATGGTTTTTAAATTAATCTTGACAATTTAATGCTAGAACAGGCCATGGAGGAAATTCATGGGCTCTTCATTCATGAAATGGTACAAGATCTCATGATTCCATGGAGAGACAACCAATTAACATGAGTGGAAATTGCAAGGAGGCAAATGTTGGCTCCATTTAACAGAAAACAATTTGATCTGTAGAATGGGCTGCCTTTAGGGAGGATGGGTTACTCATCAATAAAGTTTCCAAAGTACATTGGATCACCAGTAGTCAGGGATATTGGAGAGGGGACTTATTTCTCAGGTTTCAGTTGGCGGACTAGATGGTCTCCTAGGTTCTTTCTAGCTCTGAGATCCTGGAATAGGTTAGATATATTCTACTTACACCAAGTGAAGGGGCAGATGGCTTCCTCAAGTCTCCTGTAGTTCCCAAATTCAATAAAAGTTTATACTTGAGAGAATATACAAACAAAAACCCACTTAAAGAGGGGAGCTCATTATGCAAATGAACATATGTTTCAAATCCTGTCAAGAAACACACACAGTACTGTATGAGAATATTATTTAGCTTGCTTTAGAAAAAAGAATTTTGAAATTTGCTTAAAGATTTGTGTCTGCTAGAATGCTTCTAGAAAGAAAAATCTGTCTGCATTCATTCTTTTGTTTTCAAAGAAGACCATGACATCAGAGAAATAATGACATGACTTTCACTTGACTTTGTTTTGAGTGAGGGAGGGCTGTGCAGGTCACCAGCCTCACTTTCCTCTCCTGAGCTTTGGATCCAGTGACCAGATATTCATCAGGATGACTGGAGAAGACCCAGGATGCAATGGGAGAGATGGCTCAGGAAGGGAAAGTGAGACTGGTGATCTTGCACATCCCTCCCTTCCTCAAAACAAAGTCAAGTGCAAGTCATGTCATCATTTCTCTGATATCATGGTCTTCTTCGAAAATAAAGGATGAACACAGACCTGTGAGTGGATCAAGCTGCCTGAATGAAAACCCAACTAGCTGGTAACTCAGCTCATCTGCTCCCTTATGTCCCCCCCCACCCCCACCCCTCCTTCTCCTCTCCAAAGGAAGGTAAATTTGGATGACCGGAGGATGCCCAGTTAACTGATTTACAGGCCAGATCTATCTATCTATCTATCTATCTATCTATCTATCTATCTATCTATCTATCTATCTATCTATCTTCTTTCCTTCTTTCCCTTCTCTTCCTCCTTCCTTCCTTCCTTTCTGTCTCTCTCCCTCTCTCTCTTTCTCTCCCTTTCTCTCCCTCTCTCTCTCTCTTTCTCTCTCTCCCCCTCCCTTCCTCTCTCTCTTTCTTTCCTTCTTTCCTTCTCATCTTTCCCATAACCTTAAACCCAGTGCACTCAGAAGCCCATACATTGCACAATAGGTCTCTACCCAAACTCCACTTAATGGTTCTTTTTGGGACCCTCCTGACTTCAGAGTGATTATCAATAGTAACTGTTGCTCTTTCCCTACCAGCTAGATTTACTATTTTTTCTTTTGCTCATTAAAGGGGACATTACCTCATTCTAAGGGAGTACCTGAATAGGTCAAGGTCTCCCGTTGTATCCTGGGACTTCTCCAGAAAGAAATAAAAGAAAGAAGGAAGGAAGGAAAGAAGGAAGGAAGAGGGAGAGAGACTGGGAGGGACAGAGGGAGATAGGACAGAAAGGGTGTGGCTTCTGTGGGTGTTACCTTTTGAAGGAAGACAATATAAAATCTTAACTGTGAATGAAAAAGACCCAATTTTCTTTAAAGGAAGATTCATATCTTGAATCTTCTTCTCTTGAATCAAATCTTATCTTTCTTTAGATCTGAGTTTTTTAGGAAAGTAAGAATAAAGAGATTACAACCACTGAATGACAAAAAAAAAAAATCCTTTTCTAGCCCAGATTCATACCACTAGATTTGAATGTGTGTCTCCCTGGCTGCCGGGTCAGAGTCTAGCCACTAAGCTACACTATCTCTACTACGTGTGTATAAACAAATGTACCTGAAATATACCTTTATAAATATACCTGAAAGTCTTGTTTACCTTGAGATACCAGAGAAACATTGTCTTGCTAACCATTTTTCAGTCCTATTTCTCCCTACAGCTTCCCTCCTCCAAATGATAAAAGAAAATCTGCTGATTTTAAACTTGTCAAAATAATTTTTTTAGATGAGCTAATTAACCTAATAAAAGGTTAACTGTCCCATGAATGTAACTAAATGATAAAATCAGGGTACTGCTAAGAGCAGAGCCACAAATCACTTATTTCAAGCCCAATTGTGATCTCTAGCATTTGAAACATTTTGGAGATAGTAGCTATCATGAGGGTTTTTTTTCTAACCTTACCCAAGAAAGCTGCACAGGCCAGCCATTCATCTACAGTATCATAGCTGAGCCCTCCAAGGGAAGTCCAGAGTTCAGGCATGTGGTAATTAGGTCTCTAAATTTACTCTACTGGCCAGGAAACCTGTCAAAGCAATTCCTATCACAGGCAGCGTTAATTATTCCACACAAAGTGACAGAGCAGACAGAATGGAAGACAAATGGTACACAGAGATGACTAAAGAGAAAGGGCAGAAAGTGAAGGAGTTCCACTTCTATGGCAGGTAGAGACTAACACAACCTAGGCCAGGATCCCCACCTGGAGGGTGGGGATTACTAGGTGCTGCCAGGGCCCCTGTACTCAGGCACTTAAGAGTCCCGCTGGGGAGCCAATATTTACATAGAAATTGGTTAAGTAAAACCTTCACAGAGAAGCAAAGGTCAGTGCCCAAACTGGTAGCATAGATAAAGTGACCATGTTAGTATTCAGGAGACCTAGATTCTAGCTCTCATTATTGCTCTGTAGCTGTGAGCAAGTCCTTTCCCTCAAAGCTTCCGTTTTTTCATCTCTTGTGCAAGATGGTTTCCAGACTCCCTTGCAGTTCTGAAATGCTATGTTTCTATGACAAATGAAAAAGGAGTTAAAGAGACAAAGTAGTCACTGTGGGCTAGCATTGTAATGTAAGACTAATTGAACAAGTTGAGTTTACAAAATTGGTAGGAATGTGATTGGGATACTTGGTGATAAAAGGAGGTAAAGAAATTCCAGGAAAAGTGAAAAGCTATAAAGAAACGCATGGGGTTAGAACTAAATGCTGGCCTATTTCAAGCAAATGTTTAGGATGGATTGGTACTGTGGTGCCCGATAACAGTGAATGCTGATCTGAATCCTTGTTGGATGGCTCATCTAAATCTGATGTCATAAAGAACTTAAATCAAGCAAAGGATGATGAGAAAAATAGCTCATACACCTAAAACATCTTCAAGTTTGCAAAGTATGTTTTCCCTTAATCAACATCATGAAGTTGGTTACAATACTCAACAGTCTAGGAATAAAATCTCTATGGACTGTTTTGTCTTGTTTTGTTTTTGACGTTGTACTCAGATTTTCCTCATAGTCAATTAACTACTGAGTAAAGTCAACCTTTGACAGGAAAAAATAATACTGGAGTAGTTTGCCCTTTCCTTCTCCAGTCAGGGGAAGTCTTATTACGTCTATTCTGGAGACGAAGGACCTAAAGCTCTAAGAGGGTACGGCATTCTCAAAATAAACTGATACTCTCAAATTTAGTGCAAATCTCTGCTAAAGAAATAATATTATTTCATTAATAGAAATATCCTAACATTCTCCCTTGCCTTTGTGACTGGGATGTGTATACACACACACACACACACACACACACACGTACAGGATGTCCTAAAAATCTTAGTGCAGTTCTAAGTTTTAATAGCTCAAAACTACATTGAGAATTTTGGAACGCTTTATCTTTCTACTGATTGATAAGTAAACAGGTAAACACACAAATATGTTCACATGCATATGTATATCTTATACACAAACATATATGCAAATATGTACATGCATATAAATTTACAGATGCCAAAGAACAATTAGTTCTGTCCTCAGGCAACTCTCTAGGTTTGTAAGTTGTAGAGTAGGTTCAGATGTGAATTGGTAGTAGAAGTTTCTTCAGTAAAATTTCCCTATAACAAAATCATAAGTCCTTGCTAAAAAATACTAATAAAGTAGCTAACATTAATACATTGCTTACTGTGGGGTAGGCATTATGCTAAATGTTTTACAAATACGATTTAATTTGGTCCTCACAACAACTTTAGTAAGTAAGTATTTTTCTTATCCCCATTTTATAGATGAGGAAATTGAGGCAATCTAGTATCTTAGACTAGATTTGAACTCAGGTCTTTCTGACTCCTGGTCTGGTATTCCATCAACTGTATCACCAAGTAGCTGTCCCTCTAAATAAACACACACATATGTATGCATGTATGTATGTATCACTTAAAGAGCTGCAGATGGCACAGTGGAAAAGGGAAGGAATAAGTATTTATTAAGCACTCATTATGTGCTAAAAACTGCTCCAGACTCTTTAGAAGGATCTCATTTGAATTAAACAACTCTGTGTAGCTTCCAGAGCCAAAGAATGTCATTGTTTACCTAGCAATAGCATCTTCAGTAAAACATGTATCAGGGCTATGGACCACTCTCCTAATTAGCTCCCTAGTGTCACTTTGCACATATATGACCCTCATCATTAGGGGACAATTCAATTCAATTGAATAAGCATTCATTAAACACCTGAAAGGTGCCAAGCATTGTACTTGGCACTGGTGGATACAATAACAAAAACAAAATATTCCATGCCTTCAAGGAACTTATATTCTATGGGACCAAGGAGAGAGTGTGTCCAATATCAGGGATGCTGATGAACACTATGACAGATTCTGAAGAGATTCACTCAAAAGTATGTCTTACTGACATATAGCATACCCTAATCTATACTGAGTCAGCATTTGACAAACCCTGGGGAAATTAGATCTGGTTCCTGCCCTACTGAGGCTACAATCTAAAGCAAATGATTTGCTTTATGTGAAGGAGTTCAAATTCTGGGAAATGAGGGTGTCACAAGTAATTTCAGATTTTTCAGGCCAGCTATAAAAAAGCATGATTGTGTGTGTGTGTGTGTGTGTGTGTGTGTGTGTGTGTGTGTGTGTGTGAAAGAGAGAGAGAGAGCTAAAGAGAGAGAGAAAAGAAGAGAGAGAGAAAAGAGAGAGAGAAAGAAAGAGAGAGAGAGAGAGAGAGAGAGAGAGAGAGAGAGAGAGGGGAGAGAGAGAGAGAGAGAATGCATCCATATACCCAAAGAGTGTTCCCTGAGAGGTCCCATACTACATGTGAAAAGGAAGGAGGATGGGGTCAGCCATTATGATCCAACTGGTCACCTCAGAGTCCAATTTTTATTTAGAATTTTTAAAAAGTGATTCCCTTCCCCTCGCCGCTCCCTGCCCAGTAAATATACTGCTCCCCAGGCAAGTTTTGTGCTCAGTCATTTCTCTGGCTGATATTTTTTTAACCACATGATCTCCCCCACCCAAAAAAACTTTCAAAGAAATAGTTCTGCAGCTATAGATTAACTTTCCAACAAACAAAATAAAGCTTTTATATTTATAGGTGCCCAGAATATGCTGGTGGATTTTGCTTTATAGCTTAATTAACAAAGAGTCATAGTATGAAAGGTTATAGTTAGTATTTATACCTAGTGAAGTCTGAATCTAGAATAGGGAAATAAAACTGGACTTAATATACATCATTCACAAGTTAAAAGCAAAAGTCCCACAAACCATGCAGATTTGATAATGTGTTTGAGTGCTGTAATGTGCTGTTTGTAAATATCCCAGAATTGCAAAAATTCATAGATGGAAGGGACCTTAGCAACTGCCTAGTCAAAGTGGAACCTGGACAAGAATGATGTTTATAAATTCTATGCTGAACAGGCAGCCAACCTATGTTGGAACCTCTCCATTAAAGGAGAACCAGCTACTTCTTGAGTTGCTCCATTCTATTTTTATATAATTCTACATGTTGGGAAGATTTTTCCTAACATGTGCCAGAAATTTGCTCAACATTTTCATTACTTTCAACCCTTCCTTCATTTTTCAGAAGCCTGGTTAGTTTCCACATGACCTGTTCCACTTTGTAAATATCTTAAGTAGGCAGTATACAGATTTGTGTACACTATTTCATTAATTATTTGACCACTAAAGAATGCAATGGGTCTACCAACTTCTATTAACTTCACTGTCATTAGGCTGCCAACCTAAGTTATATTTTCTTTTTGTTTTTAATTTGCAATTAAGAAAAATATTTGAAGATGGTGGAGTAAGAGCAACTACTCACTTAAGCTCTTACACAAACTCCTTCAGATACCTCTAAAAAGAGAATCTGATCAAATTTTGGAGGTGCAGAATCTAATAGGAGACAGACTGTAGCAGATTCCAAGACCAGGACGAACTGGAAGGTCAACAGGAAGGATCTGTTCCACGGGAGGGAGCCAACCACACACAAAGCAGAGTGTCCAAGCAGGAAACCACTAGGGTGGCCTCAGGCAGTGGCAAAATGGCAGAGTGGCAGCCCAGGTTGGGAGACCAGTGGGAGCCAAGCAAGTGACAGCTGCTGAGCCCTAGGTGTCAGTTGCAGTTGCTCCTGAGACTTTCAGCCCACAGATTAAATGTCTGTTTAAGTCACTTACTTGAACTTCCAGGAGCCAAAATGGCAGAGTGATCAGTAAATGCACTCTCCCCCTCCCGAGTATCTTCGAAAGAACCATAAAATATTTCCCCAGAAAAATCCTAGATCAGTGAGATCAACAGAAGGGGCAAATAGTCTCGTAGCACCTGAGGCTAGGAAAATTGCTAAAGAATATTCCTCTTATTATGGCAGAGGCAAACTGGAAGGAGAAGAGCCCCAGGGGAGTGGAAACTCACACTAGGACCCAGGTGTGCCTAAGTGCTCTAGGGGAAACTAGCCAGGATCACCAACCCCTGAGCTTGCCTTTGCTCTATCAACTAAGGTGATCTCCTGTGCAGAGACCACCCCTCCCCCACACTTAACAGCCTAGCTCCAGGGCTAATCTGAGAAAATACAAAACTAAAAGAAAATAGGCACCTGCCCTTTGCTGTCTTACACCAGCAGCTCAACACCAGGTTCTCCAGCTTCTAACTGAAAGAACCAGAGGCCACAACACACAAAGCCTCACCATCATGAGCAAGAAACAAAGGAAGAAGGAAAAGATCACAGAATCTTGGGACAAGAACCAAAACACGAATTCCAAAGAGTTCAGTATTGAGACTGTATGAAACTCCAGAAGGAGCTATGAACTGTTCACATGCACAAATAGTTCTCCTGGAATAGCTGAAGAAGGAAACAGAAGAAAAACTGGCCAATGATTTTAAAAGTATAAAAAAAAGAATTCTATGAAGAGAACAGTTTGCTAAAAAGGAAAATTGAACAAATGGAAAGAAAAGTATAAAAAATAACAGGAGAGAATAATTCCTTAAAAGGAATAATTAGACAGATGGAAAAGGAGATGCAAAAATTAACTGAAGAAAACAATTTGATTAAAATTAAAATTGGATAAATAGAAGCTAATGACTCTATGAGACATCAAGAATCAGTCAAATAAAATCTAAAGAGTAAAAGGATAGAAGAAAGTGAAAAATATCTAATTGGATAAACAATTTACCTGGAATACAGATCCAGGAGAGAAAATTTAAGAATTATTGGCCTACCAGAAAGCCATGATGAAAAAAAAAGGGGTCTGCATAATATCTTCCAAGAAATCATCAAGGAAAACTGTCCAGAAGTGTTAGATACAGAGGGCAAAATACCCATCAAAAGAATCTACTGTTCACCTCCCAAAAGGGATCCCAAACTAAAAACCCCAAGAAATATTGTTTTTCTTCAGCATTTTTTTGGGTCTCCTTTAGCAAGGTGTTGACCCGCTTTTCATGATTTTCTTGCATCTCTCTCATTTCTCTTCCCAATTTTTCCTCCACCTCTCTTACCTGATTTTCAAAATCCTTTTTGAGCTCTTCCATGGCCTGAGACCACTGAATATTTATTTTGGAGGTTTGGGATGCAGAAGCCTTGACTTTTATGTCCTTCCCTGATAGTAAAGCTTTGTTCTTCATCATCGGAAAGGATGGGAGAAGATATCTGTTCACCAAGGAAGTAACGTTTTATAGTCTTTTTTCCCCCCTTTTTTGGGCATTTTCCCAACCAGTTACTTGACTTTTGGGTCCTTTTTCAAGAGTAGGGTATACTCTGGAGATCTGTAAGATCTCATTTCATCCAAGGTGGCACAATCAAAAGTGTGCCCTGGTCTGGGAGAAGAAAGAGATTTTTGTGCCCAGAATCTTAGCAGTTTCCTCTTCACAACGACCTCACTTCCAGTTCTACCAAGCCAATACTGGGGGCTGAGATTCAGATAAGCTGTGCGGGCAGGGCTGCCATTCAGGGTGAGATAAAGATCAGCTGTACAAGGCCTCTACACAGGGCTGAGGGATGAATCAGCTGCTCGGTGCCCCCCAGGGGTTTTATGATCCAACAGTAGATGCAGCCTGCTGTAGGGGTCGCTGTGGGATCTGCTGCTGCCTGCCAGATGTGGCCTCTGTGGCTGCTGCCTGAGGCTGGAGCTATGGGAAGGCCCTTTTCCCTTCCCAGCCAGCTGAAAAAACCCTGTCACTGACCTTTGGCACCTGTGGGATGAGGGATCTACGAACCACTAGTGCAACTGGAGATTCTACCCCCAAGGTATCCTCCTCCCAGAGCCAGGCTGTGCAGGCAAGGCTGGGCTGGGCTCCGCTCTGCGTCTGGGTGCAACAGACGTTTCCCATTGGCCTTTCAGGTCACCCTAGGCTGGAAATCTCCTCCACTCTGTTGTTCTCTACTTCTACTGCTCCAGAATTTGTTGAGAGTCCCTCTCTATAGGTATTTTATGTGTGTCTTTCTACCCCCAAGAAATATTGTTGCCAAATTCCAGAACTATCAAGTGAAGGATAAAATACTACAGGCACCCAGAAAGAAATCATTCAAATATTGAGGAGCAACAGTTAGGATCACACAGGACCTTGCAGCTTCTACATTAAAAGATCAAAGGAATTGGAATCCAATGTTCCATAAGGCAAAGGAGCTGGGATTACAACCAAGGATCAATTACCCAGCAAATTTCAGCATAACATTTCAGGCAAGGAGATAGACAGACAATGAAATAAGCTATTTCCAGACCTTCCTGACAAAAAGGACAGAACTCAGTAGAAAATTCGCTCTTGCAGCTAGGGTCTGTGATAAAGGCCTCATTTCTAGAATATATAGAGAACTGAACCAAATATACAAAAATACAAGACATTCCCCAATTGATAAATGGTCAAGGATATGAACAGGCAATCTTCAGAGAAAGAATTTAAAGCTATCTATACTTATATGAAAAAATGATCTAGATCACTTTTGATTAGACAGATACAGATCAAAACAGCTATGAGGTATCACATCACACCAATCAGATTGGCAAACATGACAGAAATTGTTGGAGAAGATGTGGGAGAGTTGGAATACTAATACACTGTTGGTGGATCTGTGAGCTCATCCAACCATTCTGAAGATCAATCTGGAACTAAATTTGTACCAAAGTGGTACAAAAATGTGCCTACCCTTTGACCCAGCAATAGCGTTTCCAGAACTATATCCCCAAGAGATCATAAAAATGGGAAAGGGTCCCACATGTACAAAAATATTTAAAGCAGCACTCTTTGTAGTGGTCAAAAATTGGAAATTAAAGGGATGCTCATCAATTGAGGAATGTATGAATAAATTATGGTATATGAATGTAATGGAATACTATTGTACTATAAGAAATGATGAACAGGAAGACTTCAGAGAGGCCTGGCAACACTTATGTGATCTGATGCTGAGTGAAAGGAGCAGAACCAGAACTTTGGTCACAGTAATGACCACAGTGTGAGAGAGTTTTTCTGGTAAACTTGGAACTTCATTGCAATGCAAGGACTTAAAAAAAATTCCCAGTGGTCTTCTGAGGCAAAATGCCTTCACATCCAGAGAAAGAACTATGGAATTCAATCTCAGAATGTAGCAGATCTTGTGTGTGTGTGTGTGTGTGTGTGTGTGTGTGTGTGTGTGTGTGTGTGTGTGTGTATTGTGTTTTGGTTTGTTAGATGATTTCTCCCACTCATTTTAATTCCTCAACACATGATATAGTGAAAATGTATTTAATAGGAATATATGTGTAGAACCTATACAAAATTTTATGCCATCTTGGGCAGGGATGGGGGAAGTAGGGGGAAAGAAGGGGAAAATAGTAACCTAAGTTATATGGTAGTTATTGTAGAAGGCTGAAAATAAATAAAATTAATTAGTAAAAAGAATTGTTAAAAATAAATAAAATTGTATGCTGTCTCAGGGAGGGAAGGGGGAGGGAGGGGGGGAAATCTAAGTTATATGGTAGTGACTGTTGAACACTGAAAATAAATAAAATTGATTTAAAAAAATAAAAATATTTTTTGGCACTTATTTGGCATCAAACTAATTATAATCAAGAAAGAATATGAAGGACAAATGAAGAAAGTGCTAGAATTAATGGAAAACTTCCACTTCCCCATATTCATTAACCAAATAAATAACAATAAAATCAAAAACAAAACTCTTTAAACATTCAAAATTACTGACCACATTGTCCAAAAAAATGCACATCTTAATCTATACCATACATCCGTCATGTTTTTGTCAAGAGATAGGTAGCATGCTTCATCATGAATCTGATGAAGTCAGGGTGAATTATTGCATTGATAAAAGTTCTAAAGTCGTTCAATATTGTTTGGCATTAAAATGTTATGGTCTAATTTGTTTTTTGCTCATTTGAATAAGTTTATTTAAGTCTTCCAAGATTTCTCTGAACCATCCCCTTCCATCATTTTTTTATAACATAATAGTGTACCATTACATTGATACACCATAATTTGTTGTCATTTCCCAAATGATGGATACTCCCTTAGTTTTAATTTTATTTCCAACACACACACACACAAAAGACTTGCTATAAATATTTTTCATACATACGGATCCTTTTCCTCTTTCTGTGTTTTCTTTGGAGAAAAGACCTAGTAAAAGTATTGTTAGGTCAAAGGGTTCACAGTTTAGTAACTTTAGGGCATAGTTCCAAATTACTTTCCAGAATCTTGTACCAGTTCACAGTTCTGCCAACAGTGCATTAACATTCCTGTTTCCTCACAACCCCCTCAAATTTTTGTCATTTTCCATTTTTTTCAACTTTGCTAATCTAATGAGTATAAGGTAAAACCTCAGTGTTACTTTAATTTGGATTTTTCTAATTATTAGAGATTTGTAGGATTTTTTTTGCTCATACAACTATTGATAGCTGGGTTTTCTACTTCTTCATATCATTGGACCATTTCTCATTTGGGGAATGACTCTTATAAATTTGCATCAGTTCTTCAGATTTTATTTTCAAAAATGGAAAGAGATGGAAGGAGCCATCCAGACTTTCCAATTCAATTCTTATCATGATAAGAGGTATCCATTTCACATGTGACCAACAATATGTGATCTTGTAAAACCAAAATTACTCTTCAAAGCTCCAGCAGTGCATCCAGTCTCCTACTTGGAAAAAATAAGGAATGATTTTATTAAATTCTCAATCCCAACACTGACAGAAGAAAACTACATGGGGGGGTGGGGTAGGCAGAGGGAAGATGGTGAGATAGAAGGATGGGCCTGGAGAAGCTCTCCCCCATAGCTCATAAAATGACTGTAAAAAATTATTCTAAATAAATTCTGGAGCAGCAGAAGTCACAAAATGACAGAGTGAAAGAGATTTCCAGTCCAAGACAGACTGAAAGGCAGACAGGAAAGGTCTATGGATCTGAGCTCAGAGTGGAGTAGAGCCCAGTGTTGGCTGCATGGACAGGACTAGAACAGGCTTCAGGGCACAGAATCATGGTTAGCAGCAGTGGTTCCCAGATTTCACCCACAAACGACAAAGACAGTTTCAAAAGTCAGTAAGAAAACTCTTTCACCAGAGTGAGAGGGGAGCATGGTCCTGCCCCAGCCCCAATCCCAGGGTGGCAGCAACCACTGCAGCAGCAGCATCCACTTTTGCAGCCTTGGCTTAAAGATCCTGGAGGAATTGAGCAGCTGATGTTGGTGTCACTTCTGAGTGGCAGTTCTAGGGTGAGGAAGAGCACTGGTGTGGTGGAGATGGTGGTGACTGTGGAGAGGGAATCCTATTTGCAGAACCTGGGCAGATAAGAATGCTTCTGGTTGCTCACAGACTAGAGCACAGGCTAGAAGGGGAGTCAACTCCTGTCCCTTGATTGTGCCACCTTGGAGGAATGAAAACTTATAGGTCCCTAGAGTATTACCTCCACTTGACAAAGGACTCATAAGTCAAGTAATTTGCTGGGAAAATGCCCCAAAAGGGGGGAAAAATAAACCTATAGAAGGTAACTTTCTTGGTGAGCAGGATTTTCTTCCAGACTCTTGGTGAGGAAGAACAAAGCATACCATCAGAGGAAGACATAAAAGTCAAGGCTTCTACATCCAAAACCTCCAAAAAAATATGCAATGGTCTCCTGGAAGAGCTAAAAAAGGATTTGGAAAATGAAGTAAGAGTGTTGGAGGACAAATTGGGAAGAGAAATGAGAGCGATGCAAGAAAATCATGAAAAGAGAGTCAACAACTTGCTAAAAGAGACCCAAAACAATGCTGAAGAAAATAATACCTTTAAAAATAATACCTTTAAAAATAACCCAAATGGCAAAAGAAGTCCAAAAAGCCAATGAAGAGAAGAATGCTTTAAAAAGCTGAGTTGGCCACATGGAAAAGGAGTTTCAAAAGCTCACTGAAGAAATAGTTCTTTAAAACTTAGAATGGCACAGATGGAAGGTAATGACTATGAGAAACCAAGAAATTACAAAACAAAGCCAAAAGAATGAAAAAATAGAAGACAATGTGAACTATCTCACTGGAAAGACAACTGACCTGGAAAATAGATCCAGGAGAGATAATTTAAAAATTATTGTTCTACCTGAAAACCATGATAAAAAAAAAAGATCCTAGACATCATCTTCCAAGAAATTATCAAGGAAAACTGCCCTGATATTCTAGAACCAGAAGGTAAAATACAAATGGAAAGAATTCACTGATCATCTCCTGAAAGAGATCCCAAAAGAAAAACTCCTAGGAATATTGTAGCCAAATTCCAGAGTTCCCAGGTCAAGGAGAAAATATTGCAAGCAGCCAGAAAGAAACAATTCAAATATTGTGGAAATACAATTATGATAACATAGGATTTAGCAGCTTCTAAACTAAGGGAATGAAGGGCTTGGAATATGATATTCCAGAGGTCAAAGGAGATAGGATTAAAACCAAGAGTCACCTCCCCAGCAAAACAGAGTGTAATACTTCAGGGGAAATAATGGAATTTCAATGAAATAGAGGACTTCCAAGCATTCTTGTTTTAAAGACCAGAGCTGAATAGAAAATTTGACTTTCAAATACAAGAATCAAGAGAAACATGAAAAGGTGAACAGGAAAGAGAAGCCTTAAGGAACTCATTAAAGTTAAACTGTTTACATTCCTACATGGAAAAATATTATTTGTAATTCATGAGACCTTTTTCAGTATTAGGGAGTTAGAGGGAATATATAAATATATATGTGTGTTTATCCATCTATCTATCTAGAAAGAGATACACACACACATATATACATGTAGGTATGTATAGGTAGGTAGGTATGTATATATTATATATGTGTAAGTATGTATATGTGCATGGGTGTGTATATATGTATATATACATATGTATATGTGTGTATGTATGAGTGTGTGTGCGTGCGTGCGTGTGTGTGTGTGTGTGTGTGTGTGTGTATAAACACAGAGGGCACAGGGTGAGCTGAATATGAAGGGAGGATACCTAAAATTTACTGTTGAATGGAATGTTCTAGGATTAAGAGAAAGGAAGAGGCAGAATATAGCAAATCAGCTATAGAAGAAGGAAGAAAGAGCTTCTACAATTTTGGGGAAAAGGGAGGGAGGTGAAAAGAAATAACTGAGCCTTACTCTCATGGGATTTGACTTAAGGAGGGAATAAGAAACATTCAATTGGATATGGAAATCTATTTTACCCTGCAGGAAAGCAAGAGGAAGGGAATAGGAGAGGGAAGATAATAGAAAGGATAACAAATTGGGGAAAGGGATAATCAGAAGCAAACACTATTGTGGGAGGACAGGTCAAGGGAGAGAATGGAATAAATGAATGGCAGGATAGGACGGAGGGAAATGTGGTTAGTCTTTTACAACATAACTATTATGGAAGTGCTTTGCATTGTTACACATATGACATATATTGAATTGCTTATTTTCTCAATAAAGGTGAGTAGTGAGCAAGGAAGAGAATACAGAACTCAAAGCTTTAAGAACGAACTTTAAAAATTGTCTTAGCATATAACTGGATATTAAGCTATACAGGCAGTGGAGTATAGAAATCTATTTTGCCCTACAGGAAAATAGAGGGGAAGGGTATGGAAGAAGGGTGGGTAATAGAAGGGAGGACAGGCTGAAGGAAGGGGTGGATGGGGAGAAAATTTTGAATTCAAATTCTTGTGGAAGAGAATTTTAAAAGTAATTATATATTACCCTTAAATAAATAAATTATATATTAAAAAAACTACATGAGTTTTCAGAAATATTAATAACAGTTAACTTTGTCCTGATAGAGCATAGTTTAGAGATTCCATTCAGGAATAAGTGAAACATAAATGACATTTATGAATAAAATCTACTAAAGTATATTGCCTGTATTCATTTCAACGTTGTATTTGCACTGCCCTGAAAGTGAATTGTTACCTATACTTCTTCTGGGAAACAAGAAAGAGTAGTAACAAACAAAGCAGTATAGAACATGTGGGACCATTTTTTTAAAGGTGTGTGTGTGTGTGTGTGTGTGTGCGCGCACGTGCGTGTGTGTGTTTGCAATACAGAAGATAAAGAATTTGATAGAAAACCTACTGAATTAGAAGACTCAGATATTCCAGGTCTGCCACTACCTATATGGACGCCTTTGGTTAACTCATTCAACCAATCTCTGTGTTGGTAACATCTCTAAGATAAAAGAACTGTGTACTTAATGATTTCTAAGGACCTTTTCAGATCTAAAATATTATGGATCTTCTATATTAGGAATAGTGATTTGGAATTTATTTTTCACAAGATGGGACTAAGGTACAGGGAAATAAGATTATTTGTTCAAGGTCATCCAGGTAGAAATTGATAGACCTCAAATTTGAATTCAGATACTCATATCCCAAGTCTATTGTTTCATTGTGCCTCTCCACAGATTAACTTGTTGAGATGAATGTTTATGTGTATGTATGTATCTATATCAACATTTGGAGAAATACTCAGCTGTCAGTTTTTAGTCAGAAGACAGGAAAGCATAAAAACTGCAATAGAAAATTAAGCTACTTTAATAAATGTCATGATAGGATTATTTGAGATCCCATTGTAACTCTCCCAACTATTTGCAACTTTGTGGTTTTTTCTTCACTACCAAAGTTTGTCAACACTGTGATTCTTGACTTATGCCCCTCTAACATAAAAGACTGTAATTCAGTTCAATTCAGTTCTGCTATTCACAAGCCACAGTGCAATACAACTCAGAAATAACCTTGCCCAAATTATTCACCAAATAAGTGGCTCCAGTATGCAATACTGCCTTCAACAAGTGACCTTCCTATAATAGAATCTCTCTGAACACATGAATTTGCTGACATAAAAGGAATGTGAGGGCCAATTCTGGGAATTTCATTCTACATGTCATTCATATTTCATATTGCCTCACCTATGTTCAAATTCCATTGACAGAGAAAATGTAGAGCCAGTTTTGTTTGCCCTCATCAGCTTATTCTTACACTGCTCTCTTTCATTTAAAAAACCCATCATCTCTGACAGGTTTGTGTTGAAACTAAAATTTTAGTGATTTGAAGGGGGTGTTTGGGGAAATATATCTATATATCAAAGTGGGAAACTTTCTAATGACTTAAGTTGCCTTAGTTGGTACTATAATAAACAAGCAACCAATATGGCAGACTCACTGGAAGCCCATTGAGTGCACAGGAAAGCTCAGGAGAGTATGAGAGAGTTAATACAGGAGTCACTCATTTTCTCATATTTCCTTTCAGACTTTTGGAAAATGAGAAGATCTACACAAATACACCCAATGCTATTACACATGACTTAGGTTATAGGGGCAAATATCACAGTTCATGATGTGGTAATTACAACCAATGATGAGTAGTATTGCCAAGGCTCCAGCTCACATCAATATTTAATCCAACTTGTAAAATGTTCCCTTTGGTATTTATCTCATTTAAGACAATGGTACATCATCCATTCTGCTGACAACCATTTATCAAGCACAAATCTAACAATGCTCAAGAAGCTCCAATGAGTCTCATTTGCTAAAAGGATAAAATAACTCCTACTTAACACTAAAATTCTCCATAATTTGACTTTAACCTAAATGTGTGAACTTTTTTGTACACCATTTTCCTTTATGCATTGTATACTTTAGCCAACTTATCCTACTTGTACTCCTGTATGTGATATTCTACCTCTATCTTCCATCTCCTATGTTCATACCTTTGCACAGGTTTTTCTCACTCTTATCCTATAGAATTCTTAACTTCCTTCAAGGCTCATCTTGAGTAGTATCTCCTAAAATAGTTTTCCTTTAGTCCTTCCAATTGTTAATTATTTCCCCCTAGGAAATGATTTTTTTCAATACTTTGTATTCACTTTTCTAGGTTCATATTGTTTCACTTCCATAGAATATAACCTCCTTGAAGGTAAGAGCTGTTTGTTTTGTCTCTTTGTATCCCCAGTACTTAGCATAATGTCTGCTACAGGAGTTAAATAAATGCTTGAATGAATGAATGAATGAATGACTTGGTTAGGCACTAGGAAGGTTCAAAAATGGATAATGCATGGTTACTACCCTCAGGGAGTTTACCATCTAAATTAGAATGTAAGGGTGTGATATCTAAACTGACAATACATGCAAATATATCTTTAGGAATATTTGATCCTGGGCAAGTCACTTAATCATCTTTGCCTCAGTTTCTTCATCTGTAAAATAATCCTGAGAAAGAAATGGTAAACCACTCCAGTTGCTTTATCAAGAAAACCCCAAATGGTATCATGGAGAAGTGGATGTTACTGAATACAACTGAATAACAAGAATATTTATTAAGTAGCTACTATGTGAAAAACTCTGTGCTAGGCTCTGGGCATATGAAGACACAATTAAAAATAGCAATCAAGAAAACTGCATTACACTATTTTACTGGGAAAGGGTGAAATTTATAATATTTTTATTGCCTACCTTAGATGTGGTACCTGATTTGAACCTTGAAGGAAACCAAGTACTCTAAAAGGAGAGAGATGAGCATTTGAAAGAGAAAGGGCAGATTATGCAAAGATAAACAAAAAATAAAATACCAAGTTTGGGGAACAAGTAAGACAGTTTGGCTGAATCTTGAGTAAAGAGGAAACTGAAGCTTTGAATGATATGAGCTCCTTCAGGCTCCTCACCCCTCTGTTTAGAGGGCTACAGAACAGAGTAACAATCTTATCCCAATGCCTTCCTTTGCAGAGGGCAGAAATTCAACTTTCACCTCACTCACCTTTGCATCTGCTGTTCTGCTTATTTAAAATTCCATAAAAAAGGTGACCTTTGCTGGTGCCCTCCATCCCCTCTCTCCCCCATCCCAGCTTTCTTGTTTTCCTTTGCATATAGTGTCTCCATGAAGATAGTAAACTCCTTGAGGGCTGAGACTGTCTTTCTTTTCAACAGCACAGTGGCTGGCACACAGTAGGTGCTTATTAAATATTCACTGGATTAGATTGGTAAAGAGAAGTAATGTTTGTTTGGTTTTTTTTTTTTAAGAAGTTAAGATAACCAGGGGAAAAGCTTGAGGTTTGGTATCAAAAGAATGCCTCTCTTACACCCCATGCTCAAAGATGATATTGTTAACTAAGATTTTAGTGGGTCTGTAGTGACCTTATCCCTCCTCTGGATCCTTTAAATATATAGTACTGATGTGTAAAAAACTTGGCACCACTATAAATTCAAGGAAAGAGGTTTCCTTCCCCCTAGAGTAGAGAGGATGTAATGCTAATGAGAAAGATCTTCCCCACCCATTAATGGGCTTGCCCATTAAGGGAAGCTTAATTGGAGGAGGCCCATACCTTTTGTTAATTTTCTAATGAGGTACTGGCTCTCAAGAGTTGTGATGTTCTCTGGCTCTGAAAAAAATATGTAAGGTGCCTGAGGTGAGGTCTTACTTTGGAGCTTTGTTTTTGGAAGAGGTTTTGTATTCCAGATGAGACTCTGGGAAGCAGCTAAGGAACTCCCCTCTCCCGACCTTTGAAAACACGGATGGTGATGCTTCTCCCTCTGATAACTATATATGTATGGTCAGACAATTATCTATTTGTTGATCTGTAAGGCAGCTGGAAGCCCTGTCTGTTGATCCATCTTTGTTTCTCTGTTTGCATTTTCTCTGAAGTCCAGGGTGCTGACTTTTTCCCCTGAACTAAGTGAATGAGTGATTGTTGACCCCTCAAAAGTTGCTTTCCTTCTAGAAAAGCAGATCTAAGAGCCTGTGATAGCAGGCCCACCTATATATGTTGGGGTGCTTGTTTTTATAGAGGAAAAACAGGATGAACGGACCCGATGACTCCTAGTTATTCAATCAGTCTATCAATCAGTACTTGCTATGGGGCAGGTATTAGGGTCACAAAGAGAAAAGTGAAACAATTATTGCCCTTGAGAAGGCTATAATCAAGTGAAGGAAACAATATGCACATGTGTGACTATATACATATATATGTGTACATATATACATATATATATAAAATATAAGGGATTGAACTGAAACAAAGTATGTTGAGATGAGAGAGGAAAAGGGGGCTGTATGGGAAGTGTCTGTTCTTTCATAGTCATTTTTTCTGGGCTTTACTTTCGAAGCAATTCTTTATGGATATTTAAAAATGTATGACAGTGTTTACCAAGGCACAAGGAACCCAAGGGAGTTTAGAAATATCTGGAATTGACCATATCATGTTGTTAGTTTCTGGGCAGGGTGGGTTGGGGAATGGGTTAGTTAATATATCTGGACTTCTGAGAATTTTCAGGAAGCAGTTATCTATGGTTGAAAAAGCACTGAGATTGTAGTCAGAGGAAAAGGGCTCAAATCCTGACAGCTATATTACTACCATGGGCAAGTTGCTTAACTGCCCTCAGTTTCCCTATCTGTAAAATGAGGATATTGGATATAAACTGATATATTCATTCTGGTACTTTCCGTAGTAGTAGAGAAATATCCATTAATGAGGGAATGACTAAGCCAATTATTACATATAAATGTAATAAAACATTATTGACCCATAAATTGATAGATATAAGTAATGCTAAAAAAAGAGCAGGGTATATCTGGAAATAACTGTGATGCCAAAACTAGAAAGCACAAATAAAACTTTCTTTTTCATCCACAAATAAATTGTCTTTACTGAGCATAGAATGAGTCAATTTTCCTTATGCAAAATAGGTTTCAAAATAGTCATTCCTCCCCACCTCTCAACTCAGAGCTGAGGAAAGCAGATTGCATTTTTGTAGGATTCAATAAAGCAACAAATTTTATAAATGATATCTACCTATCAATAGCACTTGAAGCACTCATTCTTAGAGGAAACAGAGAATAAATTGGTGATGTGTTTAATTCATAAAATATAGTTTTCAAGAAAGAGAGTCCATTTTTGAATTTGTGGAGTGTATTGGATTATATGGCTTCAAATGACCCTTTTGGCTCTAAATCTTCTTAATAGCTACAATACTAAATAAAATCATAAGATTACAGTAGCTAGTCTATAAGGGAAATTAGCAGTCATCTATAGGCTCAAGTGCCTGTCACCTAATAGATTCTGAATTAATACTTATTGATTGACACATTGTACCTGAATAGAATTACTTGATTTTCTCATTTTACAGATGAGGAAACTGCCCAGATTGTGAAGAGACTTGACTAGAGACCCATAGCTAGTAAGTGGCAGATTTGATCATAGGACCCTGTTTTGCTGTTTCTTACAATGTGTTTTGAAGCAAACCAAACTCTCTGCTTGCCAGACATTCCATTTTAAAGAATAGGTACCCATCTATTTAAAAGACCTTTCCTCTTTTATGGAAAACAATCCAATTAAAAAAAAATACTTTCATGAATCCTGTTCTTAATTGAGCTCAATTTTCTAACATGTTGAAAAGTATGTGAGCTCTACTCATATCCTGTGGGTAAACATCTCATAATTATGTCCTTGTTTACCACCTCTGTCCCATCACACAAAGAGAAACCCATAGGGAATTAAACTCACATTCTCTTTAAAAGGGAGAATCAGCTATCTCAAGCACAGCCTCTAATGCATTAACAACTTAACGGTTTCAAAAGATTTAGAGTTCTGTACTGCAATTAGAAAACTCAAGGATAGAGCCTCTTTCTCAGAAGCCATATTTTATGAATTAAACACACTACCCACTTGCCCACTTATTCTCTGTTTCCTCTGAGACAAAAGGCTTCCAATGTTATTGGTAGGTACATACCACTTAAAGAATTTACTGCTTTATGAAGTTCAACCCTACAAAAATGCAATCTGCCTTCCTCAGCTCTGAGTGAAAAAAAAAAAACTATAATAATTATTTGGAAGCCGATTTTGCATAGGGAAAATCAGCTCACTATATACTTAGGTAAAAGAGGTTCATCTGTGAATGAATACCTTCAGGATCATTAGTGAACAAAGAACTGTAAGACTAAAATTAACCTTGCCTCATAGGCAAAAAATATAAACAATAATCTTACTTTTGGAAACTGAAATGCTTTGGGAGACAACTCTAAGATATGAATGTCCCTTGCAAAGTGTTCCACTATGAGGAATTGTGAAGTTATCTCTAACCCTTTTTTTTTCATTTAAAATTTGTATGCTATTCTGTCTTCAGCATCTCTAAACTTACTCTACCACATTAAGGGATGATGGGTTGAGGAAATCAATGGAACAAATATAAATTGACTAGTCAATCCTGATTGCCTAAGACACTGTGGCTCAACACATCCTGAAATAATTGAATAAAATTGTTTGGGTGCACTGTTGTCAGCCTTTAAAAAATCTGGAGGGGCCATTAAAACAACAGATCAGAAAAGAAAGCATGAAAAAAAAATGATGGAAGAATTTTATCTTTCCAAATTCAAATGTGGTGGCTTGAGAAAGAAACCATATTTGAAATTGATAGGAGTAATTTTCTATCATTATGGCAGCCTTAAACAACCTTTGACAACTTATACCCTCATCTCTTAACATCCCAGAAAATTGCAGTTATTTGTTCAAAACAAAACTAAAAGGCCCATGATATAATGGAGTAATTTAAGCCAAGAGGAATACACCACCTGTAATTCAATTTCATGGCAGTCAGTTTCACAATAGTCAGTTTCTACCTCTGTTATGACATAGGAAACTTCCTTCCAAATGAAGCAATTCTGTCCTCTCTCTGAGCAGAGTGCTCAAAAAAATAAGTAGACCTTCTATAGCAAAGACAATGACCATAAGCAATCTGGAACTAGGTCTTCCTCCTTTTGAGGGCTTAAGATCACTGAGTTACCAAATCCAATGGAAAAATATGAAATTGTTTCTATTTTGTGGAGAGTCAAAGTTCCAGCAGCACCGGAGAAATTCAACAGAGAAAAAATATGCCCTGGAAACAATGACAACCTGCCAATGACTATGGCAAATCTCCTGAATTTAAGAGAATTAAAAACAAATCTGTGACAAGAAAACTAAATTTATAATTTAAAAAAAATCCCTAAATCTGCTTTGATGCAAGAGCTGAATGAATAACATACTGATGAAGATAGCTGCTTCAAGCACACTGGGATTGAGTGGCAAAAAAAGGTTGGCTGCAATTTACTGCCTTCTTCCCTCAACCTCTTAGATTTCCTAGCTTTATTCTAAGCTTAGCCAGCTCTTCCAGGAAGCTTTTCCCCATCCTACAGTTTTAAAAGGTTCATTTCTTCTCCTTCCTCAAAATGTCATATATATACTAAACTATTTATATGTTATATCCCTCATGGATAACCTAAGTTCCTTGGGGGATTAAAGGATCATAGAGTTAGAACTGAAAGGAACTTTGGAAGCCAATTGAGTCTAACCTTCTTATTTTACAAATGAGAAAACTGAGGACTGGACAGATTAAATTAAGGGACTTATCCAAGGTCCCAGAAGTTGTCAGAGGAGGGACTGGAATTCAAACCAATATTCCCTGAGGAAAGGAGAGACTAACTGTTGTTTTGTCTTTGTAAACTTAGCTCCTAGTACAATGATTTGCACATAACATTATGTGCTTATTAATGAATAAATAATAAATTAATAATGCTTATTAGATTGGATCAGCTTAAAATAGAATATTCTGCTGTTGGATAGCTGTGTCCAAAATCTTGTGTCAAAAACTAAACCATTGGGAAAAGCTTTCATATGATCATGGTTCTAAAGCCACAAAGGACATCAGAGGCCACTAAGTACAACTCCCTCATTATATAGCTGAGGAAACCAAGATTACTCTAACAGAGGAACTAAAGAAGATACAGGGCATCTTGATGGCTCTGTGGATAGGGTACTAGACTAGACTCATTCTCATGAATTCAAATCCAGCCTCAGACACTCACTAAGCTGTGTGACCTGGGCAAGTCACCTCATCCTTTTCCTTCAGTTTCTTTCTCTATAAAATGATCTCAAGAAGGAAATGGCAAAACACTCCAGCATCTTTGCCAAGAAAACACCAAATGAAGTCATATAGTCAGACACCATTAACAAAAGAGGATATGGAAATTGAGAAACATTGATATGAATGCAGATGTCCTCTTAGTAATTAGGCAGGTTTCACACAGACTAGGTTCTTTCAGAACTAGCAATCAGTGTTTCAATAGTAATACAGAAGACATATGTTTCCAGACAATTGTCACATCCACTGACAATATCTTTGCCAACAAAGGATTATTATGAAAAACTGAGTCCATGAAACTCATGCCAGTAGAATGAGTCTACAGTAGCTTCATGGGAGATAAGAACATATAACAGCAGTAACAAAAACAACACTCACTGACTTGGTATAATGACAAAAAGTAAATCTATTCCTCTTAAACAAAAGATAATTTCTTTTTCTATCAAAGTTCTTCAGCCTGATCCTTCAATACTACTTCTTGGAAAAAGAGAATTTAAAGGTGAGATAACAGGACAAAGTCCTTGACTTAGAAAGCTGTAAGGCATGTTGACTGGTACAATGAAAAATGGGACAAAGTAAACGTCAAGATACCAAGGCCACTGGATACAGTTCTAGATCAGAGACTCTTAATCGAAAATCAGTGACTTTTTTTTAACATTCTGATGACTTAATTAAGGACTTCATGACTTTTTTTTACATTTTTTATGATCTTAATATAATTAGTTTCCTTTGTAATCAATGTATTTTATCTCATGTATTAAAAAAATAATTCTGAGGAGGGATCCATAGGTTACAGTAGACTGTCAAAATTGTCCATAACACACAAAAAAGATTACGAACTTGTGTTCTAGACTTTAGCCTGTTTAAAGAAGCATTGAAGGGGTCCTGAGTGGAAAAAGTTGAAGAAGCCCTGCTCTAGAGGGCTTCTTATTGACAAAGAGGAAAAGTGTTTCACATTTACTTAGAGACTGAGGAGAAAATTCCCATTTGCCTTGTGATGGGTTAATAAACTAGATATGAGGGGCTAAAACATCCCAAGGAATGTAAAAGTCCAATAAGCTAAATTCTTACCTCCCAAAATTTTATACATAAAAAAATTGCCATTTATACAGATCTCCAGATGAGTCCTATATGCAATCAAACTATATGGAATTAAAATTTTGAAATAGAAATGGAGCATAGCACCCAAGGTAACACTGGGATAATAGTAGTGAGTGTAGAGGATATTTTTCTATTTTTGATTCCATATAAATCTTGGGTCAGAGAGACACAATATCCTAGCAGACTAGAGAGTTGAAAATACAAGTGTGGCCCAAACACAGAATAAAAGTGATGACATTTTAGACCCTTACACTCGCAGACTTCAAAAATTTATTTTAAGGACCTGAGGTCAATAAGATCAATGCTTAAATGAAAAACTTCTGGGAAAAATAAAATTTCTCCAATAATTAATAATTTGATACATATATTAGCATATACCCACCTCCACAATCATTCCATCTAGGGCTGTTCCTAGTTCCTCCATAGCATGGCTGGTTTTCCAGTAACGAACCTAGACTTCTTGATGTCTTTTTTTCATGAGTTTTCAATAGCTTCTTAATCTCCCCTGACACAGAGTCTGAGAAACATGACTAGAAGGTCATAAAATGGAAAATGACTTGTAATCTAATATTCTTCAAGTTACTCCTGATTCTGTTCAGTGACTTTCATGATGCTACCATTGTTGGAAAGGCATCTAGACTTCCTCTTTAGGAATAACCTGTAAAGCCTGCAACCCTTGAGTGGACAGGCATCTTCCTTCAAGGCTATCTACTTGAAATCACTATGTATATTCTTTGTATTTACCTATGTGGGTACGTTATATCACTTTAGACATAACAAGAACTGTTGCATCTTTCTTTTTATTGTGCAATCCTAGTATAATACCTGCAACATGTTTTGGGGGCTGTTCAGTAGTATCTGATTCTTTTTTTACCTCATTTGAGTATTCTTGGGAAAGATACTGGAGCAGCTTGCCATTTCCTTCTCTGGCTCATTTTACAGATGAAGAAACTGAGGAAAACAGGGTTATGTGACTTGCCCAGGGTCACACAGCTAAGAAATGTCTGAAGTTGGATTTGAACTCAAGAAGATGAGTCTTCCTGACTCTAGACCTGACAACTCTATCCACTGAGTCACCTAGCTACACAGCAAGCACACAGTTGTTTATTGAATCAAATCAAATTGAATTAAGAGTTTCATTAAGTGTTTCAAGGCCCAGACTGATCAATAAGATAAATGCCTAAGCTATATCTCAAGT
This sequence comes from Bettongia penicillata ogilbyi, assembly GCA_023548195.1. Classification (NCBI taxonomy): domain Eukaryota; kingdom Metazoa; phylum Chordata; class Mammalia; order Diprotodontia; family Potoroidae; genus Bettongia; species Bettongia penicillata. Next base: position 1,675,493 of record JAJHZJ010000278.1, read on the forward strand.
GAGAGTAACAATGAAGTTATAAGGCAAAATTTCTTGAGTGGCTTATAAACTGGCCCCAAATCATTCCCATGGAGGTATGAGCAAGTTACAGATATATTGTGCAATGGCCTGCTAAAAGGAAGACTATATAGCCCCTCAAGATAACTTTGTGAAAGGAGAAAAAGAACCACTTTACATACATAGGGCCTACTGGGTGTATAAAAATTCCACTTTTCTTACTTTATCTTTTTTTTTGAATTTATTAACCTTTTATCTTTAAATCACCTCAATTTCTTCTAGGATTGCTCATCCTTTCCTTCCCCCTCATAAAATGACATTACATATATAACAAAGAATACTTACTCTACCCTCCAAAAAATGGAAAAAAAGAGGAAGAAGATAAAATCAATCAGCAAAAAAAAAAACCAAAAATCAAAAAAACTCCCTAATTTTATAGTCACATCTTATATATTATTTGTTCCTTAAAGGTAAGGAACAACATCTTCTATTACATCTTTTACATTTATTACATCTTCTATTTCCTTAATTGTTTAAGAGCTAAAATGGATTAAACACCTCTCATATTCACTGTGATGACATAGTCTCTGCCCTCATGGACCTTATATTTTAAGTCAAATACCCTAATAACCAAAAGAAAATTTAGATATTATACATTCATAGAAGTCCAAATACAATTTTGTATTAGATTTGAGTAGGGAGATAGAGTTTACAACTGGAAATCAGGGAAGGCTTTGTGGAAGAAGTCACTCCTGAGGTAGGCTTGCAAGGAAAAGAATGTATTTAAACAGAAAAAAAAAGATATGGGGCAAAACCTTACTAAAATGGGGAAAAGAGAGGAAAATAACATAAGGGTAAGAGAACAGTAATTCAGTTTGGTTACCGTTGAAATGCAAAGAATGTAAGAAGTATAGTGTGAGGTAAGGATTCAAAGTGAGTTTAGAACTGGATTACAGAGGGCTTTCAATGTTTGGCTCAAAAATTTGTATCTTATTCAGCACTGAATGGAAATACTGAAGAGAATGACATTGGCCAGGCCTTTGAATACAAAGATTACATGGGCCTTATGTGAGGATATCTTGGAAATCAACAACTTTGAGACAAGGAATCTAATACATTTATTATAATGAAACCTAGACCTAAAGAAAGAGGTAGAAGAAGTCATTTTCCACCTTTTTTGCAGACATAGAGGACTGACTCAGAGTGTGGAAAAATGAATATAATTAATAAAACTATTTCAATGCAGTATTTGTTTTTGCTCAAATATTTCCCCCTTCATTTTCTTCTTTCCTGCAGGGGATGATTCTCTAAGAGAGAGTAGGGGAGGGATGAATTAGGAACAGTCAATTATATAAAAGTAAAAGATATCAATAATTTTTAATAGAGACTATTATAATACTCCAGAAAAAAGATAATGAGGATTTAAACTGGAGTCATAACAATGCGAATGAAAATCAAGGGGCAGATGTGAGAAAGATTGCAGAGGTGAAATAACTGGCCAGCCAGCCACCTCTTGGACCCCAGATATTTTCTGATAGAGTCAGAATTTTTTCCCCAAGTTTAGTACTTATAATATTGAACTGGTCATATTTTTCTAACTCCTGCCACTGCTGCCTCCACCTTTGGGTTCTTGAAAACTTACAGGGTTCCTGGCAGATACCAATTGTTGGGAGATCATAAGGGTTTGAGGTCTGGAGGAGGGGTATTGGGGTAAAGAAAAATATCCAATGGAGAAAAAAAAATCTAATAAATCTAATAAATTAATATTAGTAACTGCATGTAGCATGTAGTAATTGGAAGGGGATACATGCCTGAATACACTAAATCTTTAATTTATACAAAAAGATATAAAGTTGAATAGTTATAAGCTTTTTGTTTAAAAAGCTTAAAAAGGTCAAGGTCTCCCAGCACATTCAGGGTCATCTTGAATCTTCCTGATCTATATCTCGCCAGTGGGCCCAGATGGCTTTGGAGGAGAAAGTGAGCTTGGTGACTTTGCACAGGCCTCCCACACTTAAATTCGTATGCAAGTCACGGCATAACAAGGAACAACAGCCAGTGTTGGAAAGTGACAGAACGGGCATATTACATGTCATCCATTGGTGTAGTTGAAATTCAAATATCACAAGTAAAAATTAGATTTAAGTACCTATTCATTAACAAACATCAGCTGAAGCATTCATGTGGGAAAAACAAAGTGGAAGAAGCATATATGTTACCCATCTTATGATATGAAGCCACATAGGGAGTCCATTGAGTTACTTATCAATACAAATATGTTCAATAGGTACTGCAGACAGTCAGCGAATCAAAGAATTTAATGAAAAAAAGATTTGGCTGGATCAAAGGTAAGGAATTTCATAGGGATTTCAGTGAGCTTTAAGTTGCCTCTGATATCAATGATTTTTTTCTTTCAACACTGACACTCTTCCAGAAACACTATGAGGCTTCAAACCTTGGATGCTATGATATCAGAAAAATCAAAATTGCTGGTGACCTGGAGGCCAATGAAAAGACAGATGACTGCTATACATTAGCAACCATGGCCTGCATGCTAGAAGCTGTATAAATAACATTATCAAGGACACAACTGACCAGAAAAGGCAATGAGACAATCAAATAGGAAGACAGAGAAATATGAAAGGGCAGGTTGGGTTCTAGAGGAAAGGCAATTATCTCAACTCATTTTACTACAATAAATATTTATTATACCTCTAACAGATGCAAGAGGTTTGAAATACAAAGGAAAACAAAAGAGCCTTCAAGAAACTTATTCTATTGGAGAGTTGAAAGGTATTCACAGACAGGTATATTTTATCATTGGATAAAATATTTAGGTAGGGAAGAAACAGACAAGAAGACATAGAATGAAAATGGTGGAAAAAGTTTGTCGCCTAAACCTATGGAATTAGGATCCTTACCACAGGAATCAGAGATTCCTCCAATTAAGTGCTACTGATGGAATAATTTAGAACCATTCAGAGATAAATATGTATTTCCAAAGATACTTTCCATGTACCAGATGAATGGCTTTCCTAATCTAAGTAGGAACTTCACAACTTTATATTCAGAAGATTCTCAGCCTAGGTACTAATCAGTATTCTCTCCATGGCCTGTTCGTCAATTGTATGAGCTGTACTCTATTAGGAATGTGATACAACCTCCAAAGAGATCGAGGCTCTCCTAAAAGCCTTATTATCTAGATATACCCAGAAGGAAATACCTGAACTCCTTTGGAATAATGCATATTTAAAACAGATTTTATATTGCACTGGTCAACACGAATTGACATTTATTTTGTCTTGTTTGGATTCATGTAAAGATTAAATATGGCTCTACAAAAGTGGGCACTGGATTGCTGTATCATGTGCAATTGCTAGGAGGAGCCAAATTTCCAATTTCATTGACTGCTAATTAGTCATATGACTTTGAATCTCCTTTCTCTGTGCCTCAGTTTATCTTCTTTTTCCTTTGTAAAAAGAATTGGTTAGATGAGATCAGGCCTTCTGGTATGCTGGTGGGTTGTAGATTGTGTAGGACTGGACTAGATCACAGCATATAGATCCAGAGTTGAAGGAACTCTCAGAAAATACACATTCCAACTCCATAATTTTATAGATGGGGAAATCCATGATCCTTATCACATGTGTTAACATGAAAGTAACTTCCCCTTTGTGAACCCAGCTTCCCCAACCACAAAATGAAGGGGTTAAACCAGATGATCACTAAGGTCCTTTCTAACTTTGAGATGTTCTTCTTCAGTCATTTTCAGTCATATCCTATTCTTCATGACTCTATTTGGGATTTTCTTGGCACAAAAATGCCAGAGTAGTTTGCCATTTCCTTCTCCAGGTCTTTTTCACAGGTGAGGAAACTGAGGTAAACAGGGTTAAGTGATTTGCCCAGGGTCACATGGCTAGTAAGTATCTAAGGCTACATTTAAACTCAAGGAGATGAGTCTTCTTTATTACAGGCTCAGCACTCTATCCACTACCTCACCTAGCCACCTAACTCTGAAACTATGGCTCTAAGACTCATTCCCAAATAAGTTAAAGTTCAGTTTAGGTACTATTAATTTCTTGTCACAAATAAGTAGTTGAAAAATTTTCAAATATCAACAATGTTTCAACAAACATGTCAATAATGCTAATAGTACATATCCATAGAAATTAAGTTTTATAAACTTCAGAAAGCTGATCTGGGACAATAAGGTCATTCATGTCCCTCCCCCAGAGAGGCAGGATATGTGAACAGTGAGAGCTGGAATGACTGATGAATGCTTGCATATGTACAGCCTTGAATGAAATTCTATCAACCTATTCTGTCTTATAGGGCTTTTTTTCAGAACTGAGGTTCTAGTTGCTTGGATCCCTCAATGTAAAACCACACAGTCCCTAAGATCTGTAAGTCCCTGGGTAGTTGGCCTAGGTCTGGGATGGCTCACCTTCTGGGAACAGATACCTGTTCATGTCCATTTCCTGAGGTCAGACAATGAAACAATCCAATGCATGCTTTCTAATGTCTTTCCCTTTTTGAGTAAATATTCTCATGTTGTTTGTATGTCATTCAATAAATCCAGTTGTTAGATTAACTGAGTGTGAAAGCTTGGCCTTTATATCCCAATGCTTTCTAACAAAAGAAGCCTGTGAGATAAGTAGAACAGTTATCCTAGGTAAGGCGTGGGGAACCTGTAGTCTCTAGATCATATGTAGCCCAGTATCTATGTATATGTATATGGATCTAGGTCCTTGGTGCGGCCCTTTGATTGAGTCCAAGTTTTACAGAACAAATCCTTTTATTAAGAGGATTTGTTATGTGAAGTTTGAATTCAATGAAAAGGCAGCCATGGAAGAACAAGAAGGGCACATGTGACCTCAAGGCTGCAGCTCAGCCCTGTCCTAGATCTTAATCTGGACCAATGAAAGAATTGATAGTTCCAAGTGAGAGGGAGAAAATATGCAATAAATTCATGGATGTTTTCATAAAACTCTTCACTGGTCTATAGTAGCTACCACATTCACATTTGCAGTTTTTATTTATTGGGTGAAATTTAAGCTGTCACCCAACTCAATGCTCCATGGAACTAATGGTACCTAGATATTTATAGCAATTCTCACTTCATTTTCAGGGAAACATTTAAAATTATTCACCACCCAAAATATACAAATTAAATCTACAGTTGAATTAGAATGAGAAATATAAACACTAATCATGCATGTGGGGATTATTTTAAAAGACTAATTGAGATATAATTGCTCAAAAATTAAAAGAAAATGTACAGGATAGCCAAATGTAAAACTAAGAATTGATTTAAAACAAATAAATTGAAACATTAATTTTTATGCTTTAGGCATGGTGAAATCCCTCATTTCATTAGCAATTAAACAATATGCCTAAGGGAAAAAAAAACAGAATTTTAAATGAGAGAAAAGAGATTGTGAAAGGTGATGACATTTGACAGGACTAGTACTTAGATATCTTAGAAGGTCAAAGATGGGAGACAGCTTAAATACCGTTTATGCCTATTTTATCATTTGAAAGATAGGAAACTGCAGTTCAGAAAAGTCAGAAGACTAGCCCAAGGTCATATAATTACTTAGCTTAGTAGAAGAAATAGAAATAAGACTCAAGGTTCCCAATTTCCAATACAGGGTCCTTTATATTCTACATTTCCTTCAGTTACAAAACAGATGTAGCATTTTCACATAGTTTTTGAGATTTGCAAAAAAAATATGCAACATGTCACTACACTTAGATCAGTCCAAACTGTCTAAATATTCTATTCTTCTACTCTGTCCTCTCTTTTACCATACTTCTACTCCTATTTGAATTTTACTTTCATCTAAATATTAGACATTTTAAGAACTGGGAGTCAGACAATTAAATTAAATTTAGCTAAATTAAACTTTGGTTCATTTAGTTAATTAAACTAATTAAAATTAAACTAATACCTTCTACCTTTTCTGAATACTACAAGGCTTCAAAATGGCCATTAATCAAGTAATTATTTTCAGGCAATAGGTAGGAAGGAGTTGATAGTGATATATAAGTAATACCAATAATTATTAAAATAATCCACATCTATATAATGCAAAGGTATATGGAATGATTTTTTTTTAAAACAACCTTGAGATGCAAGTCTGGGATGCAGGCTGTACTTGGACCCTGCCTTCAAGGGTCTTATAGTACAGTTAGAAGAGCTAGGATATAGGTACATACACATACATCTGTTTGCATACATGCATATATACATGTGAATACACCATATACAAATGTGTGTTTACATTTTAGCATAGGATGGATTGTAACAAGAACCCTGACATACACAGAAGGACCTGCTGCACAGGTCCTTAGATCTGCTTTTCTAAAAGGAAAGCAACTTTTGAGGGCTTAACAATCTACTTTAATCAAGAACATATATTATTCACTTAGTTCAAGGGGGGAAGTCAGCACTCTGAACTTCAGAGAAAAGACAAACAGAGGAAATAAAGACAAACGCACAGGGCTTCCAACTGTCTGACCATAAGCAATACATACATCACAGGTCAATAGACAGATCCGCCTGCCTAACCATTATATATATAATACATAGTTACCAGAGAGGGAAGCACCAACATCTGGGTTTTCAAAGCTGTGGGGCTCCTTAGTGGCTTCCCAGACTCTCATCTGGGCAAACCAACACTTCCAAAGAGCCCAAACAAAACCTCACCTCAGAGTATATATATACCTTTCAGAACCAGAAGGCATCACAACCTTTGAGAACCAGTGCCTTTAGAAATTAACAAAAAGTATGGGCCTTCCTACAAAACAAATCTCCCTAAACAAATGTGTCCTAATCAAGTTTTCCTTAATGGGCAGACCCATTAATGGATGGGGAAGCTCTTTAACTCTCATTAACATAATAAACATTATAGGAATACAGTATTATTTCTGAATCTAAGATGTACACATATGCCCTAGACCAATAATGCCTTTCTGTCCACTACCATAGTATGACAGTGGATAGAGCGCTTGAAAACAGTAAGGTTTGGGTTCAGGCCCAGTTCTTCATACATACTAACCATATGACCTTAGACAAGTCACTTAACCTTTACCCCAAGCAACTTTCTAAATTTTAAGTAATGAGTAATTTGTCAATCTGAAACAAAAAAAGGAGTTTCTACACAGAGAGTTTCCCACATGGCTAAAATCACAAGTCTAGTGAGGAGCCAAGATGGTAGAGTAGAAAGATTCACATATGCTAGCTCCGAACCCACAGCCCAAAAATTACCTGTAAAGAGGAACTCCCAACAAATTCTGGAGCAGTGGAAGCTGCACAGGAACAGAGTGGAGGAGATTTCTGTTCCAGAGAGCCCTGAAAAACCGACACCAAAGGTCCATTGCACACCAAACCCAGAGCAGAGCTCAGCCCTGCCTTGGCCATGTGGCACTGAGAGGAGCAGATTTGAGCAGGCTTCAGGGACAGAATCTCCAGCGGCCACCAAGGTCCCTCAACCCACAGGCACTACAGGTGAGTGAGAGAGACTTCTGGGCTGACTGAGAGGGGAGCGGGGTGTCTCCATAACTCAGGTCCCCTTGGGAGGCAGCGGCAGAAGCAGCAGCAGACCTAGGCTCCCAAAGCAGACAGAAGCTCAGATTCATTGTTGAAGGTCTCTGCATAAACCCCCTGAGGGAACAGTCTGGGCTGCGGCCCTGCCCCCACCTGAGAACCTGAACTTAATCTCATACTGAATAGCAGCCCTGCCTCCCTCCTCGGCCACCCTTCCCCCCCCACTGAGGCTGGGAAGCAGCATTTGAATCTCAGACCCCAAGCACTAGCTGGGCAGATCTGCTGGTGAGGTGGAGGGTACAGAGGAATCTCAGAAGTCAAGCAGCTGGCTGGGAAAACGCCCAGAAAAGGGAAAAAAAATAAGACCATAGAAGGTTACTTTCTTGGTGAACAGATATTTCCTCCTTTTCTTTCTGATGAGGAAGAACAATGCTTACCATCAGGTGAAGACATAGAAGTCAAGGCCTCTGTATCTCAAACATCTGAAATAAATATTCAGTGGGCTCAGGCCATGGAAGAGCTCAAAAAGGCTCAAAATTAGAATGTATCAGATGGAGGTGAATGACTTTATGAGAAACCAAGAAATCATAAAGCAAAACCAAAAGAATGAAAAAATGGAAGAGAATGTGAAATATCTCATTGGAAAAACAACTGACCTAGAAAATAGATCCAGGAGAGACAATTTAAAAATTATGGGACTACCTGAAAGCCATGATCAAAAAAAGTGCCTAGACATCATCTTTCATGAAATTATCAAGGAAAACTGCCCTGATATTCTAGAAACAGAGGGCAAAATAAGTATTCAAGGAATCCACCGATCACCACCAGAAAGAGATCTAAAAAGAGAAACTCCTAGGAACATTGTGGCCAAATTCCAGAATTCCCAGGTCAAGGAGAAAATATTGCAAGCAGCTAGAAAGAAACAATTCCAGTATTGTGGAAATACAATCAGGATAACACAAGATCCAGCAGCTTCTACATTAAGGGATCAAAGGGCATGGAATATGATATTCCAGAAGTCAAAGGAACTAGGACTAAAACCAAGAATCACCTACTCAGAAAAACTGAGTATAATACTTCAGGGGAAAATATGGTTTTTCAATGAAATAGAGGACTTTCAAGCATTCTTGATGAAAAGACCAGAGCTGAAAAGAAAATTTGACTTTCAAACACAAGAATGAGAAGAAGCATGAAATAGTAAACAGCAAAGAGAAGTCATAAGGGACTTACCAAAGGTGAACTGTTTACATTCCTACATGGAAAGACAACATTTGTAACTTGAAACTTTTCAATATCTGGGTAGTTGGTGGGATTACACACACACATACACACATGCACGCACACACAGAGACAGAGAACACAGAGTGAATTGAATAGGATGGGATCATATCTTAAAAAAATGAAACAGTGAGAGAGAAATGTATTGGGAAGAGAGAGGGAGAAATGGAATGGGGCAAATTATCTCTCACAGAAGAGGCAGGCAGGAGACTTTTTAGTGGAGGGAAAAAAAGGGGAGCTGAGAGAAAAACATGAAGTTTACTCTCATCACATTTGACTAAAAGAAGGAATAAAATGCACACTCATTTTGGTGAAAATCTATCTTACAATACATGAAACTGAGGAAGAAGGGGATAAACAGGGTGGGGGGGATGATGGAAGGGAGGGCAAGGGGAGGAGGGAGTAATTTGAAGTCAACGTTCGGGGAGGTACAGGATCAAAAGAGAGAATAGAAGCAATGGGGGGCAGGATAGGATGGAGGGAAATAAAGTTAGTCTTATACAACATGACTGTTATCGAAGTCATTTGCAAAACTACACAGATATGGCTTATATTGAATTGCCTGCCTTCCCAAAGGGAATAGGTGGGGAGGGAGGGATAGGGAGAAATTGGAACTCAAAGTTTTAGGAACAACTGTCGAGTATTGTTCTTGCTCGGAAATAAGAAATACAGGTAATGGGGAATAGAAAGTTATCTGGCCCTCCAGGACAAAAGAGAAGATAGGGACAAGGGAAGGGAGGGATGATAGAAGAGAAGGCAGATTGGGGATAGGGGAAATTAGAAGGCTCACTGTATTGGGGTGGGGGGAGGGGACAAATGGGGAAAAAATTTGGAACCCCAAATTTTGTGAAAATGAATGTAAAAAGTTAAATAAATTCTTAAAAATAAATAAATAAAATAAAATAAAATCACAAGTCTATAGCCAGTGATACAAATATTCCTTCCTTCCTCCCTCTCCCTCTCTCTCTGTACACACAAACATTCATATATGTATGTATGTATATGTATATATGTGTGTGTAGGTGTGTATTTATAGGTATATGTATCATGTATGTGTGTGTATGTATGTATGTATATGTGTGTGCACATAAAGGATTTGTCATTTCCTCAGTGGGCAGTATCCCCAGTGCAGAAATTCTTCAACTTTCCTATTCTAGTCACTTGCCCAAAGTTATACAATTAATAGGGATCACATGTAGGATAAGAACCCTGATCTTTCATCCTCTAAGCAAAGCCCTCTTTCCACAATACCACACTGTCCCTGTATTTAAATATACATATGGGAAGAGGTAAAGTAGCCAAGAAGTGCTATCTGAGGGGCTGTCTGATCTGTGAAGCTCTCAAGGATTTAGCATTTAAGCATGAACATGTCCCCCTTTTGTTAAGGGGGGTATCACTAATCTAAATAAGAGAAAAACAAGAAAAGGATAAGAGAAAGAAAAGAAAAAAGAATGAAGGAAACTTTTTTTATATATATTACAATCAACTACACAGATAATAAAGTCTTTTTTTCTGGAAGAGTAGTATATATAAGTGTATTTGTGGATGTTCATTCTCTTTAATATATGTGATTAAAGTTAAGCTATTAATGAGACAATTCCCTATTTTAGCAGCATAATTTATAACTTTGAATCAAATTATTTAGTTAAAAATGAGCTTAAAACCTAAGTTGTATCCACAAAAATACAAATCTAGAATTTAAATTGAATTCAGCAGCCAATGAAACCCTTGAAAAGGCTTCCTGGGATCACTTCACAGAGAAAAGTATAACAAAGTCATAAGGACTTCCATGTCATGGGGGGCGGGGAAGAGAGAGACAGAGAGAGAGACAGAGACAGAGAGACAGACAGAGAGACAGAGACAGAGAGACAGACAGAGAGACAGACAGAGACAGAGAGACAGACAGAGAGACAGAGACAGAGAGGAACAGAGAGACAGAGAGGGGCAGGCCAAAGGTGATAAAGATATTCTCTTTAGTTGACTCTAATTATCACTGGCCATATTCTCACCACTAATCACCCTCAGCACAGTGTATTGGACTTGGAGTCAGAAAGAACAGTATTTGAATCTTGACTCAGACGTTTATTGGCAGTGTGACCCTGAGAAAGTCACTGAACTTCTGTAGGTCTCTGTTTTCTTTTCTCCAAAATGAGAGTTTGGACCTAGTATCCTCTGAAGTTCTTCCCAGGTCTCATTGCATGCCTCTATGATCCTCTGCCCAGTGGCTTAAAGTTTATAAACTTTCTTTCACTTGGAAGAAAGCACAACAGCATTCCCTAATGTGTATAATATTAGGTTTAAAGTCAGGAAGCCCTGAGTTCCAGTCTTCCTACTTCCTAGTTACAAGACTCTAGGCAAGTCAATCAAGTGCCACATTACTCAGAGAATTCCCTAGGACCTCTTTTAGAACTTAGGCAGGCTGTGATCAATCTAAGATAAGCATGCTTAATAAGGCTGAACAAAGGCAAGATCCTTCAGTAATCCTCCTTAGACTCTTGTGAGGTTGGTATGGTATCTTGTGAGGTATGAGTATTATAATCTCTATTCTATAGATGGGGAAGCAGAAACTCAGAGAGGATAGATAAGTGACTTGTCCAAGATCACTTAGCTAACAAGTGTCAGAGCAAAATCTCAGAAGCATGACACCATGATACTTCTCAATTACAACATGAGCACATAAGCAGGAGGACTTTAGCTGGTGCTCCCTCTTTTCCTCTTTTCACTGTAGAACTTCTAGGGTAAAGAACAAAACAAAATACCACCCCAAGAAAACAAATAACAGCAATAACAATCAATTTACTGTGACACATTAAAAAGTTTGAGATATATAGTTTCTGGGCAATTTATCATTTTAGTAATTATGACTAATGGATAATTATTTAAAAAAGGTCAGTGGAACTATCAAATGACAAAGACAGATCATGGCAGCTTCTTGACACTTATATGCCCTTAGAAGAGTGAGTATTCCCAACCAGCAGCAACTCTGATTGGTTAACAATTAATGAGAGAACAAATATCCTAATGGGAGGTGGACCTATTCTAATGGACTGCTGGCCATGAATCTGATCACTGTTGCTCCAGACCAGCCTCAGCCCTGGGCAATCTAGAATGCAGCTAGAGTCATGAATAGCAGTAGCCAAGTCCAGTGAGGAGTCAGTCCTCAGGAACAGCTCAGCAGCAAACTCATTCACAAGGCAAACATCTGATCTTGCCAGCAAGTGAGTGCCTTGACCATTCATTGTTTCTTAAGCAGAAATTAACTTGCTTGGGAGAATGTCTTAGAGCCACTACTCTAAGTTTGAGCCCATTTCGCCCAGGAACCAGTGAGAATAAAGAATGTAGCCTCAGTGTATGGGGGTGGGGAGATGAGATGTACTCTTTTATACTCTTGTCCTTGCTATATTTTCTCAGTGAACTTTCTTTTGTAAAAGCTAATGAAGTTATTTGGGAATTGATATTGAGGAGATGTTAAGTGGATAAATGGTAGGTGCTAATAGATGATGGTATCAGAGTTTTCTAACTCCTCAAAGTGACCTCCTCCTAGAATGCTGAAGTGAGGAGAAGTAGTAGCTATATCCTGAGGACCTGACTTTCTAGTCTAAATGAGATTTGGGAGACAAAGTCTATGCCACACTGTGATCCTATATTTAAGTTATGATTCAGAAAATTTCATTTCTTTACATAAATAATCCTTTTTCTCTACTATTCATTTTCATTCCCAATGTATAGAAAGCAAATTTCAAACCTATATCTCCTAGAATTCTATTTCACTATATTTGTAATCTCTTTAATTCATTCATTCACTCAATAAGCATTAATTATTAGATTAGAATCCTGGGTAAGTCATTTAACCTCTCTCAAACTCAAGTTTCCTCATTTTTAAAGTGAGCATAACCACAGTACCTATGATACATGCAAAAGTACTTTGCAAATCTTAAAATGCTTTACTATTAAGACTGTTGATATTACTAAATGCTTTAGGGAATTCAAATGAAGTATAAGACACAGTTTTAAGCCTCCAAGAAAATCACAAGCTACTATAATTTTGGAGCTAAAATATCCACAAATAAAACAACTATAGAGTCAAATGAAATTACAGGATTGTAGACCCCATAGAAGGCATAAAGCACCTGGAGATTATACCCCATTTTTTAGATGAGAAAACTGAGGCCTAGAAAGGTTCAAATAATTATTTAACATCAAGCTATTAGTAAGTGGCAAAGCCAGGGCTGATTGACTCCAAATCCAGGAGTCTTTCCACAATGTTTTCCAGGGAAGTGAATAATAACAATTACGCTTCTTTTATAATATCTTTAGTTTAACCTCAAGAATGTATAATTTAATCTACTTGTAAAGGCATTATTTTAAAAAAAACACCTCAGAATCCCAATAGACACATGAGCATTAGATAGACAATTGGTACAACAGTGAAATAAAATTGCCTCGAGTATTGAAGAAGTGTAGAAAGATATGTATTTCAAAGCCCACTTACTAGTCAATCATCTGAAATAAAGAAAAGGACTAATGATATGGAAAGAGTCTAAATCATTGGATGGTTTACTAAATATTTACTTAACTAAGGTTTTAGACAGAAAACTGATATTTTAACACAAATGATGGTGGGAAACCCAGTGATGCTGTGTGATGACAACATGTGATGATAGGTCTCAGGAGAATAACAATTGCAGGTGATGCAAAAAGCAATGGAAATATTCCAGAGAGGCAGCTGGAGTTCCTTTGGGAGTACTGGATATGGTGACAAAGGACTTAGATTAGAATCCTAAACCCACTACTATGCTTGTATATCTCTCCGTGTCTTGATTTTCCACTTCAGCAAAATAAGAAGGCTGGACAATAAATGAAGACTTGTTTGTGAGAAGTTACGTAAAAGACATAAATGACTGGAAAATGAGATGGGTCAAGTATACATGGAGAATAAGGGATAACAGATGCACAATAAAAGTGGTATACTAGTATGTATGAAATGTCAAAAGGACTCCAACACACTGGATAGCTCCTCTATGGAGGAAAAATAGAAACATATAGTAAAAAATCATATTAGATGAGTCAATAAGGTGGGCCTATAATCTGGACTGATGATGAGAGTACAAACATGAGTAAGATCACAGTTCCATTAAAGTAATAGGCATATTACTGTTTTAGAAGAAATGATAATATGTCAAATACTGGTGTGTGTGTGTGAGTATGTTCATCCTTCGTTGCCAAAGAAGACCATGCCATCAGAGAAATAATGACATGACTTGCACTTGACTTTGTTTTGAGAGAGGGAGGGCTGTGCAGGTCACCAGCCTCACTTCTTTTCCAGAGCCATCTGAATCCAGTGACCAGATATTCATCAGGATGACTGAAGATGACCTATGATGAGACAATTGGGGTTAAATGACTTGGCCAAGGTCACACAGCTAGTGAGTGTGAAGTGTCTGAGGTGAGACTTGAACTCAGGTCCTCCTGAATCCTGCACTGGTGCTCTATCCAGTGCACCACCTAGCTGCCCTATGTCAAATACAGAGAAACAGGAGAAAGACTTATGTGAACTGATGAAAAAGTAAGTAAGCAGAGCCAGGAAAACAATATATGCAATGACTATAACAAAGTAAATAAAAAGAATAATCACAAAGTAACTGAAATTTAATGTAGAATTTAGGAGAATAAGCTTGACCCCAAAGGAGATACATGAAAAGATAATTCACCTCACCTTCTTTGCAGAGATTGGAGTGGAGAGGGAGAGAAAGAGAAGAAGGCATTGCATTTGATGTTGGATTTTTTTTTTTAAAGTATGGATTGGTTTTGATGAATTATTTCTTCTCCTCTTTCTATTTTAAATTCTTTATTACATTGGAATACTAATGCATTGTTGGTGGAGTTGTGAACTGATCCAACCATTCTGGAAAACAACTTGGAACTGCGCCACAAGGGCTATAAAATTGTGCATATCCTTTGATCCAGCAATACCACCACTAGGTCTATATCCCAAAGAGATTATAAAAAAGGGAAAAGGACCCACATGTACAAAAATATAGTAGCTCATTGAGGAATGGTTGAACAAGATCTGGCATATGAATGTGATGGAATACTATTGTGCTAATTCTAATGGAATTCACCACTTGTGAGATGATGAGCAGGCATATTTGAGAAAGACCTGGAAAAACTTACATGAAATGATGTTGAGTGAAATAAGCAGAACCAGAACATTGTACACAGTAACAACAACATTGTGTGATGATCAACTATGATAGAATTAACCCTTCTGGACAATACCATGATCCAAGACAATTCCAAAACACTCATGATGAAAACGCTATCTACATTCAAAGAACTATGGAGTCTGAATACAGACTAAAGCATACATTTTCACTTTTTTTCTCCTTTCTCATGGTTTTCCGCTTTCGTTCTGCTTCTTCTTTCACAATATAACTAATGTGGAAATATTTTAATATGATTATACATGTACAGCCTATATCAGATTGCTTGCTGCCTTGGGGAGAGAGGAGAGAGAAGGAAGGAAAAAGATTAGAACTCAAATTCTTACAAAAGTAAATTTTGAAAACTATCTTTACATGTAATTGGAAAAAAAATAAAAAAAATTATTAAGAAAAAATAGAAATAAAGTAAAATCTCTTTCATAAAAAAAAGTTAAAAAGATAGCTCTCAGGGGAGGAGGAGAATAAAGAGAAGGGAAACAGGGAAATCTAGGCAATGTAAAATCAAAAGATACAAATAAAAATCTAATAATTTTGAAAAAAGGAGACAGGCTCATTTCACCATAAGATCCAAAATGGTTGGATGCAGTCTGGATTGAAGCAGTGATCAGATCAAGTTCTTTTAATAGTAACAGAAAAGCATGCATAACATGCCTTGTTCAGGATATTTTTGAAAATCTGTATTTCCAGAGTTTAGAAATATATACATTAACTGTTTAAAAAGCAGTTTGCCTTCAACTCTGTGAAGTATTGAAAATATCACCCCATTTTACATATGCATGAACTAAAGTTCCATTAGGTTATATAACTTGTCCAGTTTTAATAGCTAGTAAGTCAGACCTAACACTCAAACACAGGTTATCCATTACTGCCCCCAGAAAACCAATTTGTTACCCAGACTTGTAAGTTCCCATAGACAAGTATCTTCTCAGACCCAGATCCATATGCTTTCCAGTCACTTTCAGGCTGTTGTACACCTAATCTCCTCTACCATGCACCTCTAGCACTGGAAAGAATAATCAAACCAATACTGCTATTCTTAGAAACTACTATCTATCATTCACCCTTTGACTCCCCTCACCACCCCTCTGACTTCCCTGTGCAAAATATTTCTCCCTGACTACCATTTTCCTATATGAATTGTCTTTCTCTATTATAATGAACTTCTGAAGTGTAAGGCAGTCATGCTTGTTTGAATCTCTAGCACTTAGCAAAGTAACTGACACAGATTATATGTCACATTATGTCACATATTAACATTATGTCATATATTAGTAAATACTTTATTTTCATGCTTAAAATTAATTTATTAATTTTCCCCTCCCCCTTTTCACTTTTTTTGTTATAGAATTGCAATTCAATAAGTTTTTGGGGGGAAATGAATATGTGATTGTCCTATCATGGAAGCTATCTTTATTTATTCATAATTGATGATATCAAGAGTTAATAACACTTTTGTATCAAGAACCCCTTTAGATCACTATGGACTTATGGACCCCTTCTCAAAATAATGCTTTTTTTAAATGCATAAAACAAAACACATAGGATCACACAAAAATATTATATTGAAATAAATTTTCACAATATTAAAAAAGAAAAAGACAGTTCATAGACTCTATGTAGAACCTCTGTCTTAGAGATCTGACCAGGGCACTGAAAGGACAAATGACTTCCCTTGATAACTATTATACATCAAAGGCAAAATGTTAGATCTTCCTTACTGCCCTCAATCCACTATGTGATTGCCACTCTTTCTAGACACTAGGATGTGGAAATAGCATCTGTCCTGCTTGTTTCATTGTTTATGATCATTTTTCATACGAATAAATTTTATTTCAAGCTCTACAGCAGGTCCCTGCGTCTATATCTACAGAATGTTACTCAATTTACTAAGCATTAGCCATATTGTGCCACTGTACTTCCAATCTGAATGGCTAAGAGTAGAATGAACATGACATTGTCTCCAGCTGATGAAAAACAAACATAAGTGTTTTCATTATGTTTGTTGCAAGCTCAGACGTCCACACAACTGTCATCAGTCAGAGAAACATATCCACTTGCTTCCTTGGATAGGATTTCATCTCCTAAAAGCTGATTAAATTTAGCCTGAGTTTTTTTTTTTTTTTATTCACTGGTCCATTGGTCATAAATGTTTCCAACTACGACAGTAATCTTGTTTTAAACAAGCCTGCTCCAGAGTCTATAAAATCATCTCTTGCAAGCTAGTAATCGCTTTGATAGATTTACCAGAAGTAGAGAAAATGATCGGCATCATGCCCATTAATATTTCAAAATACTCCCCTCTTTCTCCTCAGTTTCCAGCAGATGAGCAACAGACAATACATAAGAGTGTCTGGACACACAGGAAAACCAAAGCTAATCACGAAATGTTTCTGGGGATTTTTCTTTCAGTTTCTTATGCCAAAGCAGAAAATGCAAGTCTTCAGGGAAGATATAGAAAATGTTGGCAGATGAAGTTCATTTTCTCTCCTCCAGCAACTCCTTTTGTGCTTACCATCACTTCTAAGCTGAACACATTATACATTGCTGCATAGTATGTGTGCCATAATAATCTTTACAAGTGGACTATAAGCAACTGGAGGGGAAGTTTTTTGGGCCTTAGGTTTCTTCTGTAATCTCTGAAGGGCTTAGTATAAAGCTGGGTACGTTATAGATGTTCACTTGATATTTTATAATTCAGTAGTGGCTTTTAACCCCAGTCCTGATGCTTCAAAACCAAACATTTCCCAATCACTTGGCTATTCTATGTAGAGGCTATTGGGATCAGCAGAAAGAATGTTAGACTATGAACCAGAAAACCTGTATTCTAGTCTCAACTTTCCCACAAATAATGATAACTTCTGAGTACCTCAGTATTATGTCAAATGAGATTGAATATGCAGAAATTATTTGTGTGTGAGAAAGTGTTATAAAAATGATGAATGATGATAATGATGATGATATCTGAACCTATCAATGCGGGCAACTTACCAGTATGGAACTCCTTCAGATAGGCAACCAAGCCATAATTACAGTTTTAGAGAATTGTCTGAGACTTTGATAGGTTAAATATCTTCTCCATGGTCCTACAACTAATAACCTATGTATTCCATGACTGACCTCTGATTCTTTGTCATGATTAATTCAAAAATATGTTACCTGAGGTTAAATTGCAACCACAATAATATATTCTAGCACACTGTAGAGATGGTTGAACTTTAATTGCCTCTCGTCAGAATACCTACATTCTTATTGGATGGATCATTTTGGGGAGAAATTCACTTATACTAATAAAGAAATCTAACTAAGAATCCTTGCTAGGAGTTTAGATATACGAACAAATTCATAACACAATCTGCACTTTTAAAACATAGTTTCTGCTCTAGGGGTGGCATGAGGAAATGTTCAGCTGTTCTTTCAATATTTCTACACAGGAACAGCTTTTTCCATCCCAAGTCTAAACGATAGTATGAGGCAATTCAGACGTCAGGCATGTCAGAATGCCAGCTGATCACTGAATTAAAACTCTACACCGGCATCTGGGATCCTCAGGGTCCTTTCACCATTTGGGCACATTTCATTACACTTTTCAAAGCAAATTTGCCTTTTCAAAGTGAAAAATTCAGAGGGTTGTGTTGGATGGGAAACTTCTAATATTCTTCAAAATGACAGGAATTTCCTTGGAAAGCAGTGACATTAATAAGAAGCATTCTGCAGCAAGTAAGAATGAATAGAATTTAAGTTCTTTGAGGACAGTGGATTAGTTTTTTGTCCTTTCCTTTTGTCTTTGTGGGCAGCTGGGTGGAATAGTGGATAGAGTGCTGGGCTTGGAGTCAGGAAGGCTCATTTTCAGGAGTTTAAAGTTGGATTCAGAAACTTACTAGCTGTGTGACCCTGAGCAAGTCACTTAACCCTGTTTACCTCAGTTTCCTCATCTATAAAATGAGCTGAGAAAGAAATGACAAATCATCCCAGATCTTTGCCAAGGAAAACTCAAATGAGGTCACAAAGAATCAGGTGTGACTGAAACAACTCAAAAATAACAACAAATTTGTCTTTGTATACCTAACACCAAGATATGTAAATAGCTAATAAATACTTAGGACTGAGTAGAGGAAGACAGAGATTTGACTTGTAATTTCATCTGTGTCAGCAACTCCTGCCCCAGAAACTACTTCTACAGATGCAGACTGATAACTCATTAATAATTTAACAGTCTTTAAAAATTGCCTGTGGCATTGAGAGATTGAGACTTGTCCAGTCACATAGGACTGAGATAGGACCTGAACCCATGTCTTCCTGACTCCAAAGGCAGTCCTCTGATTCTTTCTGCTTCTCCTCTCTCTAGTGTTTATGGAACTGAATTGAATGGAGAGCTAGCCAGCCCATATGACCTTAATACCAAATTTCATTATAACATCAGACCATATAAACTGAAGAATGCTATTAAATAGTAGGAAGGCAACACTGTTATACATTTTAAAAATATTCCTGATACATGTTGCCTCAAGTGAACCACCAAATGCAAGCAGACAGCAATAACGAAAACTGAGATTTATAATCAGAAGAGAATTGTCCTGGGGCAATGAAAATGCTTAGAGTTTTGGAAGGAATGACTAGTTTATGGAATCTAAGAAAAATGAATATGAACAATTAACATAAGGCATGATAAATAAGAGCAGAGAGTATTCAAATGTTTACACTAGAAGTTTCCATTCTAATACACAAGAGCGGCTTTTGCATCTTGAAAACTAAAAATGATCTTAAAGAGATAAATCAGCTTCTTCTCCCTTCTCCCTTCACCTGTTTCTGAAGCATTGCTCCCAAATTACATGTATCTTTCATCTTAAAAGATGAAACCCCAGCATGAATTTTATGAATCTACAGATTCAACAGTCAGACAGTTAGCTAGAAAATGAGCACTTTCTAGATTTCCTTTACCTTCTCTCCGCTGCCCCCCACACCCCCGCCCCAAACCCCCCGTGGGGTGAGGAGAGAAATTTGGCTGTAGGGTAGTGGAGGAACACTTTCATCTTAAGAAAAAACCCACTGTACCTTCCATGCCCATGCAGAACTCAAGAATCTCAGAAAGGATCCCAACACAGCAGGCTGTAGCAAACTTGGGGCCAACTACAGGAAAGTATTCCACATCAGCTGCTTCAAGGAAGGAAACTGTGACTACTTCATCTGCCGATACTTAGCTCGGTCAATTAGAACACTGTATTAATGAGGCTAAGGTGGTGGCTTCATTCCCTGTAGGAGCCAATCAACTTTCCTCTGTTTCATGACTCCTACCTCTCACAGTCATCCTATAGGCATGTACTTTTGCTTAAAGGCACACGGAAAGAGTTAGGATGGTTTAGTGAAATTTCATCCCAATGATTAGGAAAAGGAAACTAAATATATACCCTCATGGGTATATGTCTGGTAGAGAATATAATTTTGTAATGACTTCTATGAACTCGTCATAAACGGGGATAGTCATTGCTTGACTTCACACCCCACTAAACACTCAACTTCTTTTTCTCTTCCTCCTCCTCATCCTCCATCTTTTTCTTTCTTTATCTTCTCCTTTTCCTCCTCCTCAAAGAACTCTCCTGCCCCCACCCCACTTTCTCCAGCTCTCCTTTATATAATGTCTTTTTTTTTCCCATTTAAATACAAGGGTCTTGAAGGTAGGGGCTATCTTGTTTATGATATTCCCATGACTTAGGATAGTACCTAGTACATAGTAAGTACTTAAGAAATGTTTTATCTATCTTCTTCTGAACCTAGAATACAGTAAGCAGCAAATATATATATATATAATATATATATATTGAATTATATATCTATAACAATAATAAACCTATTGCTTCATTTATATCCTTTATAACAGACTAGCAGGTGTCCTTCCTCCCTTCTTCCCCTCCACTCCACTCCCTTCTCCTCCCCTCCCCTCTACTCCACCCTCCTTCCTTCCCCTCCCTTCACCTGCTTTTACTTCCTCTCCTTCTCCTCTTCCTTTCCCTTCTCCTTTCCTCTTTTTCTTTCTCTCTTCCTTCATTTAATTAGCCTGTCTATTGTCTTTGATCATAACCGGATTTGCTCATTAATTAAATTAAAGGATTTTAAATTAAAAATTTAAATTAAAAAGGAAATTAAAGGATTTGCTCATGCCACAAAACTATGGTGGTGATGGCTACACCAAAATTAAAGTTCAGTTCTACCAATGTTCAACATGATGTTCTTTCAGCTGGGATTCATTATAGTATGGATAGCATAAAAGCGAAGTTAGCTTACCCAGTTTTTTCAAGAGTCAGTAATGATGGATGATTGGCAAGAGTCTGCAGTGGAAAGATCACTGAACGTAGGCAAGAGGATAAGTTTTGATGATATTACCAAATCACTCTGTGATTGAGTCACTTTATTTCACTGGGTCTAATTTTCTCCACCTGCAGAATAAGAATTAGACAATGACGTCTAGAATTTGTTTGCTTTTTTTTTCTAGACTTAACAGTCTTTGGTCCATGATCCTAAAGTGTTTTACAAGATAACATTGCTAATTGAAGGGCAGTTGTATAAGAGGCAACACTGAATATTGGAAAGAACACCGGGTTTAGAATCAGAAGACTTAGATTTAATTCTTTGCTTTGATACTTACTGGCTGGGAAATCTCTCTGAGTATTAACTTCCTGACCTGTTCATTGGAGATCCAATCCAATGGGAGTTTATTAAGTACTTACTATGTTTATGGGACTGTGTTAGACACTGGCAATAGAAAGATGAAAATCAAAAATTCCCTGCCATCACAAAGCTTATATTCTATACTATTTACAAAAAGGAAGTGCAAGATGAAGAGAAACCGTCTGGTACAGGGGATAGAGAGAAGACCTCAGAGTAAGGACGATCTCTGTTTAAATCTTGCTGTAGACATATAGTACAAATGTGACCGCTGGCAAATCATTTATCTCTGAGATTAAAAGTTGTTGAATGGTATCTTTCCTTATCAGAGACATCTCTATAGCAATGAAATCATAGGTCTGATCTCTCTCTCTCTCTCTGTTCTCTCTCCCTCTCTTTCTCCCTCTTTCCTTCTCTCTTTCTCCCTCTTTCCTTCTCTCTCTCTCTCTCTCTCTCTCTCTCTCTCTCTCTCTCTCTCTCTCTCTCTCTCTCTCTCTCTCTTTCCCTCTCCCTCCCTCCCTCTCCCCCTCATGTATATGTATATATGCATTATAGTAACTAGAGTGCAAGGTTTGGTGTCCAGAAGACAACTTCCTGAGTTCAAATCTGGTCTCAGACACTAGCTGTGTAACCCTGGGCAAGTCACTTGGCTCTGTTTGCTTCAGTTTCCTCATCTGTAAAATGAGCTAGAGAAGGAAATTGCAAACCACTCCAGTGGTTGTCAAGAAAATCCCAAACAGGGTGACAAGGACCTAGATATGACCAAAAAATCACTGAAAAAACTAATATATATATATACACACACACATACATATGCATATATAGACATATACATGAATATTTTAGTTCAGTTAATATATTTAGTTTAGTTATATATTAACTACACATATACACATAATACACATAAATGTGTGTGTTTCCTTTTTCTTCATCTTTATGATCCCTGGAACCTGGAAAGAAATGTTACTGACATAAATCACTCTATTATTCTTTCATGTCTGGCCAGTTATTATACAGGTGGATGAAATGACTGATTTTGGAAATTTAATGCAAGCATTGGGATATAGTCTCATCTTCTGTTGTCTCAGCGAATTCATCTTGATATCACCTCCAATAGCAGACAGAGCAAGCCATAGTAAGGAAACAAACATTTACCGAGTACCCACTATGTGCCAGTCATTATGTTAAGCCTTTTACAAATATTACCTCATTTGATCCTCACAATAAATCTATTATTTGGTCTGTTTTACAGTTGAGGAAACAGAGGCAGACAGAAGTTAAATGATCACTCAAGGTCACACAGCTAGGAAGCATCTGAGGCCAGATTTTAATTCAAATCTAGGGTTCTATCCACTGTGCTATGTTCAGAGTCCCACACTGCGTTCTCCACAAGGCTTCTATATTAAAAAAGTATGCTACTTACTCAAGAGATTATGAATATTTATTGTGAAAATACTGATTAAAAACATTGACCTCAAATTTTTGTCAACCAGTGTTATATTCAGATCCATATAGGCAAAAGTTTCATATACAGTTATGCTCTAGGTAGAGTACATTTTACTTATTAATTTCTTTTTGTTTGTTTGTTTTAAAGACTTGGAGTCCTCATGGGCCCTGTCCCATTCTCATTAGCATGGAAATTCTGACCTGCTCTGTTTCTGAAATGAGACTTTTTCCCCTTCTTAGGGACCCTGTTGGCACTCTGCTCTAGGGGCTCACCATACTAGTTCTAAACTTTGTGCAGATGTGATCAACTTAGCCACTGCAGCTCAAAACTCCTGAGCTGAAGAGATGGACCATCCTCAGCCTTCCCAGTATCAGAAACTGCAGGAGTGTACCATTACACCTAGCTATTTGTGAAGTTCTTAAGGATATTTGAGGTTTGAATTTGCAGTAAAAAGAGGGAAAGGAAGTCAAAACTATTTCTGTACTCTAAATCCATCCATCTAGGGATGGATGAATATTACTATGATTTCATTGTTATAGGAATATCCCAGTGAAGAAAATACCTGTAGTAATGCAAATAAGCAAGTGATTCACAACATAAAATCTTAAAGATAAGTGACTTTCCAAGAATCACATATGGGCAGAACTGAAAGAGATTCTCCTTTGTTATCTACTCATGGCATCAATTAGTCCTGTCTTCTTAAGAACAAACCACTTGTAGGTGCTGATTATAAAGACCCAATCTTGCACTGCACTCATGAACTCCTCCATTTTTATAAATAACTCCACTCACTACAGCCATTTGTTCAATATTTCTATGTTGACATGTTATTTGAATCAGTATAGATGTTACCTATGCAAGAATGTTCCATTCTTAGAGCTTAACTGTTTCATATGCCTGTCGAATAGTAAACCAATATGTTCTGCATTCAATAATTCCAACGGAATCTATATATCATCATCGTTTGTTTAGTGAAATGTTGTCTGTTCAAGAAGTATTTCTGTAAAATTTTCAACAATTTGTCATGCAATCTGAGAACATCTATCAGGTTCTTCTTTCTTTTGACAAGTAAGTGTTAATCTTTTGACAGCTGCCTTGGAATAATGGAACCTGTATTTTGTTAATACTGTATGAGCTTTGCTTGATTCCTTTCAAACTATATTGCAGTCCATTTTATTATTCCATATTAACATGATTAACACTGTTCCAAATGAATGTATTCTTCCCTTTGGGCCTCCACTTCAGACTATCAGTGAGTTTGCTGGCATATGCAGCTACTACATTTTTCTTGATGTTCCATACATCTTGCCCAGACATTCTCCTTTCTGGTCATTGTATCTTGTTTGGAGAAGATCTATGTATTTATAAGTTTCACCTTCATCCTCTGATCATATTTAACCTCTAGATTTAAATTGAAAGCATTTAACTCTATTTTTTTCCTTGGAATATATTGGCAATTGTGCACTTATAAAATGATATTTTATTAATATTATTTGCAAAAGCTTCCATGGCACAGATGTTTATTGAAGTTGTTGTTGACTGATGGGAGGATATGTGCAAAAACTATACAGGATAAGAATATTTGGATAAGGTAAAATATGTATGTGTGGCAGGGCACTACTTACATTGATGAAATCACAAATCTGTTGAAGCATAAAAGTATTAGTACCCTAGAGACTTAAGGCAAATGATGGAACAAAGCCATTACAATGATAAATAAATTTCTACCTTACATCAGCGGCTCAATATAAATTTTCTAGGTAGAGTTAATCACTTACTGAAGTTAATGTCAATAAGTTGTTAATCAATGATTTCATTCAGATACTCTAGTGGATTGTAGTTGCAATCCAAAGCTGCTCAGCTTAATTTAAGAAATTGGGTCAAAGCTCTACCCTCTTCTTAGTTGTGCCAAGGTAGGTTATGTGGGGAACTCAGAGCTCAAAAATCCACAAGAAAATTGCAAACAGAAACAAAAATCTAAGATACCAAATATTCATCATAGCAATTTTATGATAGCAAAGAACTCAAAAAATAAAGGTGCCTAATACCTGGGGAATGCCAAAACAGAAGAAACAGCAAGAACAAAAAAAATTAAAGCTATGATATCAGAATGCAATGGAAATCCCAATTATTATAGAGGTCTTCTCCAGTACTTTTCCCTTCTTGTCTCCCTTTCCCCACTAGTGACATTCCCCTGAGATTACTCTATATCTCTTTGGCATATATTTTATATGCACATAGTTCTTAATATGTTGTCTCCCCTATTATAATTCGAGTTCCTCGAAGACAAAGATAGTTTTGTTGTCATTGTTTCGCATTCCCAGTCTTAGCACTTGGCCTAATATGTAAGTGTGTGTTGACTAAGAAATAATGAGTATGAGAGATTCAGAGAAACATGGAAAGGTGAGTAAATACTGATGCAGAATGAAGTAAGCAGAACCCAAAGGACCTCCTATACAGTTATTGCAACAATGTAAACTAAAGAATCACTAAAAGGTGTTGTGAGGACAGTATAATATAATGGAGAGTGAACAATTTTGGAGCCAGGAAGGCAATTAGATTGTGAGTTCCTCAAGGGCAAGAATTGTCTTTTGTCTTTCTTTCTATCTTTAGTGCTAAGCACTTTGCCTGGCACTTAGGAGGCACTTAATAAATGTTTATTGATTTAGAGATAATTATTCAAATTTTACCTCTGATATATACTGACTTTGTGATTGTGGACAAGTCACTTGATGGGCAGTACCGCAAGGCAACTCCCTTAGGATATCTTGCAGAGGCTCCTTTTTTTGGGGTGGCAAAAACTTGGACATTGAGGAGATGCCCATCTATTGGGGAATAGTTGAACAAGTTGTAGTATAGGATCACGATGTAACACTATTGGGGTTTAAGAAATGACAAGCAAGTTTAGAAAAAAACAAAAACCAGGGGTGACTAATCCAAAGTAAAGTGAGAAGAACTAGAAGACCATTGTATATAGTAACAGCAATATTGTAAGTAA
The DNA here is from genome assembly GCA_023548195.1 of Bettongia penicillata ogilbyi. Taxonomy (NCBI): domain Eukaryota; kingdom Metazoa; phylum Chordata; class Mammalia; order Diprotodontia; family Potoroidae; genus Bettongia; species Bettongia penicillata. The sequence goes on from JAJHZJ010000278.1 coordinate 1,701,646, forward strand.
AAGACTTAGCTACTCTGATCATGACAAGAATCCAAGAGAATCTGAAAGAACCCATGATGAAAAATGCTATCTACCTCCAGAGAGAGAACTAATGAACTCTGAGTGAAGACTAAAGCATACTTGTTTCACTTGCTTTTTTCTTTTTCGTGTTTTGTGTTTATGTGTTTGTGTATGTGTGCTTTCTTTTGCAACATGATTAATATAGAACTATTTTGCATGCCTTGGTATGTCTTTGTTATGTATATTCAATATCATATTGCTTGCCTTCTCAATGGAGGAGGAAGGGTATGAAGGAAGGGACAATTTTGTAATTCAAAACTTTAAAAAGTGAATATTTAAAAATTTTACATGTACTTAGGAAATACTTAATAAAATAAATATATTTTAAAAACAGAATATGTTGCAGAAAAAGTATCTATCTGTATTTAGAGAAGTTTCCTCAGCAGAAGTTCCTTTCTACAATAAAATGACAATTCTAGTAAAAAAAAAAGTGTATGCATATATATATACACACACACACCCCCACATACACTTATACACACCCACATATATGCATACATATGCATATACATATGCACACACATATGTGTACACATACCTATATGTATGTGTCTATATACACACACATACATACATATGGAGGTAGGGAAGAAATGAAGATCTCAGAGAACAAGTAATGAAACATACTTCCCTCCTCGTTGCATAGAAAAGTGGATACTACCAGAATAAAATTTTTACAAATTGTCAAATGAGAGAACTATCCTAAATGTTTCTGTTTAATTGTTTTCCTTTTATCACTACAGAGGATTCAGCTGTGAGCCACAGATAGTTTTATTCTCACTCCTCATATTTCACTAAGCTGCCCTGTTCTGGACTTCATTCTCCATCATGCCTGAGGAAGCTGTTCATGCTCCAAGATCACTTCAGCCTTGGAACTCAAACCTCATCTTGTCCCGCGGGGGATTTACCCTCTGAGCCCCTGGGTCCCCTCCTCTCTGATTGTTGTCATTCAATTATTTTCACTCCTGTCTGACACTTCGTGATCCCATTTGGGTTTTCCTGGCAACGACATTAAAGTGGTTTGCCATTTCCTTCTTTAGCTCCTCTTACAGACAAATGGGCTTAAATGACTTGCCTGGGGCCACATAGGTAGAAAGTGTCTGAGGCCAGATCTGAACACACAGCATGTCTTGCTGACTCAAGACCTGGCACTCTGTCCACTGTACCACTTCGCTGCCCCTGGCCCTCCCCAAACTTTCCTCTATGAAGGGTTCCTGGGCCAGCCATCGCTTTTTCCCATCTGGATTTCATTCACCACACTCTCCCAATTACTACCTTCCTCCCCCCCCACCCTACTTTTCAGCTTCATTTAGTGGATTGTCTTCTCCCATTAGATCGTAAGCTCCTTGAGAGCAGAGATGGCCTTCTGCATGTCTTTGGATCCCCAGGATTTAGCATGGTGCCTGGCTCATAGCAGGTACTTAATAAGTGTTTACTGATTGATGCACCACCTAAAAAAAAGTCTATGTTGTAAAGACAAAATACAGAAATCAAATATTTTTAAAGGGTTTGTTTTTGGGGGACTTCTGTGTCTTCATATGGTTTAAATCATGGGGAATTTAAGAGTCTTTATATACTTTAGCATATACTTTACACATAAGAATTCAAGTATTTAATTATTTGTGTACATTTTGTAATGCCCAGTAGAACGAAAACCCCTCAGTCTTTTTTTTTTTGGTATTCTCAGCCTAATTTAGGCTTTTACCCAAGGAGACATTCAATGAGGGTTTTTGACAAACTGAATTGATCTGTTTTGATGTCTTTATTGTGAAACCTCTCTAAAGAAAATTCTTTTATCAAAACACTATGAAAGGGTTGGGAGAAGGAAAAAAAAACAACTTGGTCATTCCCATGTAGAATAGCACTTGTGAGCCTTGATAATTTATTCACTGACTAATTAGTTCAACCATGTCTTATAAACTGTTTATTTTTTTCATCTAGCCCAGATGGTAACCCATCACACTGATAGCACAAAATAAGACCCCATACTACATTTGTCATATGCCCTACTGTGTAACTGATAAGCAAAAAATGATTTAGGAAAGACTTTCATTAAGGTCTCTAAAGGTCGCCTAATTTGTTCACCAAAGTCCCAAATCCATTTAAGATCATTAGCAATTTCCCAATCTTAAGAAATTTCATAGGCAGGAGCAAATGAGATGACACACTTCGCTTTGTAACTCAGTGTATAACAAGGGCACAGAGCAAGCTTGATTTCCCTGGTTCATGTTACAGTGAAATATATTAGAGTTGGCTTCCGTCCAAATGATGTGAAGGAAAAAAAAACAACAATGAAACCCAGGCCTATAAAATAGTTGAGGGAAAAGTTATGGATTAGACAGTTATAATCTGAAGCCTGGGAGCCAAGAGATCTGTCTGTTGTTGCTTTTTAACTTGTCACTAACATAGACAATGACTTGAGGTCTTTCTTCAAGGTTTTTTATTTGTTTGCTTTTTGTACCTCATAAACTTTAAAAGTAAGTACAATAAGTTCCTCATTGAGTCATCTATAGCTGGTGATGCCATATAAAAACATTGTGAAGGACGGGGTTAGGGAGCAGCAGTGTAAAGGACACTTTGTCACTTCTATGGCTATTTAGGGGGGAGTCAGGTATTGGGCAAAACAGCAAGCATATTAATTGTGATCACCCAGGAGTGATTGGTATGTTCAATAGTTAAGACACAGGCCAGCAGAGGACCAAAAGGTAGACGATTATTGCAGGGAGTGAGAACACTATTGTACCGCTACCCACCAAGGAAGAAGTCAGTCTAGATGATGATGTACTGGGATAAAGTCCATCATCTCTAGTTATGGCTCTAGAGAGATAATGAATGCCACTTTCTCTGAGAAGACTGAATATAAATTATCACCACAGAATCTATGACACTGTTATACTTGCTGTTGTGTTTGTCCTTCGTTCTTGAAGAGGATCATGACGTGAGGGAGATGATGACATGGCTTACAGTTGACTGGTTTGAGTGAGGGAAGGCTATTTAAGGTCACCAGCCTCACCTTTTCCTCCAGGGCCACCTGGGTCTAGTGACCAGATATTCATCAGAACAACTGGAGATGGCCCAGGATGCATGTGAGACCCTGACCCTTCCAGGCTAAGGTCTTTTCAGGTTCTCACTTTGATGAAACTCATTCAGTGTTAAGTGTTCTTTAAGAAGTAAGTCAAGAGATGGCCCCTTTAATAATAATTACAATAATAAATTGGGAGGGGAAGACTCAGGGTAAATAGTAATGTTATATGACTGGGGGAAGTTTAATCCCAGTGACCATACTGGTCTCACTGACATGCGGATAAAGGCTACCTGTTTAGCTGTAACTGCATGGGACTGGGACAAGTGGGAACAAGTCAGTCCCCTATTCTGTTATGTTATGTCACTGGTATGAAAACTTTCCTCAGTCAATGGTTGTGTTTCTTTCTAATAAATAGAGGGGAAAACAGGATGGAATAAATCCACTTATAATAACCCAGGGTTATTTTTTGAGGATAACATTAAATAATATTTATATAATGCTTGAAATCTTACAAAGTACTTTACACAATTGTCTCATTTGATCCTTGCAATACATCTATGAAGTAGGCATTATTATCTACATTTTATAAAAAAGGAAATTAATACTCAGAGAGGTTAAACAACTTGACAAATGCTTGTACCTAACTTGTTAGTATTAGAGGTAATGTTTCAACTCAGGTTTTCCTGTATTTGAGATCAGCCTACTACCTACCTACTATATCATTTAGGTCAGTCTTTTTTCCAGATGAGTCTTTGTGACCCCATTTGGTGTTTTCTTGGCAAAGATACTACAGTAGTTTGCCATTTCTTTCTCCAACTCATTTTATAGGTGAAGCAAAGAGAGTTAAGTGACTTGCCTAGGGTCACACAGCTAGTGTTTAAGGCCAGATTTGAACTCAGGAAGATAAAGTCTTCCTGACTTCAGGAACAGCACTTTATTCCCTGTGCCATCTAGCTGCCCTGTGATATCATGCTGTTTCCCATTTCAAAGCACGTTGGTGAAAGAGCATTTATCTTCATCAATTATTTTTCTCTCTTGTTTCTATATATCTCTGTGTCTCTTTATTTACTTGTGTATCTCTACATCAGTGAGTGTGTCTCTCTCCTTCCTCTGCACCCATAAACATTATGTTAAGTTGCACTACAAAAATATTTGAGCTCACATTCTAATTGGGGAAGATTCTCTCTTTCTTTCTCTCTGTCTTTCTCTGTCTCTGTCTCTATCTGTGTGTGTGTGTGTGTGTGTGTGTGTGTGTGTGTGTGTGGTTTCAGTGATATGACAGATTCTATAGTAAGGTCCAGGGGTTCTTAGGGTAGTTTTGCAAGTTAGATGGCAGCAACTGGGACATCTTGGAGGTGTAGGGGGAAAGCAGTCAGTCAGCTCTGGAGTATATAAATACATACGCATACACACAAATGTATAAAGCTAAGGTAGACCAAACTCTTCAGGCACCTAATCTGTATTTATTATTTTCAGTCCAAAATATTTTGCAAATGTCAGTAAAAGCATCATTTGATAACACTTCCACACATGACTTGCTGAGTTTTCAACAGTTTATCCATAGCCAATGAGCCTCCAGAAGGTATTATCAATATTTAAATAGGATTTTCCCCCTAAAGGAAAGAATTTAAATTATACCAAGCATAAATGAGCAGGCGAGAGGGAAAGACTCAATATTTATAAAAGAACACATCAGGAGCCACTGGGCAGAAAGTGATACCAGTAGTTATATCCTTTCCTTTCTCCAACCTGCACTGCCTATATCACATCTAGAATGCTAGACAGGAATTGTTATCATGCATAGCCCTTTACCGCCAACCTTCCTGGCAATGCCTCTTCTTTTTTCCCCTCCTATCTAGGTTCTGACCATTCCATCTCCACCCCAATGAGAGATAATACAGAATCTTTGCTGCACTTGGTCTCTCAGAACTATTACTGCTTCCCAGTTATGATTGGTTGGCTAGACCTGTCCAATTTCTCCCACCTACCTCAAAAGATATATGGCTAATTACACAGCTTGTACGAACTGAGAGTCACCAACAATGTAGACAATAAGACAGTCTCATTTCCCCTGCCACTATGCCCTCCCCAGAGATTGCCATCTGAATTGTTGATGAAACCTAAGGAGGCCTGGACCTTACCATCTACCCTACCACTGACTTCATAGGACTTCTGAGTCTTTCTACTCATTTTGCAGCTAAATTCTCTTCTATATGTCGCCTACCTCATTAGAAAGTGATCTCCCTGAGAGACAATACAGTTCCATTTTAAAAAAATGAACTCTAATGCTTAATACAGAATTTGACACATAGGAAGGGCTTAATAAATTCTTTTTTACTCCATTCATTCATGGAGCTGATGAAATTAGAGACTCAAAGGGATTCACAGAATGAAAGGGAATTTCAAACATAGGATGGCAGAGTGACATGGCAACTGGGAGATGTTTCCTCTAACTTCCTTAATTTATGACTGAGGAAACCAATACACAAAGAAGTAAATTGACCTTCCCAAAGTCACAGAGCAAGTCACAAGCAGAAATATATTAGGTAATAGGGGGGAAACTAAGTCAACAGGTCCCAAACTTAATTCGATCCTAGTGTTATACCTGATACCATTTCTATTGCATATTTAAGACAAGAGCACAAATGACAATGCAGTTCTAGTACATAAATTGTTTAAAAGCACACCAGTGACTTGTTGGTAATACAGTTAGAAATCCTAAAGGGGATTAACATGAGGCGTCATAATGTAGCAAAAAGAGGAGAAGATTGGGAATGAGGAGACCTAAGATTAAATCCCATGCCTGTATTTTATTACCAGTATTAACAAGAAGAAGCAAGCTGCTTCTTCAGTTTCAACATCTATTAAATGAGATGGTTGGAATCTAAACTCTGTGATCCCAAAAATATTTCCATTGTCTGAAATGCTCTGTACACCAGGAAAGAGGGACCTCAAAGTAGGAACTGTGGCAATAATGACAAGCACATTAGACTTTGAATCAGAATTTCTGGGTTCTGGTCCCTACTTGGCTACTAATTACCTATATAACTCTGAGCCACACTATGATTGCCTCTCCTATACCATGAAAAGCATTTGAGTTACCATATATGAACAATTTTCAAAAAATATGAATAAATCCCTCATTCATAAATTAAAATTAGTAAAAAATAAAAATGAGGCATGATCCATATACTAATCTTCTCTGGTACCTCACTATTTTGCAGAGTGGAAAGGGTTAATATTAAGCTAGAAGAATACCTCTGACAAGCTCTGCCAGTTAGAAATGCTTCCGTAATTATATATTTGTCATCTGAGAATTAGGAAAGCTAAGGTAAGAGAGGTTTATCACCAACGAGTTGGCCAATATTCTTTTTTTTTTTTTTTAACAGTGACTCATGAAGTCATCTACTAAGACATAAAGAGTTTATGAAGCATGCAGTTTGTAATGTGGTTTGTAAAAAATTCAGGCATTATACTTCCTGGCACACTGGATAAGGCATTCATTAAGAAGATCTGGGTTCAAGTTCTACCTCTAATACTGTCTGTGTGAAGCCAGGCAAGTCAGTTAATCTCTCAGTGATCTAGGAAATTCTCTATGACCATAGAAGGAGGTGCCCATATGCACTGGAATAGAGAGTTTCTCATACCCATTGAAATCCAAAGTTCAATCCCTATTCCTATTCCTATGGACTAGCAGCATGATATAGGAGACCAGGAAGCACTAGATTCAAGTCCCATTTCTGACACATACTGGCTATGTGACCTAGACAAATATTTTAACTCTCAGTGTCCCAGGAAACTCTCTAAGACTTAAATTTCTGGAGAAGGTGCCTACCTGCATTAGTAGAGGGAATTTCCTCACCTGGAAGTTCTCTTTAAATGCACGAAATTAAAGGTCTAACCCCAATTCCTATTATTTTTCTTCTAAATTCCTCCTCCAATGACACATTGTGGGGTAAAGGCTAGTTTAGATCCATCCTCCGAGATTGTACCAGTGCAGTTCAAGCTTGGAGAAAGCTTACTTTCTTAGAAAGGCTTTGAGTGTGGTCCCAAGGAAAACTCATGTGAACTAACCAAGTTAAACAGTACTAGGAATACGATATATACAGTGAATAAAATGTAAATGTAAAATACAAAACCAAGCAAATCAAAATTGAAAACTGTCACTAGAATGACTGAGCTTGGCCCCAGAAGAGGAGAGATGAGAAAACATCTCCTTCCCTTCTATGTAGAAGTGGTGGGCTGTATGTGGAATGCTGCATACCATTTCAGATTTGGTTGTGGTGGTTTATAAGTGGTTAGTTTATAAGAAATGGATTTCTGGGTGAGGGAGTAGGGAAAGATATATTGGGAGAAAAGGGTGATTTAAAATGCCAATATAACAATAAAATATTTTAAAAGAAAGAATAAGGGTCCAGCAATAGACTAGATGTCTCTCATTCAAAGACCAGGCTACTCAAGTTAACATAAAAGAAGCTTGAAAAATTGCAGACATCATCATCTCCATCAGTGTGGTGTCATAAATATAATTAGAGGAGAGTGATGGGGGTTTTACCTCAGTGTCAGACACTAACAGAACTCAAATTCTTTAGCAAGTGGAAACAACTCAATGTCTAATTGTTAGTAAGAATGATTGAAATAGAAAGCTACCAGATAGCATGGGTCTTCCATCTTTCCCTGCCAGCTATATTTCAGATGAATCCCTCATTTCCTCTTTCTCTGATTCACTCTGTAATAAAGTATATCCTACCTCAAGGTTTGTGTCCAAGGTCACTCCTCAAAGTTCCCTGCTCTCTCACTCCCCTCACCAGAGCACAAGAATTGCTAGTTAGGACTTTTCTTCCACCCACCCAATTATGACTTTGACTAGGCTATGGTAAAAGTCATTATTTTCAATTCTTTTTTTTTTTGTCTCCAATCCAAGGCTAAACTTCCCAGATCTCGGAACTGTACTAAAACTCTTCTCAAGGCAAAACTTGCATTGGAAGTATATTTTGGATAGCAGTGAGATTAAGGAAATGCATATGTTTGTCCATCTTCTGTGAAGTCACCAAGGGCAGACACCTGGATACAGAAAACACAAGCCCTAGCCAATGAGGCTTGGTGATTAATGCAGTTGTAACAGGGGGTTGGGCTCCTCCTTAAGAAGCCCCACTGCTTGTGTATTAGTCTCTAATTTGTTTATTCTTCTTTTGGAGCAGCAAACTCCAAAGGGGCTGTCAGAGGAGAACTTTCAGTCTGAAGCGCGTCCCTGAATATGCTTATCCTGGGGCAGACCCCAGGAATATTTCAGGCTGACAGCTGGCACCTGTGGCCTGCAGTGAAATACTTTCTGACACTGATGGAATGGGACAGGTGGTGGGGCTGGCACCAAGTGCCACATTTGATTGATAAAGTGATCTAAGTGTGGCTGGCTTATAGGATATCATTAACATTCAACACTTCCCCTCTGCAGGAGGCCTGTTGCAGCCAAAGCAGAAGGAAAATGAGTGTGTATGTGTGTGTTTGTGTGTGTGTTTGTTTGCATGGGTTGGGGGTGAAGGGTGACTCTTGGAAGGTTCAATATCTATTACTGGCAGTCTCTCTTCTACTAAGCATCTGGGTCCCAAAGGAAAAAGAAGGCATCGACTACCTAAATAAATAAATTGCCTTACACTCAAAAGAGGTAGCAAGTTGGAAACACAAGTTTTCAACTTCTTGGTTGAGTTATTCAATTTGTCAACTAGCAGGATATTAACTGTGCTAGGATATTGATTTAAACAGGACTGTTCTCTTGATGATCAGAGTGTCACAGGATTAGGATCGTTAAGCAGGACTGGCAATCTTCTCCTGTCAGAGTTCCAGTGACACGAGGAAACTGCTAAATGAGGCCAGGTCATTTCCAGAGGTTGCTGGCCTCCCCCAAAAAAGAGAGCTCAGTTCCATAAGAAAGTAATCCCATTAAACAGCCCAGGCTGCCATTGTTGCTCTTTTAGTGGGCTTTTATTTTGCAATCAGTTAAAAGAAATACTGAGATTTCCCCACCCACAAAATTATTTTGGACTGGGATCAGATTTATCTCTTTGCATACTGGGTCCTTTGACATGAACTGGTGAAAGATGGATATGAGGCAGGGCAGGGTGTAGTATAAAGAGCACTGGAGTTCCAGTGCATGAGATATTTGGGGATCCTAATTCTGCCTTTAGATTTATTTATCTGTCCCAGCTCTGTCATCTGTAAATCTGACAAGCAGACCTCCTAAATCTTCATTCAAAGACTTTTCCTAAGTGAGCTGACTTACTGATTTTAAAATAAATGTTACCTTTTTTATTTTTATTTGAAAATGTTAGACCTTCTGGGACCATATTTATAATTTGTTTGGTAACTAATTCAAAACTTTTCAAACTTAGTAACTAATTCAAAACTAATTCAAAACTTAAAATGAGTGAAATAAATCACTCCAATGAAATATACGCAATTCTAGTCAATTTCCCTCTTAAGGAACTGATTGGATTCTGCCATTTTGTTTTAAAAGTTACAATGTTGGACTTCCAGAGAGACTTCCAGAGTACAGTATGGTCTATTTGAAAGAGTCCAGGATGCCAGGCGCCAAGACTGGAATTTGAATCCAGATTCTATCACTTACCATCTGTGTGACTTTGGGCAAAGAATCTTCTCTCTCTGAGGGTCCATTTCCTCATCTGTTCGTTCAATAGGGATAATAAACTTTGTACTTAGTCCTCCCTTATCAAGTTGTGAAAATTAGAGAAAGTCACATATGTAAAGCATAAATAAATACTAAAACATTATATAATCCAGTAGAATATGTGATCCTTGAAGGTAAGGACTGTGATTTTTGTTACTATGTCCTGTGTCTAGCAAAATGCCCACTTTTTACCTTGTGCTTAAGCAAAGTTTGTTAAATTAAATTGTATTATAAACTATTGCTACATTAATATCCAAAGGATATGTTATTTCATCAATCTGTGAAAAGCCCTGGTTCATCAGTGGAGAAATTCTCTCCACCAATACAGATTGAAATAAGCAACATTCCCAATGTGGCAGAATAAAATTAAAATACAATTAGGAAATATTTAACAAAATTTAAAAAAAAATACAATAGAACATAGATAATGTTAAAAGGAGATTTTCTAAGTCATCATGCTGCCTGAAGGGATCCTTATGTACAGTTTAGTGGTTCTATTTCTTTTTGAATTTGACACCACCACTTTGTAATATACCACAGTGCATCTAAATCTGGAATTCTTAACCTGAGTTAAGTTCTGTAACTTAAAAGCAAGCAAAACGTTGCCAAATATATTTCAATATAACTATTTTCTTTTATAATCTTATATTTTATTTTATGTATTTGCAAGCATTATTCTGAGGGTCCATAAACTTCACCTGATTTCCAAAGGGGTTCATGACAAAAAAGGGTAAGAATTTGAGCTATAATAATGATGATAATAATAGCTAATATTTATATTACATTCTCATCTGATCCTTACAACAACCCTGGGAGGTAGGTGCTATTATTATCCTCACTTACAAATGGGGAAATTGAGGCAAACAGAGGTTTAGGGACTTGTCCAGAGTCACAGCTGGTAATTGTCTGCGATTGGATTTGAACTCTAGGCTTGGCACTCTGTCCAGTAAGCCAACTAGCTACTAATCACAGCTATGTTATTATTTTCTTAAATAAAAGGAACATCTTAATGGTTACATGACAAAATCTGAAGCATAATATGAATGAGGCAGAAATAATGGTTTCAATCACTGTGTATGCGGAGCAGTTGAGACTAGACAAGAAAAAATATGAATGGACCATTAGACACATTATTATGGCTATAAAAACACCTCTTCTTATATGGCTTAGTTATAGCAGGTCAGTATAGTCATCCTTCAATCTGAAAGCCAACATTATAGAAATGTATAAGGTTACTCTAAATAAAATAAAAATGAGTTTGAGTGTGTTCCTGGGGATATGAAATCTCTGTAGAAGACAATCTATATTCAAATACTACTAGTCAAGTGGCTGATAAATGATATCTCTAATTTCACTTAATTTAACAAATATTTGTTAATTACCCATTATGTGCAGGATACTTAATGAGGCTTGCCATGTACTATGTATTTGTCCTGATTAAGAAAACCCAACATACTGAAATTTGTAATTGGTTAAACTGATTGTTGACATTAAAAAAAAAAATAGTTTGCTGACTTGAGAGGACTTCATTTCTACATCCCTTGAATACTTATGGATAAAGTAATATAGCATCAGAAACACGGTTTGTCTTATTTTTTAGAAATTTTCATTTAAAGCCAACTTATCTGCCTATCAAATAAAGCTTATAAGATTTCCACAAATATCCCAGAGTGCTAACATTTTCTTTTCTAGAAAACCTATCACTCTGAAAGCTTAACAAGAAAGCCTTTTTTATGTCTTTTCCATTAACAAAATGATAAGACATAGGAGAACGAAATCATAAAACAAATACCTTTTATATGGTGTCATAATATCATAGTTGGAACTGACTTCAGAAGAGTTATCTACATCTAAACAAGAATCACCTTCTCAACACCTTCAACAAGCAGTCACCTAGTTTTGTCAGTAGGACCTCCAGTGAAAAGGAAACTCATTATTTCTCCTTTGGCCAGTTTTTCTTCATATTGAGTTAAAGTCTGACTCCCTTTACTTTCTATTTATTTTTCCTCACTCTTTCCTACAGAGTTAAGCGATAAAAGCAGACCAATTCCTTCCTCTTATAACTCCAACCTAAATTCATGCATAAAAGAGAACCGAGGAGAACTGGGTAACATAAGTACTTACAAATATCAATGGAATGATGAAAAGGAGAGTTTTCAAGGAACCTGGAAAGATTATGTGAAGTCAGTCACCTAAAATTTGAGTCCCTACTAAGATTCAGAGCGAAATGAGCAGATCCAGGAGAACAGTTTATGTCATAACATTGGAAAGACAAACAACTTTACAAGATTTAAGAACTCTGATCCACTGTGATTTTAGAGGTCTAGAAATTAAGAATCCTACTCACCTCTTCACAGAGAGGTGATGAATTCAGTGTACAGAATGATAGATAGATAGATAGATAGATAGATAGATAGATAGATAGATAGATAGATAGACAGATTGATAGACACAGGTACAGGTACAGATATAGATGCTTTGGGCATGGTCAGTGCTGAAATCTGTTTTTTTTTAATTACTCATATTTATTTCAAGGGTTTTGTTTTTGTTTTTCCAATGGGTTGCAGGGAGAGAGTGTGAAAGTGATACAGGGATAAATAGAGTTCTTTTAATTGAAACAAATTTCATTTTTAAAAGAAAAAGTACTGGGAAATTTTATCCCTGCTTTTCTCTTTTTAAAGCATAAGATCATTTAAAGACACAAAGCATCTGCCCAAAATGTTGCTTAGGGATATATAAGGTAATACCAGTCTTAATTCAACCTGGAATTTATTGAATGCCCAAATGCTCACGATGCTTGTTTATGTTAATTAAGAGAAAGTATTATTAGTCTGTTAGCAGAAACACCTGCTCAACACAACCAGCTACAATTTGTAAATTTCTCCAGGAGCTTCTGTGAAATTAACTTTTTACTCTTCTTGCAAATTGGAATTGTCTCCCACTACTGGTCTAAAGTCAGTTCTCTTACTGCGATACAAAAGGAAAGATAAAGCCTGAGGAGTCAGAGGACCTGAGTTCGAATCCTGCCATTATATCTACTGCCTAACTTCTGAGAAACCTCTTAATTTTCTTGATCCTTTAGTTTCTTCACACAAAAGTGAGGTGGGGTGAAACTAGATAGCCTCTGTGTCATGTTTTGTTTTGTTTTGTTCCATTTTTTTTTCCAGTTCTAAATCTATGATCATTTGACTTGAAATGCCACTAGTTCTATTTTGGTACTTCCACATTAGGAACACTATACAGTGGGAAATTTTGAATGTGGAGTCCGAGTTCAAATCACAATTCTCTAATTTATAGCTTATGTGACCTTAAGTAGGTCACTTCCCATCTTCAGATGTTAATCTCCTTATCTGTAAAATAATGGGGTTAGATTTACAGATTACGGATTTAGAGCTGAAAAGGAATTTAAGGGTCTGAGTTGAATCTCCTCATTTAGAAGTTCAGGGAGTGACTCCCTCAAAATCACATTGGAATTCAAACCCAGGTCCTTTAACCTCAGCTCCAGTGCTCTTTTGATTCTAAGCCTCTCAGTTTCCCTTTAGCTTTAAATCTGTGATCCAAGTGTTTATGAAATTATAATTAAAACATGAGACATGGGATCAGTTAAGATGTTTTGGCAGTTTTAAACAAAATACTTGAAAATTGCTTACTGTTGCAAACTGTTTTACCAAGACAACCTATTCTAGTCTTATCAAAACCCTTTGAGGTAGATTTTATTCAATCAATCAAAAATAATTTATTACCACCTGCTATGTACCAGTTGGCACATGGACAGTGAGGTGTTGCAGTGGTTTGTGCTTGTAGTCAGGAAGACCAAAGGTCAAATACAGCCCCAGACACTTACTGTCTGTGTGACCCTGAACATGTCACTTAACTCTATTTGTCTCAGTTTTCTTATCTGTCAAATGAGATGGAGAAGGAAATGGCAAACCATTCCAGTGTCTTTGCCAAGAAGACCCCAAATGGGGTTATGGAGAGTCAGGCGCAACTGAAATGACTGAACAAAGACAACAACTAAGTGTCAGTTACTCTGCGAAGTAATAGTAATATAAGTACAAAAAGGAGACAGTCTCTACTCCCAAGGTGTTCAAATTTTACATTTTACTGTTGAAGAAACTGAGGTACCAAAGGGAATGTGACTTGCCCATGATCTCATTGATAAGTATCAGAGGCTGAAATTACATATATGTATTCCTAACTCCAAGCCCAGCACTCTAAGGCAAAAGTAGAATTGGGAAGAAATCTAGATAGGAAGTCACCCAGACACTAGTTAGGCAGTCTCCTATCCCGTTTTAGTAACTACCATATCCCCTACAAAGTGAAAGGTAATAAAAATATAAAAAAAAAAAACATAATGAGAATTCAATATCCTTTAACAGGTAGAAAATTTGTAGCTTATCTGTCTTACACTATGAAAGGTCTAACCATAGTCTAACCAAATATCAATTAAAGGAATGGAAAAAAATCTTAGTCATATATTCTTTGATTCTCTTGAAGTTTTAGAAACATTTGATTGCACACATAAATTTTCCATCATTGATCTTGGAGTTTAATTCTTACCAAGATATTCAAGTGAAATGTATTGTATATCTACATACATATTGATTGTGAAGTCTTAGTTATCACAGTAAAAGAACTGACTTTAGACCAGTAGTGGGAGACATTTTTATATGTTGGTTTTTTGATTGGAGCAGAATCATATCAGAGACCTGTAGGTAAAAAGGTAACTAATTTAGCTTTATTTTTTCTTTTAAAAAGAAATAAAAAGTAGTCCATTCCTAGGCTTTTTGAACTGGAAACACTGAGTTAGATAAATTTCAATAAATGGGTAATTAAGGAAGAGGGGCACAGAGGAAAGGGGGCAGAATAGGAGGGGAAAGGGAGAGAGAGAGAGAGAGAGAGAGAGAGAGAGAGAGAGAGAGAGAGAGAGAGAGAGAGAGAAAGACAGAGACAGAGACAGAGACAGAGACAGAGAGATATTTAAGCAGATTTTTAGAGATTATCTAGTTTAATTTGTCATTCAATATAGCAATTCCCTGAAGCATTACTAAAGGGAACTCACATCTTGTTCTTCAAGATCTCTTCACCTCCTGAGACAACCCCTTCCATTCTTGATCACTTCTTTACCAAATAAAAAAAATCTCACTCAACTAAGACATTTTTCCCCATGTAATATCCACCCAATGGTAGTAGTTCTCTTTTCAGGAGCAGCATTCAACATGTCCAAAGGATTGTGGCAGTCCTTTAACTATTGAAAGGCATTCATCATGTTCTCTATAAATCTTCCTTGTTATAAAGTAGTAAAGGTAAGGCAATAAACTCAAATTTATATTCACAGACAACTCTACTGCTCCATTACCAACAAGGCTTTGTATAATTCTCCAGAGGGTAAGGACCCATAATTGTCTACTCATACTCTCTTTATCAATTGCTGCTGTGAGAACAGGCCATATTTGTGAAGTGATTGGGAAGTCTGTCATCGGAGAATAGCATAGTTACTTGTCTTCAATGGAATGGAAACCATGACCTTGACATCTTTAAAATGAGATAATTTGACAAGTTGCCTCTCTTTACCATTTAAATAAGTTATTTTGATCAGTTAATATCAAAGAGTACAAATAACGATAGCTACAGTTCAAGAGGAAATATGCAGTAGAAACAACACCAGTAGACTGGGAACAGATTTCAAGTCTAAATTCAATCCCTCGTTAGCATTATGACATAGATCATGTCATTAGCCTTTTTTAAGCCTCAGTTTTCTCACCTAAAAATGAGGAGGTTGAATTAAATTACTTCTGACATCTCTTTTAGAGCTAGGACTTAATGATTTTTAAGACAATTTGCCAAATTAGTAATTATCAACTGAAAGTAAATGGAGATGTAAATTGTTTCATTTGTTTTTGGTAAAGTCAGATACAACTCAGTCAGGGAAAAGCAAAGAAACAAACAAAAAAAGACAAGAAAACCAAAGAATATAGTGTGATGAAAAACTGCCAACACCCTTCAGATGCCTAAATATATTTATATCAGCTGAAACCTTTAAACTTCACCATCACTGAACTTCCAAACAGTGTTTCCAAAGCCTGCATAATCTGGTCCGTTGTCATCAAGCCTTTCCCATGTTGCCACCACCTCTCATAGCCCACAAATGTCTGCAACTATTTAAGAATATTCCTTTCATGGAACAGTCAAGTATTCACCCATCTTAGGTGTCCAAAGCTTCTCATTTCTCATGTATCTACACATGTGTGCACACACACACACTTTAACAAATATTTATCAAGTAATTACTACTTGCAAAGCATTGTGTAAAAACAACACATATTAATACCCTGGGTGGTTGTGGAGGAGCATCTTTCCCATCTGCCAAGGATCTAGATGACTCAAAAAAGGTTATATCTATTCCACAAACCTTACATTTTAAAAATCTGCCCAATAATATTGTGCTTATGGCTATAGAGCATGTAATAAACATATTATTTCATGTGATCCACAGAACCATCCTTGGAGGTAGATAATGCATTACTTTTAATTCCTTTTTTTTTTTCAGGCAAAGGCACTAAGGTTTACAAAAGAATCTAAGATTTTTGGGTCTTCTATGCCAGTCCTTACATAACATCTCACAATCTCATTTTCTGAAATGTGAAAATAGATTGCAATATGAAAAAAAAAAAACTATGCTTTTTTTTCAGATGTCCAAGGTAAGTTTTCAGAATACTAAAAATAATTGGACATGCACTCTTCAAATATCCTCAGTGTCACTGCTATGTGGGGTCATTGCATGAATATGAATCCTGAACAATTTTTGTCATATTAACTTTAACTTTATTTCCCCTCATTGTTAGCTAAAACTCTACGGAGGAAAAGTCAATAATTCATTTTCTCTTCTTCACCATTTGAATGTAAACCCCTAAAGATAATGCATATTTTTCTTCCACATTTAACGCACAAACACACACAATTTGTTGGTCCTTGGCCTCTAAAGAATAAAAGCCAACAACATATGTTGGAATTGAAACTACAGTTTCATTGATTGACATCCATAATATCATTCAAATTCAATCTTTTTCTTTGGAAAAAAAAATACACTCAAGTATAAAATTCACTTAAAAATCCATCATTCTAATAAGTCCTGCCTGGTAACTTGCCACCTTACTCACAAAAGTCACTTGGAGTCTTGGACACTAGGAAATCACTTCATTCCTTCATACTTCCTAGAATCTCCTGGGAGTAAGGGTCAAACACCGTTATGGACAATTTTGTCTGGTTGCATCTGTGTTGCAGAGTAAAGCTGTAACTTCTCAGTGCTATTGAATTGAAACTGAACAGGCCAACTGTAAAGATGGAAAAAAGAATGGTACGTGACTAACACTTGAGATGAAAGGTAGCCTCCAATAACCTCTTTGTCACAGATGAGAATTTAAATCATCGGCCTTCTGGTGATGTGTTTAGTTAAATCATTTCCATTCCTTTTTTCTACATGCCCTCCTCCCTTCAGGAGCATGCCTTAAAAATTTCAACTCTTCAATTGTGTTTCTAGTAGGGACTTATATTGTTCCCCAAGGCCTCCTTCAATTAGGCCTGTTTGAGTTTGATATGTCTCTTTGAGTTACTCTGAATATCGCTGAACGACAACATACTTTTTCTTGATCCAAAGACAGAAAATTAAAGTGGAAAGAGCAAGAAGTAGGTAATAGTAACAAGTTAAAAGGAGATGGAAGGCATGTTTGATTAGTTGCTTATTAACGACATCAGTGATCACCACACCATTTGAACTATACTTTGAATGATTTATTCCCAAATTCAAGAAGCATTTATAAAGCACCTGATATATAAACATATATATGTTTATGTGTATAGTGTATGTATATATGCATATATGCCTACCTCTGTCATCCAGTCAGCCAGTCATCTATCTATCTATCTACCTATCTACCTATCTGTTGGTTGGTATGGTGGATAAAGTGCAAGCCCTGCAGTCAGGAGGACCTCACTTCCTAGTTGTGTGACCCTGGGCAAATCACAGTTTGCCTCAATTTCCTCATTTGTAAAACGAGCTGGAGGAGGAAATGGCAAACCACTCTAGTATCTTTGCCAAGAAAACCCCCAATGGGGTCATGAAAAGTTAGATACCACTAGCTGACAAATCAATAGCAACTACACACACACACACACACACACACGCACACACAAACAGACAGACACACACAGACACACACACAGACATACACACAGACACACACAGAGACACACACACACAGACACACACACAGACATACACACACAGACACACAGACACACACATAGACACACAGAGACACACACACACAGACATACACACACAGACACACACACACAGAGACACACACACACAGACACACAGAGACACACACACAGACACACACACAGACACACACACACAGATACGCACAGACACACACACACAGACACACACACAGACACACACACAGACACACACACACACACTGTATACTGTACTAGAAGTTAAGGTTACAATGCAGAAAATGAAAGATAGTCTAAGCCCTCAAGGAGCTTACATTCCACTTACATTCCATATGGAGGCATATGTAGGCATAACAAAATTGGAAAATACAATTATAATATAATATATTAATTATATAATAATATAATAATTATAATATAATTCTCATCTATATGCAACTTTGAATTTTGAAAATTGCTTTACCTCTGTTATATGAGTCCTGCAATAACCCTGAAAGGTAGATGCTATTATTAATCAACTTTTCTCAGTAAAACTCCTAATGAAAGCTATGTAGGTAAGTTACTTCACTTCTTTGAGATAATGGGAACCACTACATGTTATTGAATAAGGAGAATAACATGGTCATATCTGTGCTTAAAAATGATCAATTTGGTAGTTCTGGAATGTTGCAGGGGGAATTACTGTTTCAGGTGGCTGTTAGACCAGATGACTTCTGAGGTTCCTGCTGACTCAGATTCTATGACCCCTAATCACAGCTTTGAGAGGCAAGGTGATGTAATCACACCAAAAACTAGACTGTTGAGTCAGGATAACTAGGTTTTCATCTTTTTTTCTGGCACGTAATTACCCCTTGACCATGAGCATGCCATTTCAACCCCTAAGTTTCAGTTTCCCCATCTTGAAAAGAGATCAATAATTCTTGTGCTATCTACCTTACTGACTGTTGTGAGAAAAAGTAATTTGTAAAACTGAAAGCATTCTAGAAGGGGGAGTTATTTGTTATTTTTCTTATTCCCAGTGGAAATGAGTTCTAAGATTCTCAAATGGCAGATCCTAAATGAATAAGTGTTCCTTTTAGGAAAGATTACATAATCATCCCAAGTTCTTAGTCTGTTTCCCTCATTGCTCCATCCCCTTCATCCCCCCTTTACTTCCCCAGTACTCTAATTGAAAATGTAATGGCATTTCTCACTTTGGAAAGGCTGTCACATTAACATATTGATTTAGTGATGTTTTTTTTCCAAGAATCTCATGTGGAAATGTAATAACACTAGGTACCTATTATGTGAAGAGCGGGAAATGAATGACTATAAAGGTCCATCTTGGGAATTTTTCAGATTATTTGCCTTATTCTTTCTGCTAAATTGTTAGCCCCTTCAGGCAGGAGCGAGATCTTGCTCATCTTTGTATTTCCCTCTACTGAATATGGCATGCAATTAATATATATCTGTTGAACTGAATTTACTGAAAAAAGAATCAGTCATAATGAAGTCCAATCTTAAACTTTTAGAATGGATTCCTTTAACTTATAAACTAAAGGACATACTTATTTTCATTCAACAAGAAAAATATTCATAAAGATGAGAATATTTTGATTCTGATTGGTTTCTAATAGCTACTGTGATCTAGAAAAATTGGTCTTCTCTCTGTTCCTTCCCCTCATACCAGATCCTGGCTGTAGACCTTGGCTCTTGTCATGTTCCAGACCTCTTTATCACTACTTCATAGGTGTAGTCTCCTTTTATTTGAGAATTCAATCCAGTCAACATCGTCAGAATGAAGCCTTCCCTCATCCTAGTAATTACCTTCCCCAAATTACTTATGTTTAAGTAGTATGTGCGTTTACATTTATTAACTTTATGCTGTATATTTTGTGTGGGATAGCTAGGTGGCAAAGTTGATAGAATGCAGGGCCTGGAGTCAGGAAAACTCATCTTCCTGAGTTCAAATCTGGCCTCAGGCACTTATTAGCTGTGTGATGCTGGGCAAGTCACTTAATCCTGTTTGTCTCAGTTTTCTCATCTGTAAAATGAGCTGGAGGAGGAAAGGGTAAACCATTCCAGTGTTTTTGCTAAGAAAATCCAAAACAGGGTTGCAAGCATTGGACACCACTGAAAGGACTCAACAATAACATGATTTCCCCATTAGAATGTAAACTCATTGAAAGCAGGGATGATTTCATTCTTAGAATTGGATTTCTAGGACTCAGCATAGGGCTTAGCACAAAGTAGGTGCTTAACACACACAAAATAGTCAGTCAATGAACATTTACTAAGTGCCTACTATGTTCCAGGCACTGCACTATAGGCTGAGAATACAAATGTGAGAAAAGAAAGTCTGCCCTCAAAGACTTCAGAGTTCAGTTGGGGGAGAGGGGCAGGGCAGTATGTCATATGGGCATGTCCACAATAACAGGACTAATCCATTACCTACTCTCTCCTTCCAAACCATCTAATAAAATGAAACACCCTTCCTCTCTTGTCAGTGCTCACCTTTCCCCTTTTGTCTTGTTCTTATCCTCTTCCAAGTCTGCAATGTTGTACCATCTCTCATAGGATCATGGAGTCATCAATATCATTCCATCTCTCTCCCCTTCAATCTTTCGTTCTCTATTGGCTGTTTGTTTTCCCTGTACAAACAGGTTTGGGTCATATCTAACCTAGAAATTTCTTTCTTTAAGTCATCTACCCCCTTAAAATATCCTCATATCTATGTCCCACTTTCAATCAACTAATAAATATTTATATGAGATATAATGTGTATCTGTGTGTATATATATATGTATATATATATATACATATATATATAGTAGTTAAATACAAGGTCGTTAAGGAGAGAGATTCAAAAGAAGCTGTCAGAGTAAGCGAAGGCTTCATGTACAAGGTACATGGATTTGAGCTACATCTTGAAGCAAGAGAAGAAGAAGGTGAAGCAGAGGTGAGGAGGGAATGAACTCTAGGCACAGGAGATGCCAATGCAAAGGCAGAGATATGAGAGATGGAGTGTGCGTGTAAAAAAAATAGAGGAGGTCAGGTTGGATAAGTCACAGAGCATGAAAGGGAGGGAGGGTAATCTAGAATTAGACTGCAAAGCTGTGTAGGGTACGGGTTGTGAAAGGTTTTAAAAACTAAAAAAATCTATGTTATAAAACCCCAGTCATCAAAACCATTTGTTATTGGTTAAAAAACAGAAAGATAGATCAATGGAACAAACATGATAGGGGATAATCTGAAATAATGGAAATCAACCTAATGACCCATAAACCAGAAAAATCTAAATTACTTAGGAAAGAATTTTTTATTTGATAAAATCTGTGGGGAAAAATAGAATGCAGCCTGGCAAAAATAAAGTAGGCTTAGACCAATACTTTCCACCACATTCTACAAAGTATCATAAATGAATATGTGATCTTAATGTTAAAGATCATACATTTAAAAATGGAAGAGAAGTCAATAATAACCCTTTCAGAGGTATTGGTAGAAAATGTATTCTTTTTTAAAGATAACTTTGATCATAAGTAACTGAAAATTTCTATACAAACTACATTAATGTACATACAATATTATATAAATATACATATGTACACATTTGTGTGTATGTATACACACATATATGTGTGTGTGTGTGTGTGTAAGTATTTGTTGTTCAGTTGTTTCAGTCATATCCAACTCTCTGTGACACCATTTGGGATTTTCTGGGCAAAGACACTGGGGAAGTTTTCCATTTCCTTCTCAAATATATGTAAATACAAATATACATTTTTATATACATATTTGACCGAAGGCATTCCTCAATATATAAATGGCCAAAGGATATGAATAAACAGTTTTCAAAAGTAGAATTGCAAGCTATTTATAGCCATATTGAAGAATGTCCCAAATCACTAGTAATAAGAGAAAAACAAATCAAAACACCCTGACTGTTCCATCTCACACCCTAAAAAACTGTCAAAGATGACAAAAATAATGGGGGTTGTTGGAGGGTTGTGGCAGATTGGCATACTAGTGCATTGATGATGGAGCTGTGAATCGGCATAACCATTTTGGAAGTCAACTGGAAAGTATTCATATAAATTTGAATAAAATGTTCATACCCTAGAATTCTATTTCTTGGCTTATACTCCAAGGAAGTCATTTATAAGAAGAAAGTATCCATATATACCAAATAATTATAGTGACATTTTTTATGATCATAAGGAATTGCATTCCAAGTGGATAACCATCAATGAGGGGATATTTAAATTAATTATGGTATGTGAATGTAATAAATTATCACTATGTGGTAAGAAATTGCAAATATAAGAATCACATGAATTGCTACAGAGTGAATTAAGCAGAGTCAAGAAAACAATATTCACGACTACAACAGTGTGAACAAAAAGAATCACTACAAATCAATTAAAAGTGAATGTTTCAAAATTACTGAACACTAGCATGGCTCCAAAGAAGGGATATGAGAAAACACTCAGACCCCCACACTTTTGTGAAGGTAAAAAGTTCATGAATGTGGTACACTGTATATATTTTCAGACTTTTCAATTTGTGGTTAATTTTGCTTATTTCTTTTTTTTTGTCTGTAAAATGTTATTTATTTTATGGAATGGGTCTCTAGGTGGAAAAGGGAGAAGAATGTTGAAGAAAATTTTGGTGACATAAAACAAAAGATCAATGTAAAATTTATTTTGAAAACATTAAAAGGTAATCAGAGGAATTTCTATTTTATTCTAATGATAGTAGAAGACCACTGGAGTTTATCATATAAAGAAGGGAAACTGTGAAAAATTGTCTGAAGGAAAATCACTAGTGAATGATAGACTAATATGGAAAAAGAGTATGAGTTAGGACCACCTAAAACAATCTAGATGAGAAGTGATGATGATTTCATCTAAAGTGGGGTTACCTAAGTATGAAAAAGGAGATAAATATGAGAGATGTGGTTGAAATGGCAAGATTTGAAGATATGGGGTAAGGCAGAATAAGGCACTGCAGATAACCCCAAGATTACAAAAGTGAGAGACTGGGTGAATACTGGTACCTTCGACAAAAACAGGGAAACTTGGAAGAAAAATGGGTTTAGGAAGAGAGATAATGAATTCTATTTTGAAAATGTTAATTTTGAGATGTCTTGAGGACATTCAAGTCAAAAATCCAACAGGAAATGGGTTATGTGAGTGAGTCTGGTTCTTAGAGGAGAGAATGGAGCAAGCAGCCAAAAAAAACCAATTCAAATATTGTGGAAATTCAATCAGGATAACACAAGATCTAGCAGCTTCCACATTAAGGGATTGAAGGCTTGGAATATGATATTCCTGAAGTCAAGGGAACTAGGACTGAAACCAAGAATCACCTACCTAGCAAAACTAAGTATAATACTTCAGGGGGAAAATGATCATTTAATGAAACAGAAGACTTTCAAGCATTCTTGATGAAAAGACCAGAGCTGAAAAGAAAATCTGGCTTTCAAACACAAGAATCAAGAGAAGCATGAAAAGGTAACAGGAAAGAGAAATCATAAGGGACTTAGAAAATTGAACTGTTTACATTCCTACATGGAAAGATAATATGTGTAACTCTTAAAACTTTTCTCAGTATTTTGGGTTGTTGGAGGGATTATATACACATATATAGACAAATGGCACAGGATGAGTTGAATAGGAATGGATGAAATCTAAAAAAATAAAATTAAGGGGTGAGAGAGGAATATATTGGGGGGAGAAAGGGAGAAATGGAATGGGGCAAATTATCTCTCATAAAAGAAGTGTGAAAAAGCTTTTACAATGAAGGAGAAAAGGTGAGAGGTGAGAGAGAAAAAGTGAAGCTTACTCTCATCACATTCGGCTTAAGGAGAAATAACATGCACATTCAATTTGTTAGGAAAAATCTATCTTACACCACAGGAAAGTAGGGGAGAAGAGGATAAGTGATAGAAAGGAGGGCAAATGAGAGGAGGGAGTAATTAGAAGTAAACACTTTTGGGGAGGGACAAGGTCAAAAGAGAGAATAGAATAAATGGGGGCAGGATAGGATGGAAGAAAATATAGTTAATCTTTCACAACACGACTGTCATGGAAATCTTTTTCATAACTACACATGTATAGCCTATATTGAATAGCTTGCCTTCTCAGAGGGATGGATGGGAGGGAGGAAGAGAGAGAAGTTGGATCTCAAAGTTTTAGGAATGAATGTTAAGAAATTGTTTTTGCATGCAACTTGGAAATAAGAAATACAGTTAATGGGGTATAGGAATCTATCTTGCCCTACAAGAAAAAAAAGAAGATGGGGATAAGGGAAGGGAGAGGCATGATAGAAGGGATGGCAGATTAGGGGAAGGGGTAATCAGAATTCATGGTGTTTTGTGGAGGGGGAAGGGGAGAAATGGGGAGAAAATTTGGAACTCAAAATCTTGTGAAAATGAATGTTGAAAACTAAAAATAAATTAATTAATTTAAAAAAATAAAAAAAAGAAAATGAGACTCACAGAGATGAAGGAGTTTGTACAAAGTTAATCATCTGAGGTGGAATTTGAATTCAAGTTATCTAACTCCAGAGCAAGTGTTCTTTCCATTGTGATGAAACCTATCTCCTCCTTCTCACCCAGGCTCAAAATCATAGAATTTTCTTTGACATTCCTCTCTTCAGTTCCAAGACCCAATCAACCAGCTGCCAAATTGTGACAATTCAACCTTCAAAATGGGTTTTACATCTGTATCTACCTAATCTGTTAGTCTATGAACATAGCATCAGTGAGATCAGAGAGGGGAAAGACTATCTCTCATCAATTTTGATAGATTTTTTTAACAGTTTTTGTCCTCTCTGATCTATTCCAGACAACTCTCAAAATAATCTTTCTTAGCTACATATCTGACCATGTCACTTTCCTGATAAAAACATTCAGTGACTCCCTAGTGTCTCCAGGAGAAAATGTAAGTTCCTTAAACTAGCATTTGAGGCCTTCCACAATAGGGTTTCAAATTACTTGCTCAGACTTATTTCACACCATTCTCTTTGTCCAAATGACATTCCAATCAATGTGGGCCCAATCTCACTCTGTCCTCTCTTACCTCTATGTATTTGTTGATATTACCTAATACCTAGAATGCTCCCCCACTCCATATTTGTGCCTCATGAAGGTCTTATCTTCCTTTCAGCTGCAGCTTAGAAAACATTTCTTTCTGAAGACTGACTTGATGCAGTGGGGAATATTCTTTCTCTTCTTAAAGTGAGAGTCAGAGAGGAGGCAGAGTGGGTAAATGTTTGCCTAGGAGTCAGGAAGATCTTAACTCAAAACCTCCCTCTGATACTTAATAACTGTTTAATTCTGGCAAATCACACAACCACTCCCAACCTCAGCTTCCTTATATATAAAATAAATACAATAATAGCACCTCCTCAAAGGATTATTATGAGGCTCAAATGAGAAAAACATGTATAAAATGCTTTGCAAACATTAGGGCACAATATGAGTGCTAGCAATTATTATCAAATTTTACTAAAGTGTTTTGATGTTATTTTTTCCCAAATTTTATGTCAGGACAATTTTTAGCATTCATTTTTACAAGATTTTGAACTCCAAAGTTTTCTCTGTCTCTCCCTCCCATCTTCTCTTCCTAAAATGCTAGGCAATTTGATGTAGGTTATACACATGTACTACCAAGTAAAACATTTCATATTAGTCACAGTTTTGAAAGAAGAAACATATCAAAAGAAATAAAAACATGGAATAGGATAGACTAAGTAAAAAAAGTATGCTTTGATCTGCATTCACAGTCCATCAGTTCTTTATCTGAATGAGGATAGCATTTTCCTGCCTGTCTTTTGTACTTTTCTTGGATCACTGTGTTGTTGAGAAAAGTTGTCATTCATAGTTGATCATTACACAAAGTTGCTAATACTGTGTACAATGTTTTCCTGGTTCTGCTCATTTCAGTTGGTTTCAATTTGTACACATCTTTTCAGGTTTTTTTTTTCTGAAATCTTCCTAGTCATCATTTCTTACTGCATAATAGTATTTCATTAAATTCATATACCACAGCTGGTTCAGTCATTCCCCAATTAATAGTCATCCCCTCAGTTTCCAGTACTCTGCCACAACAAAAACGGGTGCTATAAATATTTTCACACATGTAAAATATTTTATTCATCTAGGTCCTTTTCTGTCTTTTTATGATCTCTTTAGGATACACACCTACTAGATAGTCCAATGATTCTGACATTGTCCCTCCTGGATCTATTTTTCCAGGTCGGTTGTTTTTCCAATGAGGTATTTTATGTCTTTTTTTTCTTCTTTTGAATTTGTTTGATTGATTCATAGTGTCTCAGAGAGTCATTAGCTTCCACTTGCCTAATTCTAACTTAGGAGTTGTTTTCCTTGGTTAGCTTTTGTATTTCCTTTTCAATCTGGCCAACTCTACTTTTTAAAGAGTCATTTTCTTTAGTGGATATTTTTATCTCCTTTTCCATTTGATCAATTCTACTTTTTAAGCAGTTATTTTATTTGTCCAAGCTGTTGACTCTTTTTCATAATTCTCTTCCATCACCCTCATTTCTTTTCCCCATCCTTCTACCTCTCTTACATGATTTTTAAGCTCTCTTTTGAGCTCTTCCATAAACTGTGCGTGGGACCACTTCCCATTTTTCTTTGGGGTTTTGTCCATAGGTGTTTTGACATTATTATCCTCTTCTGACTTTGTGTCTTGGTCTTCCCTCTCACCATAATAACCTTCTGTAGTCAGATTCTTTGTTGTTGTTTTTGTTTGCTCATCTTTTCTGGTCCTTTTCCTTTCTTTTATATCTGCACCCTGATCCTGAGTTGAAAGGGCCACTGTCTCTAGCTTTGTGTGCCAGTGGCTATAGGCTCTGGGGTGTTTCTGCATTTTCCCAGGGCTACACTGAAGCACGTGGCAGTCTGACTACTGAAATCTGTCAATTTCCTTGACTACGATGAGGCATGTGGGAGGTTCTGGAGTTGGTATTGCCTGCTCCATGGCACTGGACCTCCAGATCTTCCACTGCTTTGCCACGGTAGAGGTTGCACCTGGTTTTCTGGGACTTCTCCTTTCCTGGACCGTGTTCCCATTTTACCTGAATGAGAAAGACCTTTCTTCCCACTCTTCCAAGTTTCTGGGGCTCCAAAATTGTTTCACCCCATCTTTTTGCTTGTTCTGATATTTTATGTTTTTTGGAGGTGACTATGAGAGAATTATAGATTTACTTGTTATTCCATTGTTTTGGCTGCTGGAAGTCCCAAAGCAACCTTCACTGGAGCGTTTCATTGTTTTCTGGATTGTGAAGCTTTTATGCACTAGTACATGGTCAGTTTTTTTTATCATTTTATCTTTTTTACCTTTGAATAAATATTGTTCATGCTATTTATGTTTAAATTACATGACTGTCTAATAGACTTCAGATTCCTTGAAGGTAGAAAATATACCCCAACTTTTTTTTTTTTTCATTTGTATGTCCCTACTTGTAACACAGTACTTGCATGTGGTATGTAATAATAATAATAAATTATTATTTGATTAAATTGATCTTTATATCACTGAAAACACATCCTCAATAACTTTTGGAGAATTCAGACACCATCAAGAGTCCAAAATATCCATTTGCCATTAGTTAATATCAGACCTCTACTGACATAGAATCTTTCTAGATAAAACATACTAGCTCACTAATATCTCTTCACAAGCTTTCCTTACACATTGAGAAATATGGTTTAATCGGGAAAAACCTCAGTAGAATAAATGTAAAAGGCCCTGAAACATTTTGATACCACTCTGAATTATCTTCATAGACAGATCACTTCCTGCATTGAGTTTAACTTCTATGTGTTTCCCTGATGGTAAGCATTGTTCCTCGTCATCAGAAACGATAGGCGGGAACATCTGTTCCCCAAGAAAGTAGCCTTCTATAGTCTTATTTTTCTTCCCTTTTCTGGGCATTTTCCCAGCCTGTTACTTGACTTCTGAGATTCCTCTCCACCCCTGCCTAGATCTGCCCAGATACTGCTTGGGGTCTGAGATCCAAATGCTGCTCCCCAGCCTCAGGGCTTTCAGTGGCGGGTGGAGCTGCTATTTAATGTGAGCTTAAGTTCTGGTGCTCAGGTGGGGGCAGGGCCGCCTCCCAGGCTCAGTTCCCTCAGGGGGTTTATGCAGAGATCTTCAGTAATGGCCCTGAGCTCCTGTCTGCTCTGGGAGCTCCTGGCCCCCTGCCTCTGCCGCTGCCTCCTGAGGGGGCCTGAGTCATGGAGACACCCTGCTCCCCTCTCGGCCAGCCCAGAAGTCTCTCTCACTGACCTGTAGCACCTGTGGGTGGAGGGACCTTCGCGGCCACTGGAGATTTCGTCTCTGAAGCCTACTCAGATCTGCTCCTCTGGGGCCACGCAGGGCAAGGTTGGGCTCCACTGTCCGGTGCGTGATGGACCTTTGGGGTTGGTTTTTCAGGGCTCTCTGGAATGGAAATCTCCTCCACTGCATTGCTGCGCAGCTTGCACTGCTCCAGAATTTGTGGGGAGTTCTTTTTACAGGAAATTTATGGGCTGTGGGTTCCGGAGCTAGCATATGTGAGTCTTTCTACTCTGCCATCTTGGCTCCACCCCCCCTGCATTGAGTTTAAATCTTGCCTGCAACACTAGATGACTTGGGTTCAGATTATATATGCATTGCATAGGACTGATATTGCAACAGTGGGGAAAGCAAGTAAGCCAGTGTGGTGTGGTAGAAAAATTCTTGGGTTTGGGGGTTAAAACCAGCTAGATTCTAGTCCTCCTACCTGACTTACTACCTAACTTCAATAAATCATTCTTTCTGAGCTTCATTTTTCTAATTTATAAAATGAGACAACTGGAATACTTGTAACTCCAGATGTCAGGATGAAATTAACAGCTAACATGGTGATATTGAGCCTTCCTCTAGTTTTCCATTTGGACACTTCTTAAGATATTTTATAGGGATACCTACAAAAAAAAAGGTTGCTTTAGCTAGCAACTTTTATACCTAAGGTAAGTAGAATATATTCAGCACCATACATTGTTGCCTGGGCAGTGTTGTGGCAAGCAGAAAGGAGTTAGGAGCAGTGGCTGGCATATGTTCACTTGGGATGTATCCATCATATGGTCACTTTCTGCCTTTGCCTTAACAAATCTTGTAACTTTAAGCTTAGTTGTTTCTAGCAGCTGAGATAATGCCATTGTTGGTAACCTTTAAATTCTGGCTAATGAGAAAAAAAGCAACCAGTTATCTCTCCCTAGTTAGATCATTATCTTTTGGTCAACTTTCTAGCTAATTCAACACATACTGATTATAATCTGTTAAGGAGTTTGAAAATAAATTTCTCCATTCTTTTTCTTTGTACTCATCATCTCATAGAGACCGATGTAGTTTATGCATCAGGGTGCTTTATATAGCCAAAAGCTTTATGCATCCAAGTTAATAAATAGATACTAATTAGCAACAATCGCATTTGATCAGACAAAAAAATCCCACTTTCATCTAGATAGAATTCATTTCTGCTGTGGTTACCTACATACTTTTATTTCCTGCCCATTTATTATGCATTTTTAGTTTCCTCAAAACTTATCAATCTAGTAGTTTCACAAACTTGAAAATTAACTCTAACAGATATGAAAGACATTGTATAATGGCTAAAAATAATCTGGGAAACAGACAAGAAAAAAAGGATGCTAACTTTTGGGAGGTTAGAAGAATCATATTCAGCCTCATTTTCTTCACCTTTTAAGTTATATGCTCCAAGATCAGGAAAAGAAAATGAAGAGATTCACATGCCTATTTAATTAGAGACATATGGAGGAGTAAAGAAGGGGACAACAAATGGAAATTTTCAGCACCTTTTGGCTGCTTGTCTTTGAAAATCTGCTCATGTTGCACTGAGTGTTCTGAGCTCCAGAAAGGTGAAGGATGAAAATGATTAATGGGATTGGAAATAGAAGCCTTCCAGTCATTGGCAACTATTTTTTTGATCTGGCAAATGGCTTCCCCTGAAGGAGAAAAGATGATGAACATTTGATGAGGGAGGCATTCCTGATGTCTTCTAGTCCTGGGCCTTCCTGGCTCTTTTTCCCAATTTTCTACACTACTTGGGATGGGGTTCTCATACCCAATTTCAAACTGCATGCATTAAGTTTATAGGAATTGAGTATCTTAAAAGGGAAATAGGAATTTGTGTTAGAATTCAGATCACACACAGAGTCCTAGCATCATCAAACTGACATTTTTTAAAGGGGCTATGCATGACTCATTTTTTTTCCTTTCTCAAGTAAAAATAAAATCCTAAGACTATGAGACATGATTCAGATCAATAGAGTGTAAACAAGTGTGCAGTGGACTTGGAGTCCTGTTTCTATTAAAGTCTAGGGCTTGGCTCTGCCAATTACTAAGCAAAACACGTAACTTCTATGAGCTTCTCTTTCCTCACCTGCAGTGAAAGAAGGATAATAATACTTACACTACGTACCTCAGGGGTCGATAGGTCTGTGGTGTGTTTACTTTCTTTTCTACATCATTGCTGGGTACAGAATGTTTTGTAAATTGTAAAGCACTATGTAAATGTGAATATTTATCATTATTATTATGTACAGGACTGATGAGTTCATTTGTGTAAAGGACTCACAGTGAGGAAAATCATCCTACCAATGCAAAGTAACAACTGCCTTCTAACCTGGAATCTTGTAGTGTTGTCTGGAGCATTTACTGATAACAATAATTTTTATCAGCATTCCTTAAGTACCTACTATGTGCCAGGCACTGTACGAAATGCTTCAAAAATATTATCTATTTAATTCTCACAATAACTCTGTAAGGGAAATGGGATCATTCTCTCCATTTTGTAGTTGAGGAAACTGAGATAAACAGGTTGAGAGACTTGCCCAGGGTCACATAGTTAGAAAATATCTGACAATAGATTTGAATTCAAATCTTTCTGACTACATGCCTAGCATTCCATCTACTGTGCCATGTGGCTGCATAATCAACCTCATCATCACACTTATTATCATCATCTAGTACTTTTGCAGCACTTAATTTCAAAGTATTTTACATATATTATTTCCTTTGGTTCCATGTAATAGGTGCTTTATTATCTCTATATTATCAATAAACTGAAACAGAGAATATAAATGACTTGCCCAGGATCACACAACTAATAGGTTCCGGAGACAAGCTTTGAATTCTGAGCTTCTCAAGTCAAGGTGTAGTATACTATGTATTTATCATCCATTTAGGATTTACAAAGTACATTATATACATTATCTCATTTGATCTTGAGGTTTGCATTTGTTGCACGTAGGTTTGTAATCTGCTAATTTATGAAGGATATAGAATTCCTGACAATAATTCTTGCTACCTAATCGTTTCTCTCTAGATATTATGTGGATGTTAAATAGGTACACCCTGTAGTGATGTGTTACAGTTTTTTTTTTTTACCACTTCATTGAATAGTTCACATCAATCAATAACCAGGGATCTCTACATATAAACTTCCTTTAATGTCTGACGGTCATTGCCTGCTCCTGAATTATAATGATAAAACCCTGCCTTTCCACAAACAAACCTATTGAGATTGATTTACTCTGCATCTCTTTTTAGGCAATCAGAGTTTTACAGCTAGTAAATGTCTGAGGTTGGATTTGAACTCAGATCCTCCTTACTTGATGGCTAGTGCTCTATCTACTGTGCCATTTCTGTATTGATCCTATTTACAAGTAATTGATTTTGTTCTCTAATTACTTTTGTCCTGTAACTGCTTAAATCATGGTTCTTTGTGGATGAACATAGTTCAAAGTTCTGCTGATCTATAATATCTTAAATTAAAAAACTCATCTATCCTTGCTGCAAAGTAGAACTTGGAGAACTTGTGTGAAAGAAAAAGAAGTTTGGGCCTGACATCTTTATACCACCAAGCAAGACATCTTTGAAGGATGTCTGGTTTGCTGTTCAAAAGTATGAGCAACTCTCTCACATGTGGGATCCAACTAAGAGCACTTCCTAGTCTCATGAGAAAAGAAGGGGGCCCCCATTACCAAACTTCCAACCAATCATGTTGCTCCCTGCACCTCAGCACTGCAACTAATCATGTTGCCCTTAATCCCATGAAGTCATCTACCTTGCTCTGTTCTTTGTTCTGTAGTCTCTAAAATCTACAAAAAAGGAGCTGTTCTTTTACTCAGCGTCTTTGGCATTCATGGAAGCAAATCACTGACCTATTTATTGACAGTGACAGTGACAGCATGCCACTGCTAATAAATGTTATCTTGCTCAAAGATCTGCCACACTTTACCCTTTTGTTAAAACTCAGCTGTGACACTAGCATCATTTTCTGAATTTTTTTGTTGGTAGACTTCATTTTGACATCACTCGTAAGCACTTTTGGATTTCACTTCCCTTTAATCTAAGCTGCTTCACTTGGTTCCATACCAGAGATAAAATACCTTCAGTTATATTTTCCAAATGCAGCTGCATAGTCCTTTTTGGCAGCTTTTACTATTATTTTTGAAGAGCTGTCTATTAGTCCTAAAAAAAAAAAAACCCACCACAATTCCATTTTTAATGTGTGTCCTCAGTTCTGGAAATGTGTCATTATTTGTTATTGCTGTAATTACAGTAATATTATTAATTTGCCATAACTATCAATAGAGGGTGGCATGGTATAATGCAAAAGTTAACTGAGAAAAGGAAATCTGGATTCAGTTCTCCCCAGGAATACTTACTGCAAAGTGTTCCCCTGGATAAATTACATAACCTCCCCAATGTTAGTTTCCTCACCTATAAAATGAGGGGATAATAGTATTTCTACTATACCTCACCTGGTTGATATGAGAAAGGTACTTTGTAACCCCCAAAGCACTACTGTGATCATAAAGCTATTACATCTTTTCTACAAAGATTCTGCTGTATGGAAAATCCATCAGCTTATTGAATGTTAGGTCACACTTGGAAAGCCCTGGTCCCCTGGGTAAGAAAAAAAATAGTCATTTTTATTAGTTACTATTTTGGTATAAGTCATGTTTCCAAAGCAAATCTACTAAGATTAGTTTTATTAAGAACCTATCATATGTAAAAAGTATAATTCATCATACTTTCACATTAGCTCATCTCTATGATATACAGATATAATTATTATATTTATTATAATGTATTTTATATGTTGAAATTGAATTTAAAACACTAAATATATTACTTTAATATATAATATAATATGCAGTATGTACCTACTAAACTTGATTCCAGATTATCATTAGAAAAGTGGCTTCCCCCTTAATTAACGGTCTACTTTGGCCTATTGCAAATTGATTCTTTATATCTGCTCACTCATTCTAGTATACATAATGAGAGATCTATACTAGAAGGCTCCTGGGGACCAGTCGAGCTCTAGCTCTATGAACCTATTTAATAGGTTAGCCAACTGGTCATTTGCTCTGAAGGGAAGATAGCAGCATACTGGGTAGAGTGTCAGGTCTGGTGTTAGGAAAACTGATCTTCCTCAGTTCCAAGCCGGCCTCAGACCACTTACTAGTTGTATGACCCTGGGCAAGTAACTTAACCCTGTTTGCCTCAGTTTCCTCATCTCTAAAACGGGCTGGACAAGGAAATGGGCAAATCACTCCTAGATCTTTTCCAAAAATACCCCAAGTGGAATCATGAAGAGTAGGACATGACTAAAACACAAAAATGTTTCTCTGTAGAATACAAAAGTATACTTGTTATTTTTTATAAAATATATAAATATCATATATATAATATGTTATATAATATATACTTGTATATTATTCATATAAATAAATATATAAATATAAAAGGTTGTATTATAAATAAAACAGGTTAAAATATTAACTGTCATTTACTTACTGCAATATATAATATTGTAAGCTGTCCTGAAAACCTTAGGATGGTTTTAATTAAATTTGACTTAGACACTTCAGACTAATAAAATGAGCTAGAACTGAATAGATTGGCTCGAAAAAGTGGGACATTTTAAATATTGTACAGCTCATTCATGGATGCTAACAAATGAAATAATCTCTATGTGCAAGATGCTTATGTTTTTATTTGTACACGAGAGGAGACATAAAACATGAGGATACATATAGCTGGAAAAAGTGGGCAGGTTATTTAGCAAGAATGAAAGGAAACAGAAAACCCAAATTCAGTATTGGTACTTGTGGAATAAAAAAAGGACCAAGTAAAGGTTTCTACTGTTTTCAATAGATCTCCTTTGGAGTATGTATAAGAACATACTCCATAGGAACATGAACAAAAATCATAGATGAAAAGGCAAGGGTAATTTATGATCTATATTACTGGAAGGAGGACACACCATGAGGAAATTCAGATCCATCAAAAGGATCATTCTTAAAATGCAATCCAACTTATATCTCTCCTTGAGGTGGGTAGGGACAAGAAATTTGTTTTAATAAATTTCTAGATGTTTCACAGAAGCAAAATGCATCTAGATTTGACTCATCAAAATATGGAGAGGAGCAACAGACTGGAAGGGAGAAGACACAGGTTCAAATTGTGGTATGACCTTTGGTAAATCAAATAAAGTCTTTGAGGCCAGTTTTCCTCATCTCTATAATAGTGATAGTAAATCTTATACTACCAACTTCATAGAGTGCTTGTGAGGAAAACACATTGTGAAAATTAAAACACTTTAGAAATGTGAACTGTAAATGTAAACCCATATCAATAGTCCTTCCAGAGGCAACTTCAATGAAGTAGTTGGTCAGGCAGGCAGCAGAAGTCTGAAATAAGGGAGAAATCAACATAATATCTCAAACCCCAAGTCAATCTTAACCTTATGTTCCTTGAAAGAGGTGCAAATTCTGTATACCAGAAAGATGTCATGATCAGTAAGAAGAAACAGGAGAGCCATATCTTAAAAAATACTGGAGTCTATTAGTCTCCCATTTCCAGTGATAGAACTACTAAAATTGCCCAAACACATAAAAAGAATAAGTGGAATAAGCCTGATATAAAATTATAATTCCTTCTCTTTCTTGGCTTTATTCTTGTCATCGGTCATTAGATTTTCATTTCTCCAGAACCAGGCTAATGAAAAACATCGATAAACAAGAACTGTGGGAAGTGCCAGAATTTTGTTAGCAAACAGTGAACAGACATTACTTTTCCTCCTTTTCCTTTGTTTAGGTGGTAGCCGTGATGGTGGTACAGTATGTGTGTGTGTGTGTGTGTGTGTATATGTGTGTGTGTGTGTGTCAGTATGTGTGTGTATATTTGGGTTTCACACTTTGTAAGTTGAAACACATTGTGTATAATGCACATATGGAGTTACTTGGAAATAATGTTTATTAAAGATAATAAATCCTGGCCAGAATTTTTTTCTCTTGTTCTTACTGGTATCTTTAAAGATATATATTAATTTAACCAAAAGTCCGAACCTACCTTTGTGATTTCTATAAATCCATGGTCCTTATACCTTTTTGTAATTTTGCATTTTTGTGGGATCACCCAGCAACAATGGAAGAAGGCTGTGCACTTAGTCATTGCCTAGCAAATGTTCACCCACACACCAATGGTACTGAAAATGAACTCAGAGTTGTAGCTTCTGGTTTCATTCCCTTTCAGTATATCAATTGCAGGTGAAGAATCTCAGAATGGTATAGATTAAGCAGCTTGTCCATTATCACATAGCTATAAGTATCTGAAGCAGGAATGGTGAACTGGTCAACTTGACACAAGAAGCAGTTCTGAGTTTCTGAGCTGCTTCAGAATTTGGCATCTCGGTGGTACTTGCTTGCACCTAGATTGGGGCTCTGCAACCCAAAGAAACAGCAAATATGCAGATCTCATGTGGCCTGTCAGTAAATATGCGTTTACTAAAGGGAACATATGCGTATATCAGAGTAGGGTGGGAAGTCTAAAAGAAAAAAGACTATGGCAAGAATCCTACCCGTAAGCACTTTGTGATCTTTTGGGCAAACTCAATCTGCAAACATGAATACAGTATATTAGGAATCAGTACAAGATCACAGACATTATAGAATTTGAATATGTTTATAGTATATATAATCTCTATTATATATGCATACATTTTTGTTTATATTATATGTATATATTTTGGTTTATTCTATATGTATCTGTATTATATATCTATGTATTTATTTTGCTTATATTATATATGTATATATCTATATATACACACATAAATACATATATGTATATATATATATTTGTATATGTGTATACTTCTTGTCTTCCACACTAGAATGTAAGTTCCTTGAGAGGAGGGATTATTTCTGTCTCTGTACTTCTGGCATCTAATAACAGTTACTTAATAAATGCTTATTGGTTTATTAACTGTCTGAAGCAAGAGGAATATAATGCCCTCCTGGGTAGAGAACCTTGCCTTGGAATCAGGAAAACCCAGTTTAAGTCCTACATTTGACACATTGCTAGTTCTAGGAGCCTGAGCAAATAACTTAACTTCATTACCCTAGAATAATTCTCTAAGATCCTATGTTGCAGAGCAGGAGCTGATATGTGCTAGCGCAGGAAGTTTCCTCAGTGGAAGTTCCCTAGGGCAATGAAATTACAGGTCCATTAACAAAACCGGAAATTGCAAAGAACTGGGAAGTGTAGGGATACTCATCAGTTGGGAAATGGTTGAACAAGTTGTGATACGTGATTGTGATGAAATACTCTTATGTTATAAGAAATGACGAGCTCAATGATTTTAGAAAAAAACATGGAAAGACTTGCATGAAATAATGGAGCGAAATGAGCTGAAACAAGAGAGCACTGTATATAGTAACAGCAATATTGTTTTAAGAACAACTTTGAGTGAACAAGTTGTTATATTATGATGATTATAAACACGCAAATTAACCATAAAGGATATATGAAGAAAGACAGTATCTGTATCCATTGAAAGAACTGAAAAAGAGAAGTATGTATAGAATAATTTTCCATACGTGTGTATGTATATACCTATTTTTGTCTAATGGTAGCAATTTCTAGGGTAGGGTTAAGGGAAGAAAAAGAAAGAAATTTACATGTACAATCATTGTTTTTATTGTACTGTGCTATTGATATAGCACTGTGTGTGATGTTTTATTTCATGAATTTAAAATAAAATTAAACAAAACTAAGTAAGGTGTTCAATGGTGTGATGCTAGCAATACATAAGTATTAGGAGGAAGATGATCAATAAGTAATGAAATCAATTGGAAACAGAGTCATCAGAGAAAACTTATCATGGAGGAGGTGAGCCTTAAAATGGATCTTTAAAGGGTTTTGGCATGAGGATGTTAAAGGAATTCTGACTTTGTAGTCACAATAGCTATATTCCAATTTTCACTGTTATTTACTATCTATATAGACTTGGGAAATTAACTGGGCCTCTCTGGTAGTCAGTTTCCTTTTCTGTAAAATGAAAGAGTAAAAATAATATCTGATTTCTACACTCACTTCCTACTCTGAGAGTTCAAAATTTTTGATTTCCTGTAAATCTATTTAAATGAATGAATGGAAAAAAAGCACCTTTTAAGTGCTTACTATGCACCAAGTATTGTGCTAATTACTGATAATAGAAATAGAAAAGTAGAGAGAGCTCCTTCTCTCAAAGAACTCACACTCTAATCCTGAAAGACAGTATGTGATTGGTAATATATGGATCAGAAAAAAAGGAAGGGGAAAAGCATCAACCTTAGCAAGTCGCAGGGGAATTTTTACCTAAGCAGATGTGTCTGGAGAGGAGAGGGGAAAAATATTACTATTATACTACTACTATACTACAGGAGGGGCTGCTGCTCCTCCTGCTCTTCCTTCCCCAGATACTGCTGCTAACTACTACTACTACTACTACTACTACTACTACTACTACTACTATTACTACTGCTACTGCTACTACTACTGTTGCTGCTGCTGCTAGTACTGCTACTGCTACTACTACTACATAACTAGCATTTAAATGTTTGTTAAGTACTTTACATAAATTATCTCATTTGATCCTCATAACAGTTCTGTGAAGTAGGTATAAATATTATCTATATTATTATAAGGAATCTGAGGCACAGAAAGGTTAAGTGATTTGACCAGGACACATAGCTAGTAAATATCTGCAGCAACCATGCCTCCCTTTGTCACTATTTGATAAAGAAACTTCTCCTTAATTCCATTTGGATTGATCTCAATGTGCTATTTACTCTGAGAGCAAGAGTGAATCTTGAAAAGTAGTTCTCATCCTGCTCAGTATTTTTTCAAACTTGTTCCCAAAACAGAGGACATTTTATAAAGGGGTGCCAAATAGGAGATGAGCATTCAAGAAACCCATTATCCCGCTGGCTATGGAAATTTGCCTTCGGTGAGTTTTTTTCACTTCTTTTCTGACAATCTTCTACAAACTCACCCTCTGTATTAAAAAAGAACTCTCGAGCTTGTATGGAGTATCCCCCTGGGTACAACATGTCATCCTTTTTAAAGCACAATGGGCCCAAGAGCCCTTGAGTCATATTAACTGTGAAATTTCATTTCTCTGGCTTCTGGTTGGGAAATCCAAAGGAGGTCTCAGTGAAGAGTACCTGTTGGGGAATAATTTTAGAGTGCTCCTATACACAGGGAAAAAATGTTTAAATGTGCTTTTACAGGATAATAAAAAAGTTGGGGTGAGGAGTAATACTATTGAAAAGCTTCTGGAAATTCACATATGATGAGCAAAACAGAGCTACAAAACATAAGTACTAGAAAGGAACAACAAAGCAGAGTTTATTATGCACCTACAAATGAGATCCCTGATCTCCAGGAAGGTCCACTCTACTGAGGGATTTAATATGTACACTGAAAAGAGAGTTCAAAATTAGGATAGGTATCCTTCTGTAGCGCATAGAGAACCACACTTGGAGACAGAAAGACCTGGGTTTAAGACTTACCTGTGACATACACTGGCACACTGGGCAAGTCATACAACCCTTCAGAGTATTAGCAAATTCTCTATTATTAACTACAGAATACTCATTCTGTCTCAGCATAAATGAAAGGAGTTGCCTCACTAAGAAGTGCCCTACAACAATGGAAAAATACCCTAGTTGGTGTCAAATCCTGGTGTCACAGGACTTGAGTTTAAAGGCTATTTACTATATACGTGTGACCTTGGCCAAGTGATTTAACCTCTCTGGGCTTCTGCTCACTTCTTTAA
Organism: Bettongia penicillata ogilbyi; assembly: GCA_023548195.1. Classification (NCBI taxonomy): domain Eukaryota; kingdom Metazoa; phylum Chordata; class Mammalia; order Diprotodontia; family Potoroidae; genus Bettongia; species Bettongia penicillata. The sequence continues at coordinate 1,740,828 of JAJHZJ010000278.1, forward strand.
ACAATGACAAAGGTTAGACTACATGACCTGGAAGGTCCCTTCCTCCTCCAGACTCATGATGACATATTCTTGGGACTAAAAATAAAATCCAAAAGTACAAGAAAAGTTGAAGATAAAGAGAACTATAACAACCAAGGGGATAGAGTTGGAAAGCCTCATCATAGGAGGAAGAATCTGAGTTTATCCCTGAATGAAGCTAAGGTTAAAGTAAAGAATCTAGGTCTATAGAGCACTGAGCATAGAGTCAGGAAGACATGAATTCAAATACAATTTCATAACATACTAGTTCTGTGACCTTGGACAGATCACTTCACAGTTTTCTCAGTTTCCTCATCTGCAAAACTGGAATAATAATAGCACCTAAATCCCATAATTTTCTGAGGATAAAATAAGATAATAATTGTAAGGCACTTACCATAGTGCCTGGAACATATTAAGTGCTGTATAAATGGAGTTACTATTGCTGCTATTATCCCATTATTATTGACAGACTTTTCAAAAGGATGGAAGGAACTTACAAAATCATTCATTTCAATCTCACGTGTACAGATAAAGAAACTGAGGCCCAGGAAAGTAAAGTGATTTTCTCAAGGCTACATAGAATGGAAACAGAAACAACTGAGATTTCAGTCCAGTTCTTTCGATTCCATACCCAATATTCTTTCCACTATACCAATCTGCCACTTAGTCAGTGCCTGGCTAAAGACTGCCTGGCTAAAGACTCAGAAGATCCTGTAAGTCTTGGGTCATATGGCTATGTATGGGCTATGACCCTTTTAAAATGGCAGCATTAAGCTCTTGAGCATACAGATAATTATATATAACACATTGCTATTCAGCTGACATTCATCCTCCTTGTCCATGGAATGAGAACCACTCAAAGCAGTTCAAGCAACTAAAAATCTAAATCAGCCTTTCTTCATTTTCATGCAGGACATGTGCATCTCCCTCAGCCCCACCCTGAATCACCAAGCTAGAATGTTTGTATAGCAGGTGAAGACACAGAATGCAAATAAGTCAAAGGGCAGGGGCGGGAGAAAAGGAAGCAAACCTTCCATTTGAAAAGGTACTTCCCCCAAAATGGGACTCCTTTGTGCATATGATTCATTTTTCTCTCCCTTCCTCTATTACTGAGTTATTAATTAGTTAGATTTACTTTATTTTTCTTCCCTTCTAGGAGAACAAAGCAATCATTCACACACAAGAGTATTGACCTTCTTTGAGTTATTTTTTGGGGGATGATTCACAATTGTCATGTCTGTGTTATACCTTCATTCTATACAGGGTATTTCTTTATTCTATCATGATATAGCTGCTCATTATATCATCAATACTAATATATGATTGTAGAATTTAGAGTAGAAAGGGACCTTGAAGATTATCTAATCCAAACTCATCATTTTAGTAAGAAGGAACTATGGTGACTTGTCCAATTTCAATAGATAACAAAGAGCAGAATTGGAATATCTCTTTCAATGACACAGTGTTTATATTTAGTAAATACAAAATGTATTTACTTCTATTCATTCATCTGATCATTTCACAAATAGTGTGAATTAAGTAGCATGCGTATGATCTATCTGTTTTACAAGTGAGGAAGCTGAGACTCAAAAGACTCCAGTGACTTGCCCAAGACCACACAGTCAGTTGGTGCCATATCCTTGATTTGAACTCAGGTAGGCTGACTCCACATTCAGGATGTTTCAAGCCTAGCTAAGGGGAGAGAAGCTAACCACCACCTCTATTTGATCAGATTAAGGATCATAGCAACTTATGAATCAGCCTCTATAGGCACAAAGGGGTTTATCCATTTCAATGGAGGAAACCCCACATCAATACAATTACAGATCTTTGGAACTCTCCAAGGTATAGGATCAAGGATTTAGAGATTGAGAGCTTCAAGGGATCCAGAATCTGTCCTTATCCAGAACACTCATTTTGCAGTTGAAGAAACTGAGGATCATAGAAATTAAATGACTTTCTCAAAGTCATGTACACAGTAAATGTTGGAGGCCAAACTTGAATTCAAGCTCTCTGACTCTACAGGCATCACTCTGTCCTCATCGCATCATGTGAGCATTACTGACTCAAAGTTAACTTGCGCTGGGTGTTCTAAAAGATGAAGGTAACACAGTCTCGGCTGCATGTTCTTATCTCATTTTTAAATGTCTATCATCCCTAGAATAAACAGTCTGATATGCTGTAACCACCTATTTAACCAGCAGTTAGAGCTGAGTCTCAGTAAAATGAAATGTTTCTTCTATCATATTCATAGTAAAAAACAAATGAAAAAAAAGATGATAGTTATTTATACAGCTCCTTAGACTACTACTCCATCAGCCCTCCTCTTAGCACAAAGTATTAGGAAGATCTCTTTGTAAAACCTATGATTTCCCTCCTTTGTTTATTTGCTAAGTTCTCTGTTCAGTTTACCGAAAGTGCATGACATTCATTTGTAATAAAATAGCTATGAGTCTGCTCAGAGCTATTGTTTCAGTCTGCTCTGCCATTTTCTCCTCCATACCAGGAAAAGAAATCACTTTGCTCCCTGGGCCAGCTGTGCAGGTACTTGGCTCACAGCATGTGAAAAAGCATTTTTTAAGACTAGGTTGGGCAGTACTCTCAGGTAAGAAGGTAGGGGGAGGGGAGACAATGGGAGGTTTGAGGATGGACGCCAAGTTTTGGAAGAGCTGCTATGGAGAGTAGGAAAGTTGATACTCAGTGAGTTGTAAAAGTATTGTCTAACAGTAATGAAAGTCAAGTTGAGATTTTACAACACAAAGTTGTAGTGGCACCACTCAAAACACTTAGGTGACTTTCTCCACCTTTATTCAGTAGTCCATATATAGGCAGGAAGGTGATAAATGGTGGGAGTGATCCAAGGCTGAGGCTTGGCAAGGCACAATAAGAAATAGGATAAGAGAGTCAGAAACCCAAGAGAAGAAGACAACGTGGGGTTGAAGTGGATCACAAAGGAGTTAATATAAGGAAAATAGGTGAGAGTGGTTAGTGCAGGAGCAATAGCCAGGGAAAGAACTGAGGGATTGGAGGGGGAGGTCATGGTGTCGATGAAGAGGAGGGTTTGGTATGAAAAGGGAGAGGAAGAGATACAAAGCCAATAGAACGTGATCAGTTAAGGGAATTTCAGAATTCTTGAACATAGAGATAGTATATTTGTGTGCAACAGCAAGATCAACAGAAAGATCATCTTTGTGTGTGATTGATGTGGGCTTGAGAAATAGGTCATGGGGGGACAGAGCCAAGATGGCCGAGTAAAAGCAGGGATGTGCTTGAGCTCTCCCATAAATATCTCCAAATACATGTAAGAAATTACTTTGACCATACAAACTCGGAAGAACTATAAATTTACAGGTCTCTATAAATATTTCCAAAAACAGTTGCACAAAACCCCTGAAGTTTGGACAGTACACCTTCCACACTGGAAACAGAGTCCTACCTTAACAAAGAGCTGAAGAGTCAAGTAACTGGCTGGAAAATGAGCAAACAGTGAAAAAGACTCAAACAATAAAATCTTACTTTGGTGACAAGGAAGATCAAAACATACAATCAGAAGAAGACAAAAGAGCCAAAGATACTACATCAAAAGTCTCCAAGACAAAATATGAATTGGTCTCAGGTCATGGAAGAGCTCAAAAAAGATTTTGAAAATCAAATAAGAGAAGTCGTCACGCAAAACACTTCCATAATAGTCATGTTGTAAAAGACTATATTTCCCTCCGCCCTATCTCACCCCCTAATTTGTTCTATCCTCTCCTTTTTCACAGGTATTTGGAGTGGTTTGGGGGAGAGTTCAAACAAGTTCCTACTTTTATTTTGTTCCCAGAAATTTTTGTCAGACATTGAATTCTTACTCCCTAAAACTTGGATCTCTGGGTTTATTAAGCACTAGATTACTTCATTTATTTATTACTCTGTATAGGTACCTAATTTATTCCACTGATCCACCATTATATTTCTTAGTTTGTACCAGATTATTCTGATGATTCTCACTCATATTATAGTTTGTAATCTGGGACTACTAGGTTGACTTTTTTCACTTTTTTTTCATTGATTCCCTTAATATTCTTGACTTTGTTCTTCTAGATGAATTTTGTTACTTTTTTTTTGGCTCTATAAAATAATTCTTGTTATTTTGGAATGACACTGAGTAAGTAAATTAACTTTAGTAGAACTGACATTTTTTTACTATATTGGTTTAACCAACCCACATTTCTCCGATTGTCTTCATTTCTGTGGAAAGTGGTTTGTAATTGTGTTTATATAGTTCCTGGGTTAGTGTTGGTGTGTACATTCCCAAGTATTTCAAATTGTCTGTAGTTACTTTTAATGAAATTACTCTTTTTACCTTTTCCTGCTGGTTGTTTTTTTCTCTTGGTTTGATTTGGATTTTTTGTTTGTTTTGGTAGCATATAGAAAGAATGATGATTTTTGTGGATTTTAATCCTGCAACTCTGATGAAGTTGCTAGTTATTTCAGTTGGTGTTTTTAAATTAATTCTCTAGGATGTTCTAATCATATTATCATGCAATCAGCAAAAAGTGATAGTTTTGTTTCCTCATTGCCAATTTTTATTCCTTCAATTCTTTTTTTTCTTTTATTGCTATATCTAGCATTTTGAATACAGTGCTGAATAAGAGTTGTGATAATGGACATCCTTGATTCACTCCTGATCTTCTGGGGAAGACTTCAAGTTTATCCTTGTTACAGAAGAAAATGGTTATTGATAGTTTGAGATAGATACTACTTCTCACCTTAAGGAAGTCTTCATTGAGTCCTATGCTTTGTAGAACAGAAATGCATGTTGCATTTTGTAAAAAGGCTTGTTCTGCATCTGTTGATATAATCATATTGTTTTCATTATTGTTATTGATACAGACAATTATACTGATAGCTTTCTCAGGATTGAAACATCTCTGCATTCCTGAGTATAAATCCCACCTGGATATAACGTATGTTCTTTGCAATATATTGCTATAGTCTCCTTGTTATTGGATATATGTATATGTATATATTATATGTATGTAAGTATATATATATACACATATACATGTGTGTATAGTGAGTATATATACATATATGTATATATATGTATGTGTGTATATATGTATACACATATACACACATATGTATATATAGTTTTGTATTAATATATATTAATTAAATTGGTCTACAGCTTTCTTTCTCTGTATTTGCTCTCCCTGATATAGGCATCAAAACCATGCCTGCATCATAAAAGAAATTTGGTAGGACTCCTTTACCTGTAGTTTCAAACAGTATTAGATTAACTGTTCCTTAATGTTTGGTATAATTCATTTGTAAATCTGTATGGGCTTGGGGATTTTTTCTTAGGGGGCTCACTGATGGCTTATTCAACTTCTTTTTCTAAGGCAGAGTTATTTAAATATTCTATTTGGTCTTCTGTCAATCTGGGCAATTAGTATTTTTATAAGTACTCATTCATTTCACTTAGATCGTCAAGTTTACTGACATATTATTAAGCAAAATAATTCTTAATAATGTCACCTTCAGTGATGATGCATTTTTTGATATTAGTAATTTGGTTTTCTTTTTTTAACCAAATTAATCTATTGTTTATTTGTTGTGGGGTTTTTTTCATAAAACTAACTCCTTTTATTTATTAGCTCAGTGTTTTATTTTGTTTATTTTTTACTTTAAAATTTATTATTATCTCATTTGAGTTTCAGGATATTCATTTTGTCATTTAATTAGCTGTTTTTAATTTGTTCTTTTTCAGGTTTTCTTTTTGTTGCTGCTGTTGTTGCATGCCCAATTCACTGGTTTACTCTTTCCCTCTTTTATTGATGTATACATTTAGAGATAGAAATTTTCCTCTAAGTATTTCTTGAGGTGCATCCCCCAAATTTTGACTGTTGTATCATTTTTGTCAAATTCTGTAATGAAATTTTTGAGTGCTTCTACTTTTTTCTTTGACCCACTTATGCTTTAGGATTAGATTATTTAGTTTACAATTTATTTTTATTCTATATTTCTGCTGACCTTCATTAAATGTAATTTGTATTTTATTAGTATCTGGAAAAAAAAGATGCATTGAATATTTCTATTTTTCTCATTTAGTTGTGAGGTTTTTATGCCCTAATACTTGGTCAATTGTTGTGAAGGTGTCATGTACAGCTGAGAAAAAGGCATATTCATTTATATTCCCATTCAGTTTTCTCCAGAGGTCTAATATATGTAATTTTCTGAAATTCTCATCATCTCCTTAACTTCTTTCCTATTTATTTTGTAGTTACTTGTTATCTATCTCTGAGAGGTGAAGACTGAGACCCCCACTCGTGTAGTTCTATTGTCTATTGTCACATTTAATTCATTTAACTTTTCCTTTAAGAATTCCAGTGCTATGCCATTAGGTACATACATGTTTAGTATTGACAATACTTCATTGTCTACAGTTCCTTTGAGCAAGATGTAGTTTCCCTGCTTATGTCTTTTAATTAGGTTTGTTTTGGGGTTTGTTTATCTGAGATCATGATTGCTACCCCTGGCTTTTTTTTTTTAACTTCAGGTAAAGCATAATAGATTCTGCTCCAGTCCTTTATTTTAACTGTGTGTCTCTCACCGTTTCAAGTATGTTTCTTGTAAACAACATATTGTTGGATTCTGGTTTCTAATTCATTCAGCTATCTGCTTCCATTTTATGGGTGAGCTTATCCCATTTCATTCACAGTTATGGTTGCTAACTATGCATTTCCTTCTATGCTATTTTCTTCTATTTATCCTTCTTTCTATTTTTTTATTCTGCCTCTTTTCTTAAATCTGTTTTGCCTTTTTTTTAAAGACTGTTTTGTTTTATCTGTCCTACCCTGTATCAGCCCCCATACTCCATTTACATATCACTTTCCCTCCTGCATCTCTATTAGGTGAGATAGATTGCTATTGGACGTCAGTGTGTATACACATGTACAGATGTATATGGTCTTTGCTGCCCAACAACTCCAGAAGAAATGCCAGGAGCAGAACAGAGGTCTGTATACAATGTTTGTAGAACTGACCAAGGCGTTTGACACTGTTAGTCATGAAAGTTTTTGGAAAATTATGTCAAAATTTGGTTACCTGGAGCAGTTCATCAGTATTATACATCAATTTCATGATGGCATGCTTGCCCGGGTTCTGGATAGTGGACAGTGCTGTCGTGCTTTCCCAGTCACCAGTGGAGTGAAACAGGGCAGTGTGCTTGCTCCCATGCTTTCTAGCATGCTGTTTTCAACCATATTGTCAAATGTTTTCAATGAGGATGAATATGGCATCAAGATCAACTACTGTACTGATGGCAAGTTCTTCAATTTGAGAAGGCTACAAGCCAGGATCAAAGTGGAGGGAGTGTTGGTGCATAATTTTCTGCTTGCAGATGATTGTTCACATAATGCAGCCTCTGAAACTGAGATGCAATAAAGTATGGATCAATTCCCTGCTGCCTGTGGTAATTTTGGCCCGATAATTAATAACAAGAAAACACAGATGTTCCATCAGCCACCACCATACCATCCATACATGGAACCATCAGTTACAACAAATGAAGAAGTTTTGAATGCTGTGAATAAGTTCACTTACTTTGGTAGTGTACTTTTCAGGGATGTACACATTGACAATGAGAGCTAGCTCAGTGTTTGGGAGACTCTGAAGCAAAGTTTGGGAGAGAAGAGGTATTAGATTGAATACCAAACTGAAGGTCTACAGAGCCATTGTGCTGACCTCATTGTTGTATGCCTGTGAAACATGGATAGTCTACCAGCGACATGCCAGCAAACTGAATCACTTCCCTTTGAACTGTCTTAGGAAGATTCTGAGGATCACCTGGAAGGATAAGGTACCAGAAACTGAAGTCCTTGCTTGAGGTGAACTGTCAAGCATTCAAACTTTGCTTCAGAGAGAACAACTCCGATGGGTTGACCATCTTGTTTGAATGCAAAAGGTATGCTTGTCAAAAAGACAATTTTATGGAGAACTCATATGGTGGTCAAAAGAAGCAATACAAGGACACTTACAAGGTCTCTCTCAAGAACTTTGGATTTGACTGTGCAACATGGGAGACATTGGCACAGAACTGCTCGGCATGATAAGCCCACATCAGAAAGGGTGCTGTGCTCTATGAGCAAAGTAGAATTGAGACAGCACAAAGTAAACATAGGATGTGCAAATTTGGAGTATTCATCCAAAATTTCACATAGATTCTGTGTGCCTAACCTGTGGTAGAGCATTTCAAGCTTGTATTGGTCTGATCAGACACAGTCAGACACACTGAAATTTCACTTCATCATAGTGATGTCATTTTGGTCCTCTTCAAGAACAAAGGACAACAGCCAATATGTAAGTATGTATCTGTGTGTGTGTATGTATAAACATAAATATGTGTGTATATGCATGTGTATATATAGTGTATATGTGTGTGTTTCTTGTTTTAACCAATTTAGATATGAGCTTCAAGCTTTGTCTGCACTACTACCCCCAACACTCTCATTCTACATTTTCCCCTAAACTGTAAAAGCTCTTCCTTGCATGCTTCTTTTATAAGACAATTTTCATCATTCTTTCTCTTCCTGCCCCTTTCTCTGAAGAAATTATGTTGAGTCGGTGAAAAACAAACATAATTGACTCACTCCCACACTCTTTCTATGTTGGATCCTTCTAACTGCCCTGATAATTCTTAGAAGTTCTTAGAAGATGTGCATCACCTTTCTCCTTCCTTTCATATATGGAAAGGTAACCTTGTTGAATACCTAATGATTTTTCTTTCGTACTTAACTTTCTTATATTTCCCTTGAGTCTTGTATTTGAAAATCAAATTTTCTATTCAACTCTGGTCTTTTCATAAGGAATGCTTGAAAGTATTCTATTTCATTAATTGTCCATTCCACCCCTGAAGGATTATATTCAATTTTGCTGGGTAGGTTATTCTTGATTGTAGTCTCAGCTCTTGCCTTTAAGATTATGATATTCAAAGTTCTCTGCTCCTTTAATGTGGTAATACTAGACTTGTGTAATACTGACTGTGGCTCCACATTATTTGAATTATTGCTTTCGAGCAGCTTGAAAGCCTTTTCTCTTTGATCTGTGAGCTCTGGAGTTTGGCCATAATAGGTCTGGGAGTTTTTATTTTGGTATTTCTTTTAGGCAGAGATTGGTGGATTGTTACAAATTTCTATTTTGTCTTCTGATTTAAGGATATCAGGCAGCTTATTTTTAAAAATATGATGATTATGCTCTTTCTTTGATCAGGGTTTTCAGATAGTTCATTAATTGTTAAATTATCTCTCCCTGATCTATTTTCCAGATCAATTGTTTTCCAATGAGATATTTCACACTTTCTTATTTTTATTTTTCATTCTTTTGAATTTGTTTAATGTTTTCTTAGCGTCTCATGGGATCACTAGCTTCTATCTGTCCAATTCTAATTTTTAAGGAATTATTTATTTTCACTGAAGTTTTGTATCTCTTTTTCCATTTGGGTCATTTTGCTTTTTAATAAATTATTTAATTCAGTGAAGTTTTGTATCTCTTTTTTCCATTTGGACAGTTGTGTTTCTTATTTTCTTCGATATTTTTTCTTCCACTACTTTTTTTCTGCTACTGCTCTTATTTGATTTTTAAACTGATTTTTTTAGCTCTTCCAGGAATTCTTATAGGAATTATGCCCAATTTCCATTTTTTCCTCTTTGAGGCTTTGCTTGTAGCTGTTTTGACTCATTGTATTCCTCTGATCTTGATCTTCTCTAACACCATACTAGATTTTTTTTGGTCAGGTACTTTTTCTTTATTTTATTTACATTCAACAATAGGCAACTGAAATATAGATAAAAATAACTGCAAAATAAATAGTCTAATCCTAAAGAATAAGTGGATTAAATAACAAATCACCAAAACAATAATTTCATTAAAAAGAACAACAACAATGAGACAACAAACCAAAATTTATGGGATTCAGCCAAAGCAGTACTTAGGGGAAAATCCATTTCTCTAAATTGATATATCAGCAAAATGGAAAAGGAATAAGTTGATAAATTGGGCATGTATTAAAAAAACTATAAAAAGAATAAATAAAAATTCCAAATTGAGCAACAAAATGGATATCTGAAAAATCAAAGTTTACATTATTGAGATTGAAAAAAAACTTTGAACTAACAAAAAAACTATGAGCTGATTTTATGAAAAAAACAAAAAGAGAGAAAAACCATTTGGTTAATTTGATTAAAGAAAAAGAAAGAAGAAAAGCAAATATTCAGTATCAAAAACAAAGAGTGAAATCACCACCAATGAAGAAGTGAAAGGAATCATGAACTATTTTGCCAAACTATATGCCAATAAACCTGACAATCTGATCAAAATGGATGAATATTTACAAAACTAAAATTTATCTAGATAAACAGATCAGAAAATAGAAAGTGTAAATAAATCCATCCTAGAAAAAGAACTTGAATAAACCATTAATGAACTCCCTGGGAAAAAATCTTCTGGGCCAGATGGGCTCACCAGTGAATTCTACCAAACATATAAATTATTAAAAAAAAAATAGGTAAAGAAGGGGTCCAATCAAACTGCTTTTATGACACAAATATGGTACTGATACCTAAACCATGAAGAAATAAAAAAGAATAATGGAGGTGGAGCCAAGATGACTGCATAACAGCATAGATTTTCTAGAGCACTCTCACGAAGCCCAGTTGAACACCTGTAAAAATGGCTCTAAATAAATTCTGGAGCTTCAGAACCCACAGAAAGATGGAGTGAAGATAATCTCCAGTCCAAGACATCCTGGAAGGTCACTGAGAAATGTCTATTACCCAAAGCTGGGAGCAAAGCACAGTCCAGCATGGGCTGTGCTGGAACAGACAGGACCTGAGAAGGCCTTGGGGGAACTGAATCTCTTGCATCTGTGGTGGTTTCCAGACTTCATGACCCCAAAATGCTGAGGATAAATTGGAAGGTCAGTGGGAAAAGTCTGTGTGCCAGAGCAGGAGAGTGGAGTGGTCCAACCCCAGCCCAAGGGCAGCTGAGGGGAAAGAGGGGAGAGGAACCCAGAACAGGCACAGAAACAGCAGGGGCAACTTCACCCACTGTTTCTGGAGCTCTAGGCCCACAAATAATGGGGAGATCGAGCAGCTGACAATACACCCCCACCCCCACTGGAAGGAGAGAACTACCTTGACAAAGAGTTCAAAAGTCAAGTAAATGGCTGGGAAAATGAACAAAAACTAGAAAAAAAGAATCAGACTACAGAATCTTATTTTGGTGACAAGGAAGACCAAAGCATGCAAACAGAAGAAAAAAAAAATCAAAGCTCCTCTATCCAAAGCCTCCAAGAAAAAATATGAATTGGTCTCAGTCCATGGAAGAGCTCAAAAAGGATTTTGAAAATCAAGTAAGAGAAGTAGAGCAAAAATTGGGAAGAAAAATGAGAGTGATGCAAGAAAATCATGAAAAGTGGGTCAACTACTTGCTAAAGGAGACCCAAAAAAGACTGAAGAAAATTACACGTTAAAAAATAGACTAACCCAAATGGCAAAAGAAATCCAAAAAAGCCAATGAGGAGAATAATACCCTAAAAAGCAGAATTGGTGAGATAGAAAAGGAGATCCAAAAGCTCACTGAAGTAAATAATTCCTTAAGGATATAAAAGGAGTAGATGGAAGCTAATGACAGTGAAAAATCAAGGAATGAAAAAATAGCACACAATGTGAAATATCTCATTGGAAAAAACAACTGACCTGGAAAATAGATCTAGGAGATACAATTTAAAAATTATGGGACTACCTGAAAGCTATGATCACAAAAAAAGCTTAGATGTCATCTTTCATAAAATTATCAAGGAAAACTTCCTTGATATTCTAGAACAAGAGGATAAAATAAATAATGAGGGAATCTACCAAATACTTCCTGAAAGAGATCCCAAAACAAAAACTCCTAGGAATATTGCAACCAAATCCCAGAGTTCCCAGGTCAAGGAGAAAATAGCGCAAGCATCCAGAAAGAAACAATTCAAGTATTGTGGAAATACAATCAGGAAAACACAAGAGCAGCTTCTACATTAAAGGATCAAAGGACTCAAAATATGATATTTCAGAATTCAAAGGAGCTAGGATTAAAAGCAAGGATCACGTACCCTGCAAAACTGGGTATAATACTTCAGGGGAAAAAATGGAATTTCAATGAAATAGAGGACTTTCAAGCACTCTTGATGAAAAGACTAGAGCTAAATAGAAAATCTGACTTTCAAACACAAGAATCAAGAGAAGCATGAAAAGGTAAACAGGAAACAGAAACCATAAGGGACTTACTAAAATTGAACTGTTTACATTTCTACATATAAAGATAATATCTGTAACTCTTGAAACTTTTCTCAGTATTTGGGTAGCTGGAGGGATTATGTACATATAGTCAGAGGGCACAGGGTGAGGTGAATTGGAAGGCATGATACCTAAAAAATAAAATTAAGGGGTGAGAGAGGAATATGTTGAGAGGAGAAAGGGAGAAATGTAATGGGGCAAATTATCTCTCATAAAAGAGGCAAGAAAAAGCTTTTTCAATGGAGGGGAAAAAAGAGGGAGGTGAGAAGGAAAGAGTGAAGCTTACTCTCATCACATTTGGCTTAAGGAGGGAATAATATACACACTCAATTTGGTATGAAAATCTATCTTACATTACAGGAAAGTATGGGAGAAGGGGATAAGTGGGGTGGGGGAATGAGTAATTAGAAGTTAACACTTTTGGGGAGGGACAAGGTCAAAAGAAAGAAGAGAATAAATGGGGGCAAGATAGGATGGAGGGAAATATAGTTCGATGACGTGACTTTTTTTGGACATCTTTTGCATAACTACACATGTATAACCTATATTGAATTGCTTGCCTTCCCAGTGGGAATAGGTAGGGAGGAAGGGAGAGAAGTTGAAACTCAAAGTTTTAAAAACAAATGTTAAAAATTGCTTTTACATGAGACTGGGAAAAATAAATACAGGTAATGGAGTACAGAAATCTATCTTGCCCTACTAGAAAATTGAGGAGATGGGGATAGGGGAAGGGAGGGTAGATTGGAGGAAAGGGCAATCAGAATACACTGTGTATTGGGGTGGGGGAGGGGAGAGATGGGGAGAAAATTTGGAACTCAATCTTATGGAAATGAATGTTGAAAACAAAAAATTAATTAATTAAAATTAAAAAAAACAGAGAAAAATTACAGACCAACTTCCCCCAATGAATATTTTTGCAAAAATTTTGAACAAAATACTAACAAGGCAATTACAGTAATACATCATCAGAATTACACACTATGACCAAGTGGGGTTGATACCAGGAATAGAGGGTTTGTTCAATATTAGGAAAACTATCAATATAATTGACCATATCAATAACAGAACCAACAATAATCATATGATTATCTTAATAGATGATGGGAAAGCTTTTTGACAAAATGTAGGATCCATTCCTCTTGAAAACACTAGAAAGCATAGAAATAAAGGGAATATTTCTGTGAATGACAACCATTTTCTATCTAAACTATCAGCAAATTTTAACTGTAATGGAGATAAGCTAGAAGTTTTCCCAATAAGATCAGGGTTAAAATAACCTCTTACACAATATAGTAGTAGATATTTTTTCTTTTGGCCATAGCAATATGAGAAGAAAAAGAAATGAAGAAATCAGAATAGGCAATGATAAAACAAAACTATCACTTTTCCCAGATGATATGATATTATACTTAGAGAACCCTAGAGCATCAACTAAAAAAAAAAAAGATACTTGAAATAATTAACAACTTTAGCAAGTCCACATAAATCATCAGCATTTCTTTATATGACAATAAAGTCCAGCAGTAAAAAAGCAAAAGAGAAATTCTATTTAAAATATCCTATTTAAAATATATTGTAAACAATATAAAATACTCAGGAGTCTATCAAGACAAACCCAGGAACTATACAAACACAATTACAAAATACTTTTCATACAAATAAAGTCAGATCTAAACCACTGGAAAGATATCAATTGCTCCTAAGCAGGCTGAACCAATATAATTATAAAGATAACTCAGCCTAAATGAATTTGCCTATTCAGTGCCACACCAATCAAACTACCAGTTATTTTACAGAGCTAGAAAAAAAGGATAACAAAATTCATCTGCTAGAACAAAAGATGAAGAATATCAGGAAATTAATAAAAAATACAAAAGAAGGTGGTCTAGCAATATCATATCTCGAACTATATCATAAAGCAATTAATAATCAGAACTATCAGGTACTGACTAAGAAATAGAGTGGTAGACGAGTAGAATAGATTATGTACACAAGACATAGGAGGCAATGACCATAGTAACCTTGTGGTTGATAAACCTAAAGACCCCAGTTTTGGGGATAAGAATTCCATATTTGACAAAAACTACAGGAAAACTGGACAACAATAGGAAACAAACTAATTATTGACCAATATCTCACACTGTATATCTAGATAAGTTCAAAATGCATTCATGGTTTAGACGTAGAGAGTTCCATTTGCAAATTAAAAGAGGAAGGAATAGTCTACCTGTCAGATCTATGGGGCAGGGAAGAATTCACGACCAAACAAGAGAAAGAGAGTATTACAAAATGTAAAATAAATAATTTTGATTATTTAAAAATCATTTGTATAAACATAACCAATGCAACCATAATTAGAAGGAAAGCTGGGAAACAATCTTTACAGCAAATGTCTCTAATAAAGGCCTCATTTCTCAAATACATAAAGAATTGAGTCAAATTTATAAGAACACAAGTCAGTCTCCAAATGATAAACTGTCAAAGGACATGAATAGGCCATTTTCAGAGGAAGAAATTAAAGGTATCGATAGTCACATGAAAAAATGTTCTAAATCAGTATTGATTGAAGAAGTGCTTTAAATCACTTTTGATTAGAAAAATGCAAATTAGAGCAACCTAAGGTACTACCTCACACCAATCGGATTGGTTGATACGATAAAAAAGGGAAATAATGAATATTAGAGAGCATGTGGAAAAATTGAGACACTGATGCACTGTTGCTACAGTTGTGAACCAATCCAACCATTCTGGAGAACAATTTGGAACTACACCCCATGGACAGCCAAATTGTGCAAACCCTTTGATCCAGCAATATCACTACTAAGTCTGTATCTTAAGGCAATCATTAAAAAGTGGAAATGACTCACATATGCAAAAATATTTACAGCAGCCCTTTTTGTTGTGGCAAAATATTGGAAATTGAAGGGATAGCAATCAATTGAGGAATAGCTGAATAAGCTATGGCATATGAATGTAATGGAATGTTATCATGCAATAAGAAATGATTAACAAGTAGTTTTCAGAAAACCCTGGAAAGATCTGCACAGACTGATGAAAAATGAAATGAGCAGAACCAAGAAAACACTGTATACAGTATCAGCAACACTGCATGATGATTAACTACAAACAACTCAGATCTCAACAGCACAGTGATCCAAAATAAGGGCAAAGGACACACAAAGGAAATTCTATCCATATCCTGATAAAGAACTGATGGACTCTGAATGCACATTGAGTTATATTTTTGTCACTTTATTTTTCTCATATTTTTTATGTTTCTTCTTTCACAATTGTGCCTTATGTGGATATATATATGTATATATATACATGTATATTTACATAATAGCACACGTGTAAACTATATTAAAACTGCCTGCCATTTTCAGAAGAGGAGAGGGGGAGAAAATTTTGGAACTCAAAATCTTATAAAAGTGAATGCTAAAAATCTTCCTGACATAACTGGGGAAAAATGAGATACTACTAAAAAAGATCACTTCACATTTTGTCCCCTTTGAGGCTTTGCTTGTAGCTGTTTTGACTTCATTGTCTTCCTCTGAACTTGTGTATTGACCTTCTCTGTCACAATAGTAGGTTTTTTTAAATGGTCAGATTCTTTTTGTTTGTTTGCTCAATTTCCCACTCAATTTCTTTATTTGGAACTTGATAATAACGTTGGGCTCTGTTCCCAGGGAGGGGCGAGGTGTTAGGGGAAGAGGCTCTATCTATCTCAACCTGCGAATTTTTTTTTTTTTTTGTCTTGCTGTTTTCAGAACTAGTTCTTGGGCTTGGGAAGTTTTCAGTGTTTCCAAGGTTGTGTAACCTAGGAAAAGGTATGGTCACTTCTCTTTTTTGTCTATAATCCTTCCCAAGGAATGATGCTTGATAGCTTGAAATTACAATCAACATTTTTCCTCAGGGCTCCCGCTGTCTTGGGACCTAAAATAATACTGTTCCACAGTCCTGATCCCTTAAGGCCAGAAGTGATACTGCACCTCAGGTTTTGTGTTCTCTCTTGACAGAAAGCATTCCTCTCCACTCTTGAACTATGATCCAGAAGTGGATACAGGCAACGGAGGTGACAAAAAACATTTTAACTACCCCAAGGGTAACCTATAATCTCTTTCTGAGCAGTAGGTAGTTTCCCTTTACTGTCTCTGGCTTGAAAGGCCCTGAAGCTGCTGCTGCTGCTTTTGTCACCAGCACCTAGACCCACCACTGGTGTTTCATCCATGTGGGTTCTGGGCCAGCCTCCTCACCTCATGTCCTAGATCTCTCTTTCCCTCCTCTATTGTTTTTGACTAAAAGAATGTCTCACTCTGACATTCTGTTGGTTCTGCCACTCCAGAATTTGACTGGAGGAATTATTTTAAAGTTGTTTGGAGGAGAAGGTTGGGAGAGCTAAGCTTTCTCTACCATCTTGACTCTGTCTTTTTCTTACTTCTACTGATATCTAACTGAAAGAAAAGAGGGCAGCCAATCCATAAAGGTTGTCTAATTGATAGATAAAAAGAAACTCACAACTACTTTTTAGAATATAGGAAAGTGACTAACAGGTAGAAGTTATACTCAAAAGCTCTTTTATAGTGGCTTAAATTAAAAATAAGAGAACAATCCTAAAACCAACTGCCATTTCTCTTGTAAGTCACCAGCACAAAATTTCCTTTCCACAATAAAGTCATTGTTGAACTCAGTGAAAACCAATTGCCTTACAATCTAGTTATATGTCTGTGAAGAAATCACTCTGCTTGGAAATTGCTCAGTTCAAATGTATTGCAGGATATAGAAAGGGGAAAAAAATGTCTGGATCAGCTAACAAGTATAAGCTCATTCTGAAAGCTACCAGAAAGACTGATACATAATTTGTGTAAAAAAATACAAAAAATACAAAATAAATCCCCCAAATTTATTCTATGGAGATTGATAAGGACAAGGAAAAAACAGGGTAAATGTAATAGTAGATGGTTACCAGGGAAACCTTTCCCTGACTAGAAGAAGACAGAAATGTACTGTAAGTACACACCATACATAATTCTGCACTCTCTATTTGCTTATCTTACTTCAAACTATGTGAAGTCAAGCTGAGTTGTAGTGGTAAGAAAATGATGGTGAAATCAGTTTGGTATAATGGAAAGAGAGGAATTGAGATGTTAATGAACTAGGTCTTTAATTTAAACCTGAGTTTGAACTCATATTACTGAGTATAAAACCCAGCCTCTAACGCTTCCTATCTTTGTAACTTTGGACAAGTTACTTATTCTTTCTGGGCCTCATTTTTCTCAACTGCAAATTAAGGAAGTTGTTCTAGATAGCATCTAATGTCCCTTTCAGCTTTATATTTAATTATTTATGAATAATGACCTGAACTCAAATCTGAGTTAGACTTAATAGTACACATACAACCTTTAGTGAGAAAAATTTTCTTCAATTTTCAGTTTCTACTTCTATAAAATGAATTCTAAGACCCTTTATTTTTCTCTAAATTTTGTGATGTAAAGGAAATGTGTGTGTGTGTGTGTGTGTGTGAGAGAGAGAGAGAGAGAGACAGTAGAGAGAGACAGAGAGATACACAGAGAGAGACAGAAATATCTACAAAAATGAAAAGATGTGGGGAGTACAGAATTATTGGGAGTGCTCTTACAGGGACAGTTAATGTCTTTTTACATGAAGCACACTGGGAAAAAATAAACCAGGTCAAATTTCTAAAAACATGGAAATTATCCAAAGCCTTTTGAATTTAAGATGCAATTCTAGATGAATTTCTTAAATCTGTTGAATATGGATACAAAGTAAGATTAAGCAATTATTTATGAGACTTGAAGTTAGGATTAAGAAATGTATTGTATCATCAGCTTCACTTCTTCAAATCCTGCTCTACATTAGGTTACCTTAGTTGATGATTAGGTAATCATTTATTATGTTATTTTTAAATAGATATACTATATATGCATACACACATATCAACTCCTTACCAAAAACATTCACACAAAAAGTAAAGACAAAACTGGAAAAAAAATATAGAATTATCATGTAGTAGAATCATGTGTATGGGCAGCTAAGTGGCTCAATGGGTAGAGTGCCTAACCTAGAGTCAAGAAGACTAATCTTCATGAGTTCAGATCTGGCCTCAAACACTTTCAAGCTATGTGACCTTAGGCAAGTCAGTTAGCTGCTTTTTCCTCAGTTTCCTCATCTGTAAAATGAGCAAGAAAAGGAAAGAACAAACCATTCTGGTATCTTTGCCAAGAAACTCCAAAGGAGGTCACAAAGATTTGGACCTGGCTGAAAATGACATGATGTGCTTATATCCACAAAAATATAACTTCTAGAAGAAGTCTTCTAATATACCAAGTATATCCATTCTGGAGGATTTATGGAAGGATAGAGACAAGAATCATATTAAATGAAAAAGTCTGGATGTAAGGCCATTTGAACTGAGAAAGAATTCCTCCATCAATAAGATTATATTTCTACCGAAGTACTGAAATATTTTAGACCAAAAAAAAGTTGTCTATGTGTTCTCTTCTTATGTTCTCTTAGCTCTGGAAAATACTATTCATTTAGAAGAATGCTTCTTAAATTGTGGGTTGTGATCCCCTATGGGAACAGTAAAACTCTTCTGAACACACAATGATTAAAACTTAATTCAAACATAATAAACCCAAGGTGTTTCTGGCAGTACTTGACTATGTTGTATTCGTTCTGAACACAAAACATGTGCACTTTGAATAGCGCATGTCCTCAGGTCATGAAAATGGCACCACAAGTGGAAAAAGTTTAAGAAGTCTTGATTTAAACTAAGCTTCTGGAACCTAATACCTTTTTGCTGGATCTTCATCCAGGTTACTACAGCTAAAATCAAGTCTCTTCTAGCATAAACATCACCATGCTGATTGATTCAGTTTTTGATAATGAAAACCTTGTTAGCTCCTTCACTTGCCTCTCCCTTCTGACTGGAAAGCTAGAGAGCAAAAGCATAAACTCTTCCCTAAGTCTTCCTTTATAGACGACTCAGAACTTGGAGAACTTTCCAGGTAATGTTCCATTTTCCCATCAGCATCTCTGCTTAGTTCTGACTCAATAGAATATTGTTCCTTTTTCCTGGCTACCTTCTCATGGTTAGCTCCCCATCATTGATTTTCATTTCCTTTTGTATATTGTTTTTGCCTATTAGATTTCCAGTTCCTTGAGAGCAAAACCTACCTTTCTTTTTCTTATTTGTGACCACAGAGCTTAGCACATTGCCTGATACCTAGTAGGCACCTGATGTTTATTTAATTGAATTGGACTGAAAGCATGAGACATGCTTCTCTACACTCTGTAGAAGGAAAGTATGCTACACATATGCAATGAGGCATAGAGAATTAGACATGGATGGGAAAAAAAAAAGATGACCAGAAGTTTTCACTACATCATGTTATCTATTTTAGAAAAGTGAATCAAAATGTACCATGGCTAGTAGGAACCTAGGCATGAGTCAATTAACAAAAGAACTTCTGTCCTTATTTGTGATGTTAGAAAAAGTCTGTTCTTAGACCAGTTGCCTAGCACACAATGCCAATTCACTTAACTCCATTACTTGTCAAGTTGCAAAAATATTGGTCTCAATGAGTGAAAAGCTTGAAACTATTTTTTTTCCAGAAAGGAATTTATATTACTTTTGAATAGATTCTATAATTCAAAGCCAGGTAATAAAGTTTCCCCAGTGGGGAGGATTACTGAGCTCTGCTTTAATGAACTCATGGGATTGATTTATGATTTGTACATCCAATGAAGATAGCAGTATACAAAGTATTTTTTTTCAAATTTATTAATTTATTTGTTTTCAGTTTTCAACATTCACATTCCTAAGTTTTAAATTTTCTCCCCCTCCATCCTGAAGATGGCATGCAATCTTATGTGGATTCTACACATGCATTCCTATTAAGCACATTTTCACATTAGTCATGTTGCATGGAATTATAGTGAATGGGAGAAACCATGAGAAAAACAAAATATAGCAGAAGAGAAAATAGTCTACTTCCCTCTGCATTCTGACTCCATAGTTCTTTCTTTGGATGTGGATGACATTTTGCATCATGAGTCCTTTGGAAATGTTTTAGGTCCTTGCATTGATGAAAAGGGCAAAATCTATAAAATCAGTCCTTGCAAACAGTGGCTGTTACTGTGTACAATTTTCTCCTGATTCTGATCACTTCACTCAGCATCAGTTCATATAAGTTCTTCCAGGTTTTTCTCAAGTCTGCTTGTTCATCATTTCTTATAGCACAATCATATTCCATTACATTCATATACCACAACTTGTTCGGCCATTCCCCAATTGATGGGCATCCCCTTGATTTTCAGTTCTTGGCCACCACAAAAAGAGCTGCTCTAAATATTTTTCCACATGTGGGTACTTTTCCCATTTTTAAGATCTCTTTGGGATACAACCTGAGAAGCATTATTGCTGCTGGGTCAAAGAATATGCACATTTTTATATCCCTTGGGGCATAGTTCCAAATTGCTCTTCAGAATGGTTGGATCAGCTCACAGTTCCACCAATAATGAATTAGCATTCCAACTTTCCCTCATCTCCAACATGTATCATTTTCCTGTTTTGTCATGTTAATCAATCTGATAGATGTGATATGGTACCTCAGAGTTGTTTTGATTTGCATCTCTCTAATCAATAGTGATTTAGAGTATTTTTTTTTCCGTAAGAATATAGATAGCTTTAATTTCTTTCTCAGAAAACTGCTTTTTGACCATCTATCAATTGGGGAATGACTGGTATTCTTGTAAATTTGACTTAGTTCTCTATATATCTTAGAAATGAGGCCTTTATCACAGACACGAGTTGTAAAAATTCTTTCCCAGTTTTCTGCTTCCCTGCTAGTCTTGGTTGTATTGGTTTTGTTACCGTAAAAGCTTTTCAATTTGATGTAATCAAAATTATATATTTCACATTTTATAATGTTCTCTATCCCTTCTTTGGTCATAAATTCCTCAATTCTCCATAAATCTGACAAACGATTCCTTGCTCCCCTAATTTGTTTATAGTATCAACTTTTATACCTAGATCATGTACCCATTTGGACTTTATTCTGGTTTTTAGTGTCAGGCATTGGTCTATGTCCAGTTTCTGTCACACCATTTTCCAGTTTTCCCAGAAGTTTTTGTCAAGTTCTTATCCCAGAATCTGAGGTCCTTGTTGTTTATCAAACAATAGATTGCTATATTCATTGACTACTGTGTCTTATGTACATAATTTTTTCCGCTTTGATGACTGCTACTTGTATACAAAGTATTTTAAACAAAGTTATACTAAATTTAGGCACACATTCACTTCATCCTAATGGAATCTGCTGGTTCCAAGGCAAAACTGGGTAAAGGTATTATGGCATGGGTGGAGGGGAGTTACCCTTTCACATGGCAATGAATTTCTAAATTAATAATACATTGAAGTATGTTATATAGGGGTTTAAAAATATTAAAGTAGGGAAGAGATGGCAAAATATATATTAATGACTTTATTATAATTTTTTTTTTAAATCTCATAAGGAAACATAAAAACACTACTAAATAACCCGTGTGATGTTTTATTTCAGCTGATTAAGGCCTAATATTTACATAGGTTATTGAGATATGCATTGCCAATTCCTTTTTAAAGAGAAATATTGGGGCAACAGAAATAACATTGGATTTGGAGTCAGAGGTCAGAAGAACTGGATTTTAATTTAGGCTTTGCCACCTAGCAGCTGAGTGACCTTCGGGAAAACTACCTAATATTTCTGGGCCTCAGTTTCCTTCCTGTACAAAAAAGGAGTGTGACAATATGGTCAATAAAGTCCATTCCAGCTTTAAATCTAGAATTCTATGGAAAAAGTTCAGGTAATATTAAGTTATGCCAGTATTTTAAGTATTCCCCCATACTCTTATTTACACTAATAGACCTTTTAAAAAAATCCTTTTTTTTGAGGAGTACAGAATGTCAAATTTTGACTCATTCTTTCTTGTAATCATGTAACCAATAGACTGAATTGGATCTGAAGAATACAGAAATAGAGTTTTATTTTAATTTTTAAAAAATCTTTTAAAATAATTCAGATTTATTTTCCTAAGCTTTCTTCTGTGAAACACGTTTCTAAAAATCATTCATAGTGCATGGGAAGAATTTTTGGGTTGGAAGTGTTAATTAATGTGCATGACATAGAGAGAACAGGGAAAAGGTTAGAACTGATGTTTCTGCTAATAGCATTTCTAAAAATAGAAATTTTGGGTAGCAATTCTCTTTCATGTTAGTTAACCATCATGTCAAAATACTGGAATTAGTCCTAAGATATAGTAGATAGCAAAAAAAATATACCTGTTGACTTTGAAGGGACAGATGATACTCATATTGTTTTCTCTTCTCATTGTTACTATTCTCCTTGAACATTTAGAAAAAGAAAATTTGTCCTTTCTCTCTTCCCCTTCACCCCAGCCCCACACAGATACAATAGTTTTCTATGACTGAGAACAACAGGGAAAGCTCATTCAGAGCAGTTGAATAGGTGTGAACACTGAGCATAATAGGAAAAACAGTTGAATTCTGTTCATATATTGTCCAACTTGCCTGGCCAACTCAAAATTCTGTTTTACTTTACAGTATAAGCCAGTTTTCCTCATAGTAATACTATAAAGTAGGTAACATAGGTATTAATATCCCCATTTTTAGGATGAAGAAACTGAGACTGCCACACTAAACAACCTGCCCAAAGTCATATATCTAGCCAGTAGCAGAGGTAAGATATCCACTCAAGTTTGCCTCCCATGTCCAGGACCCTTCCCACAAGACCATGACTGGGAATATTAGGGAACATGGGAACTCTCTAACTTTAATCTTCATCAGCACCTTGGTTCCCTACATGGAACAATAGAAGCAAGTGTCCCAAACAATTACCCTCAAAGTTCCTCTTTGGTAGTAGAATTCTTATCCTTCAAACCTCATTTCAAAAAAACTATTCATTTAGGTTTTGTCATTTGTTGAACCCAAGATTTCATTGGCTTCTTCTATAACATGCTGGATGACAGTGTAAATGAGCTAATAAATCAACTTTGTCAATCATTCCATACAACTTAAGGGAAAAGCAGTGTTTTGTTCCTCTCCATAGGGGAGAAAAATTAAAATGGTCTGAACCACGAAGATCTCCAGATGAATCCTCTTCTGATACTTGACCATGATCTAGAGATGACCTTGTGGTCTTTAAGGGTGATGCTATCAGGATATTAAATCTGACAGGACCTACCAAAATCGAAAAATCTTCAGGCACAGGCTTGGTAACAGAATCTATCCAATGGAGAGTCAAACTAAGGATGATGACATTCACCAGGACATCCTCTTCCTCCTCTGTGGAATTTAATGTCCTTTTGAGCACAGATTGTTTTCCCTTCATCTTTCTATCACTAGAGCTGAGCACATAGTAGATGATAAGAAATCTATGTTTATTAAATCCTCGTTCAATTCAATGGAAATTTGGCAGTTTTGCTACCCATAAAATTAGCAAAACTACAAAATGCTCCTCAGTTCCATGAGCCACTTCCTAATTTTGCAGTGACAATTCTAGAGGCAGAAAAGAGGGCAAAGAGTCACATAATCATTAGAATACAGACATAATTTACCTGTTCATACTTGTACTATGCAATCTTCGTCATTAGTCAATAAGTTGACACACTACAGGAGGAACTAAATGAATATTGATGCCATTGAAATATACCAAGAACTGGAATAATGGGTGGATGTTCCATGTAGAAGTTATAGAATAAGATACAGAATCACACAGATGAGAAAATGCGGATGGGTCATAACAGTGGAGTGAATATTACAGTGACAAAATTAAAGATTTAGATCTAACCAAGAAGTGAAAGGAGCATGAATGGCATCACTATCATTTTAAGGACACTATTGGATAGTCCAATGAATGTGTGTGTGCGTGTGTGTGTGTGTGTGTGTGTGTATTTACAGTCTCTCAGTTCAAATTCTGTCTCTGATGATTACAACTGATCAGAGGGTAGGGCAAGTCACTTAACTTCTCTGGCCTCAATCTCCTTAATTTAATAAAATTAGGGAGTTGGTTTATAACTGACTCTCTCTTTCTCCCTCTCCATATATATATATATATATATACCCATGTACATATATACACATATATGTATATATACATACATATGTATATATAAATACACACATATACATAATAATGAATTTTTATATAATTGTACATATACATACATAAAATTCCATAATCCTATAAATATTCACTATGGAAGTAGAAGGAAAAACCATGAAAACAAATTTCTATTCAAAGTACATGTGAGTGTATCTTATAATACATGGCATTTCTATAATTTTATGTGTGTAGGAAACACTCATTGTGGGAACTTCTTTTGCAGTACAGAAAATCTCTCCACTAATAGGCACATGTAAACTTATTGCTTAGTAAATGGGTGATAGGGAGGTTCTTGAAACAGTATAAGATTAAATGTTTGAGAAGAAGATTATACTGAAGATCTTTCTGGTTTAGGTTATTCAAATTTCTCTACATGGTAGATAGGAATCAAACAGTTATTATTAAATGTGGGAAACAGGATTTGAACTCAGGTCTTCCTAATTCCAAAAAAGTCCAATATTCTATTTAAGACATCACACTTCCTATCCCTCTTCATAACTACATACACATCTATGTATGCACACACACAAATATAGGGAAAGTATTTTAGCACTGGAAGACAACTTAGAAATTATTTAGTCCAAAGTCCTCACTTTAAAATTCTATAGAAATAAAGGCACATAGTTGCACATCTAATTGGTGGAAGATCTATAATTAGAATCTGGGTCCTCTTATGTCCCATCTAGGGCTCTGAATGGATATTAATTTCAATGGACAGGACTATGTACTGGAGAGAGTATGATATGGGGAAAAGATAAACATAGTTCTTCATCCTGAGCAAGTCATTTAACCCCCTACTTCAGATTTCTCCTCTATAAAGCAGAGGTAGATGAATGACTTCTCTTATCCCTGCTAGTTGTAATGATCTGCATGCACACACACACACACACATACCTCAGTGTATGCCTGGTTCAGGTCAGTTACCCTGTGGAATATGTTGGTTTGATTGAATCACGTCAACATTTTACCTTCTCTTTCCTCCTTGATTCCTCCCCATGTCATTATTCCCCAAGACACCACTTTACACTTGGCTTCCTTGTCCCTTTTTCTGTTTTGTTGTAGAAAAGCCAAATGGAAAAGTAATCTCTAAATGGGTCTGCATCCCACAGAGAATTTACTTAGATGACATTCAAATCTGTTTTTAAATTTTCAGCAGCATGGTACGAAATCATATAGTCATTATACCTCAGATTTGACAGGTCTTTCTCAGCATGTAGAGCAGAAATTAGGTTCAAGAGTATTTATTGAAATGTGAGGTTTCACTTACCACTATGATATTTGTGACAATGGGGAGAGACAGCAGATTGGGAAGTCTGCAATGTGTCTCCGTATTGTGATTACATGATTCCCTAATGGTGGATCACCAAGTTCAAATATTTAAAACTGGAACAATGAACCCTTTAAAAAAGAACTTCAAGACTATCAGTGTTTGCATTTGTTCAAACAAAGCCACTTAGTGCACACAGCAATCACATTTCAGAAAGAAAAGAGGACTGCACACTGAATAAGTTTCAAAATGGATTTGAAGACAAAGGATCCAATCAAGCAGAATTCAATTAGGCAGAAAGTAGACTTTCCAGCAGTCTTGCCTGAAAGTAAAATGTACCTAAAGTTTCAAAACTTCCAGGGGAACCATCAAGAATCAAAGTTTGAATTGACAGGAAAAAGGAAGGAAGGAAGGAAGGAAGGAAGGAAGGAAGGAAGGAAGGAAGGAAGGAAGGAAGGAAGGAAGGAAGGAAGGAAGGAAGGAAGGAAGGAAGGAAGGAAGGAAGGGAAAAGAAAGAGGGAAGGAAAGGAAAAAGGGAAGGAAGGAGGGAAGGTGGAAAGGAAGGAGGGAAGGAAGGAAGAAAGGAGGGAAGAAGGGAAGGAAGGAAGGAAAGATTTATTTAGACACTATGTGCCAGATCTTGTGCTAAGCACTTTACAAATACTACCACATTTGGTCCTCACAACCCATTATTATCCCTGCCTTATACTTAGACTTTTCCACTTTCTATATTACACAGGAAACTGAGGGAGACAGAGATTAAGTTACTTCCCCAAGGTCACACAGTTGGAAAGCATCTAAAACTGAATTTGAACTTAGATCTTCTTGACTCTAAGCCCAGCATTCTATCCACTATTGCCAGCTAGTTGTGTCTTAAAGTGTTTGCTTTTGAATTTACTTTGATTCATTTATATCAAAGCAATCGCACTCTCCCTTTCTCTCTCTCCCTCTCTCTCTCTCTCTCTCTCTCTCTCTCTCTCTCTCTCTCTCTCTCTCTCTCACTCTCTGTCTCTCTCTGTCTCTCTCGTTCTTTGTCTCTTATTCACTCTCACATACACAGACACATACATACATGTGCGCATATGCAGTGTATGCTAACAAAATCTATGACAATATGACTTGATATTGACATCTGGCTCTTAACTTAGCAAGACATTTTAATATCCATTTTCTCTGCTGATTCTCATAGCAATCTTGTGATACGTATTGGCAGAGCAGATACTATTAATGGTGATTTGCCAACAAGTGAAGTGAAGCTCAGAGACATCGAGCCACTTGCCTATGGTCACAAAACAAATGGTTGAAGACATGTCCTGGTTTATGGTCTCTTGACCTTTTCACCTGACTTCACCAATCCAGGTATAGTGATCACATGAAGAACTTCGGAATTCTCCACATATTTTCATTTGCTTTGAATCAAACAAGCCTTTTCCCCCTAAGAATTCTGGAGCTTCTTGGATTCCTCTACCCAGCCTCCTTTGTATTATTGTGAATTTATTTTTCTCAAATGCACTCAGTCTTCAGAAATGACTATCTAGGAAATAATTCAAAATATCAAGATACCCAGAAACTTATTCTGCTTTGAAAGTAAGGTCACTACTATGAAGTTATTTTATGCACATAATCTCTTTCTTTCATTGGGCAGCTTTTTCACTCCATGTCCAATGCTTTATTTTAGTCATTGAGAAGCAGCTTAGTAGAAGAGATAGAGGACACCAGGACTTTGAGTTAGATCTGAACCCAGATTCTGCCTTTGAAATATCCAGTGGAGAAGAAGAAAGAGGACTGGATTTGGAATGAGCGGACTTGAGTTCAAATCCTAGCTCTCTCTGCCTCTTTCTAACTGTATGAACTTGGATAAGTCACTTGGACTCTCTGAATCTCAAATTCCTCATCAATAAAATCAGGGAGTTAGATTAGATAACCTAGATTTAAGGTCCTATGACTTATTTAGCTATATAACCACAAGCAAATAACTTAACATCTATGAACTGCACACAGTTCTCCAAGATATCTATTTTCCAATAGCACCAGAGAAATCACAGTTCATTAGAACAAAGACTGGACCTGTGACATGGCGCAGGGGATAGAATATTAGACCTGAAGCCATGAAGACCTGCATCCAAGTCTCACTTCAGATACTTATTATCTGTGTAGCCCTGATCAAGTCATTTAATTGCCACCTGCCTCCGTTTCTTTTTTTATAAAATGACAATACTAATAGAACCCACCTCCCAGGGTTGCTGTGAGGATAAAATGTGATACTATGTTTAATGTTCCTAGCAAACTTTAAAGCACTACATAAATTCTAGCAATTATTATTGTTGCCATTACTGTTATCACTATTAACTTATTCAGACACAAATTGTGATCCTGGGCAAACCACACAATATTCTCTTTCAGTCGGCTGTCTCATCTGTAAAATGGGGATAATTATAGCATCTCTCTGGCAGGGTTTTTGTGAGAATCAAAAGGGATAACACATGCAAAGAACTTTGCATACCTTAAACGACTATATAAATTCTTTCATTATTAGCAATATATGTCAATTTTCTTCTCTGCAACTTGCAATCTAAGAGACTCATCTAGAATAGGGCTTCTTAAACGTGGTCTACTTGTGACCCCTCCAGTACTTCTAAAACTGTGGGTCATGATGGGGCATGACCCGCAGTTTAAGAAGTGCTGGTCTAGAATGCTGGGAGATCTCTAGTCACTACACCACCCTATATCTCACAGATCAGACCCATTATTCTTTGAAATATTACATTCCTTAAAATGAACATCACCAGTTGCCTAGATAGTAAAAATTAAGGGTCTTATAGGGCAAGGGAAGAGTTCTAATACAAGAACAGGAAGACTATCACAAATTCAGGTATAATCTGTATAACTAAGTTCAAGTTACCAGGCCAATTTTCTGATCACCACCACAGAGAGCACTCATCCCTGTCCTCTAGCTCCTGATCCATCCAAAGTTGCCCAAGAAGTGATCAGTCAGGCTTTACTTCAGTTGACTTCAAATGTGGGTCAAGGACATCCCTTTCTTTTCTGATTGAAATGGTTTGGACAACTTTTACCTATGCCAGTTATTTTCTATCAACAGACTTCCATTTGCAGTTGACAAATATGTTCATATCTGTGGGGTACAAAATTTCCCCCAAAACAGCTGTGCAAAATTCAAAAATCTAGTATCATTACACCCATACCAATTTTTGAAGGCAAGGCGTAATCACTCACTTCTTCTATGCATTCAATCTACTTTTTCACTCCTCTGAAGCCTCAGCCTTGGTTGGAAGCGACTCTGGAATGACAAAGAATATACAAGTAATAACAGAAAGTCCTCAGATAAGTGCTAGGGCTTCCATCTAAGGACCAGTCTGGCCAGTGTTAGAGGTCCTTATGAAGATAAAGTAGGCCACCATATATTTCAATTTTCTGGCCATAGTAATGCAAGACCATCTGCTAAAATACTGAGGTCTGAGCTCAGCACTGTTGAAGGCAGTGCCAACAGAAATTAAAGTCTTTCAAGGACAGTGTGTTTATGTTAGCCTAAGGTGCCTGTCCCATGTAACGTGTGCTCAGAGTCGTTGCTAACTCTGGCTACAGAAGATCTTTGGGACCTGGTTCCAGGCCTGTTGTGGTGCTGAAAAGACTTTGTGTTCGGTGAAAACTCACCAAAAAAACTCACCCTCTACCCCTCACCTAGAGACAACAAGGATGGAGGTGGAGTACTGTATCAGTTAAAGGAAGAGGCAATTTCCAGGTATCTCTCTACATAGCTAGGTACCCCGCCTCCACAATTTCAGGTTCCCTTTCCCCTACGTAGCCCTCCCTCCTTCATCTGCTTCTCCTATGTCCTTAATTAAAAAAAAAATTTTTTTGACATTGTTTTCCACCAGATTTCCTGAGTTTCTTAGAGGTAGGAAGAAAGCAAAGCAAAACTCAGTCTCTTTCAAATGAAATCTCCCAGAAACCCATACAGACAGTCTCTGTCTCAAAAGCCCCCTACATAAGCATTCAAATAGAGCAGCCCCCAATCCAGCAATGCATTGTGGAAACAAGATACAGACAGACACAGCCAGAAAAGCCTGAATGTGTTTAGGGAATCTGGCAAACAGAGTTCACTTTCCACAGGGCTTCAGGCTCCAAATCAAATCAAAAGTCTACAACACAATACATCTCACCTCCAGTGGCTATATGATCTGAAACATTTCCAGGAAGCAGAGGACCTCTAGAATAGTTTCATCAATGGCCACTCCAGGCCAAACTGCCAGGGCAGGACTGTTAAAGATTCAGGTTCTTTCATGAATTAAGTCAATGTCCACTGAATTGAAAGGGGAAAAAAAGAAACATTCCCAAAATGTGCTGAAGCATTGTTTCTATGTCACACAGTCAGGGTTGACTAGAAAGACACAGGTCTGCCTACCACTCCAGGAAGCCACTATAATCAATGAAATTCCTAGCAAAAGCCTAAGCCTGACTGGGATGCCAAGAGGCAGAGTTTCAAACAACCTCAGACTCTCCAAATAGTGGCTGCTGCCATAAACCAACAAAAGAATTTCTAAAATGTGGACAATGTAGTAGACTATTGGCTATATATCAGATTGAGTTTGGGATTGTGTTTTCTAGCCATTTTTAGTTATCTTTTTCCTAGTCTGTCTGGAAAAACGAGCTCTTTCATTATGTCCTATACCTCTGTGATAGTTTCAGTGTCTCACATACTAGACTGGAAGATGTTTGAGGACAAGAAGCTGAATTTATTTATCTTTATATCATTCATAGGCCCTTCAGGGTTCAGGGCCTTAAATTCAGGGAGCAACTAATTATGTTGAGTAAACTGAATCCAGCTTACCTTGCCAGCAACCAATCAATAAACAGGTCTCGCAATGTACCAAACCCTGTGCTAACTGCCGAGGATGCACAACAAAAGCCAAAAACGGTCCTGCCTTCAAAGAGCTTACCAAACGCAAAGGGTTTATATGAATATAATTAAATATAAATCAGATAAGTATACATAAAATCTCCCTGGTCTCTCCCTCTTTGTCTCTCCTTTTCTCTCCCTCTCTCTGTCCTTCTCTATCTACCTCTCCTTTCTATCTCTCCATTCCTTCCTTCTTTCCTCTCTCCCCCTCCTCCCTCCCTTCCTTCCTTCCTTCCTTCCTTCCATCCTTCCTTTCTTCCTTCCATCTTTCCTTTCTTCCTTCTTTCCTTTCTTCTTCCATCACCCTCTCTCTTTCTTTCTCTATATATCTATACACATGGGCAGCTAGGTGGTGCAGTGGATAGAGCAGGAGTCAGGAGGACCTGAGTTCAAATCTCACCTCAGACACTTGACACTCACTAGTTGTGTGACCTTGGGCAAGTCACTTAACCCCAGTTGCCTCATCCTGGGTCATCTCCGGTCATCCTGATGAGTATCTGGTTACTGGATCCAGATGACTCTGGAGGACAAGTGAGGCTAGTGACCTGCACAGCCCTCCCTCATTCAAAACAAAGTCAAGCACAAGTTATGTCATTATTTCTCTGATGGCAAGTTCTTCTTCAGGAATGAAGGACAAACACACACACATCTGTACATATATCCATATATATAAAATTTCATTTTTTGGGAATTCAATGAATGGACCTTTGTTGCTCCTTTCTAATCAGTTCCATCTCTTCCATTCAGGGAAGAGGATGCAGAATAAGTAGATGAGCAAGGCAGGAAGCGGCTAAGTTGTAAAGAGAAATAAATGACACATTATAAAAATCATTGGGATGCCCACTGTCAAAAACAAAGCACACCAACAAGTAATATAAACAATGAATTTGCATAAATGAATTAGTATTATTCATTCATTCTACCAAGATTTATGAAGTACCAGCTATATGCAAAGGTCCATTTACTCTATGATAAACAAAGTTGATTTTTATCCATGTTAGTTATCCAGATACAATGAAAAAAATTAATGTATTACACAGATACTTTGCTCACGCAAGGCCACAAATCCAGAAAATACAAACATTCAAGTAAGTAAGTAGCAGAGTCAATATTTGGACTCATGAGTCAAACAGAAACTCAGAAGTGTGGGGTTCTGTGTAGTCCAACATCTAAGTGATTGATTCAATTTTTTCAAATTTATTCTAGGTTTTTATCATTCAGACAAAACCCTGCCCTTATTTTCACCAGGTCTTCTTTGGAAGAATTAAATTACAAGATACAGTGTGTCCCAAAAGCTTTCACACATTTTTAAGCTTAAATAGCTATTCATTAACCATTAAGCTTAAAGAACCTTCATTAATATCTATTAATAGCTATTAATTAATAACTATTTGTCATGTTCTTAAATAACTTTAATTAATAGCTATTTAATAGTGTTGATAACATAAAAGTACATGGAGATTTTTGAGATACTGGTGTATATGTATATATATTTTAAAATTAACAATTAATCTAACCATATATATTTCTACATTAACATCAATCTAACAAGAAGAGACACAGACATAGAGATACAGATTGAGAGCTAGGGGAAAAAGACACAGAGATTCAGAGACATAGGGAAAACTATACGAAAGAGTAAATTACTCATGTTGGAGATGAACTCCTTTACTCCTGCCCTCCACCCACGCACCAGGGTATCATTACTGAATTCTGTCTTCCAGGTCCCTAAATTGTTCCCTAGGGACCTGAGACAGATAGTATGCTTCCTAGTGGAAATGTAATATTTCTTCCTACTATAATCAGGTCTCATAGGTTATTCCAAACAACAACACGAAGCTTCATAAGTAACACATTCTAAATAACGATGATGGTGATAGCTAAAATTTTATATAACACTTTCCATGTTTCAGGGACTATATTAAGCACTTTATAATTATTATATCAAATAACCCTCACAACAACTCTGGGAGGCAGATACTATTAGTGCCCTTATTTTACAGATAAAACGGTTAAAGGATTAGTCTCTATGATGATACAAAACAGTAACCAAAGAATAGCTGGCACGTTATAGCGTTATAGGGTCAACATGTGTCGTTTCTTTGATCCTCACAGAGGGACCGCTATGAGGCTAATAATGTAAGCATCACCATTTCCAGTTGAGAGATAAACAAAGGAGCTCAGAAAATTTAAAAAGACTTGCCCAAGACCTCACAGAAATCACATGGCAGAGCCAGGACCCACAAGTCAAACCAAGGTTCAGGATGAGCTCTGGTGCTTAAATGCAGATAGTTCATATGCTGGAGAAGCCTTCAATCACAGTAGTTTTCCTAGATATTTTTACTCTGCTTCACTGATGGCAGTCTCTTCAGCTCCATGTCTTATATTGTTACTGCCCTTCCATCTGCTACATATGGACCAACTGTCTGTGTAAAGGACTGCGCTTAACTCTGACCACTTAAAAATTTAAGCTTCACACGAGGAAGATGTTATAGGAGCTTAGTCAACTAAGGATTGTTAACCTATTGAAACCAAGTCCCTGGGGAACTCTTCTTGTCTCTGAATCTGACCATTCAGGACTTTTGATCTTCTGATGTGGGGCAGAAGTGCTTCACACAGTTAGATACAAAGATGACATGGAGTCATCTCTTACTGGCTTGATTGTTAAATTTTCAGGGTAAGAATATATTCCAAAATTGGCAAATGTTACAAATTAGGACTCAGATTATCTAGACCAGTGGTGTCAAACAAACAGAAATGGATCCCTGGAGAAGCATATTGGCTTAGAAAATCACAAATAAACATTATCTATGTTGTACTATGTTGTACTAATGTTATTTCTTTTATTTTTGAAAAAATATTTCCCAATAACATATTAGTCTGGTTCGGTACCCTTTGGGACTTTTTCATACCTCTGGTTCTAACTTAAGAAAATGATCGAGAAAATATTAAAAAATAATGATTAAACTTAAGCATCTTCTTTTTAGAGAGCCAATTCGTAAATATTTACAAGCATAGCCATGGTTATGGATCAGAGGCAGAATATTCCTGTTCCCTGTTCCTTTTCCCCAGATGATAGAACTCATTCCTGCAAGTAGAGAAACAACCAGCTCCTTTGGGATCTGAAAGAGTCAATACAGGCACCAAAACAAAAATATGCATTTTGAAAATTAAATTTAAAATATTCCTAGCAATAAGATAATATAGGAAATGGGGTCTATCTTGGCCTACAAGAAAATAGAAGTAGAAGGGGATAAGAGAGGGGCTTGATAGAAGGGAAGACAGATTGAGGGGAAGGGGTAAACAGAATGGATGTCATCTCGGGGTAAGTGAAGGGAAGAGATGTGGAGAAAATTTGGAATGCAAAATCTTGCGGAAGTGAATGCTAAAAATTAAAAACAAATCAATTAATTAATAAAAATAAATATGACCTATAAAAAGAAAAAAAGAATAAAAACAAAGGACTAAAAATAATATTTTCAGCTCCAAATTCTCTCCTTCCTCCATTCCATCTCCCACCCATTGATAGGGCAAAAACTACAATGCCAATTGAACATATGAAGATAAAGGATGTGGATTTAGAGTCAGAGAGCACTCATTTAAATCTCACCTCTGCTATTTTCTTACTTGTATGACTTAGAGAAAATTACTGTAACTCCTTGAATCTTATTTTCCTCTTCTGTGAAATAAGGGGGTCGGAAGAGGTTCTTTCTAAAGCTAAGTCAATGATCCTATGACTAAATGACCTCTGAGGTCCCTTATTGCTCCAAGTCTTTGGTCCTATCACCTGTCTACATCCTCTTGGTTATGTGTAGGATACTGCAAGTTAGAGGCAGCAAATGAGATTCATATTGAGGTTTCAGTTCGATTGCTTGAGCTTGGAGATCACAGTTCTATATCTTTAGACTCAGAGATTTTATGATTCTACCTCCTTTGATTATCATCTTGTTTTTCGGTGTCACTGGAAAACAGAATTAGGATCAATGGGAGAAAAAGATATGAAGTTTGTGATAAAGAAAAGTTTCTTAACAGTGTTTTCCCAAACTGGAATGTATTACTTTAGTGGGTAATGAGTTTCCTATCATTGCTACGTGACCATTTGTTATAAATTTTATAAATGGACTTAAGTTTAGGGGACATAAAAAGTGGGGACATAGTGTTATTACAGGGACTACATATGAAGATGTGGGGATCCCTATAGACTTATAAGGTCACTAGGGTTAGGGATAGAGGAGCTTGTGGATTGAGGTGGTATTTTGATTGTAGAGTGCCCCAGGATAGAATCACAAGGGCTGAAGTCTGTATATCCCTTCTATCACATTATAAAATCCTTCAGGACTGTGGTTTTATCCTGTTCATGTTTCTCTTCCATATGGCATAACCTCTCATACACAAGATCTGCCAAATTTTTTGAATGAATTATTAAAGTTGAAGAGATCCTTGGTAGGAGGCTTGGTGATGGCAGAAAACCTTCCAACTTGCCCAACCTGATCAAGCTGTTTTGTTTCAGAGTGGCCATTATGTTCTAGTACAAAAATCTCCCCAGATACGGAATCAGAGGACCTAAGGTCAAAACACAAGTCTGTTCTTTATTGTTCAACTTTGATCAAGTCTTTTCACATCTTTGGGTCTCAGTTTCCTCTTCTATAAAATTAGAGAACTGGAACATATGGTCCCTTTGGACTTCAAATCTATGGCCCTATAATCTTCTAAGATGTGATGAAATTTATTTTCTATTCTCCTTGTATTATTTCAGGCTTAAATCAGGAAACCAGGAAGATGAGCTCTATGGTCATTTGGAAAGCATCACTGATCTCACTAATCTTTTATGAATGAAATCAAATATTTAATAAATGTTTGTTTAAATTGTTAACTCTCTTTCAGGAGGTAGAGACCTTTAATGAATAATTGGAAAGACAATTAGGTTACCTACTCATATTCTATTGTCAATCATTCTTAACTATTGCCTCCTGAATATCCAGTGAGGTCCAGGGATTTGACTTACACTACCAAGCTTCTGTTGATTGTGCTTTATTATGCAGTTTCAAATTTCTTTCCCACTTCTATTTAAAGATAACTATTAATGCTAAACATTTTCACATCAGAAATCTGAAACTGTTCATATGCAGGAAAGTATCAGACAGGATGCCCTTCTTTTAAGGAAAAAAAAAGCAATCCAAAAATTATTAAAAGGGACAAAAGTGAAAAAAAAGCAAGTAATTGTTTGCATTTCAAAAGAATCATCCTTATACAAAGAATCACTGCTAGATTAACAGACCTACCCTAAGGTAGTAAAAGTATAAGGAGTAACAAACTGAAACCAAAATTGTGAGAGAGTTATCCACTCACAGACGATCAATCTGAAATAAAAGCTCTTGGAATCACTGATGAAAATTGGAAGGGGCATTACATTTAAATAGTAAAAGTTGATTTTTTTAAAAAAATGCAACTGTTAATTTTTTCTTTTAAAATTATGAATATAATCATATGCAAAGATAAGTACTCTAACAGACGAAAATGAATATTTTATATGAAACTATGATGTCATAGGTAACCTGCTCTGATTTTTTAAAAAGTATACAAAAGGCTGCAACAGTCTAACACTAAGTTCCTGCATTTGAAATTGTTCCTTGTTAGATCCATTCTGACTGAACACTCCCATATCAGACCGAAGAATTAAAAAAAAACCCAACATCGTCCACTGCCCAACACTTTGCCTACCTTTGGCACTCAGGTACTACTTTATATGTGTATGTATGTATGCATGTATGTATATATATATGAATTTATTTATGTGTACACACAAACACATACTCTACTGTATCTGCTCACCTAGGGGTGCATCAGTTGGGATGTCATCCACTGTATTTATCCAGGTTGTATATGAACATGTATATGAATGATAGGACAAGAATGGCCATTGTAGTAAGGAGTCTTTGTATATTTTTTTTAAATACTCATTTTATAGTCTGGCTATCAGTTGTTCGATAACTTGCTATCAAGTATGTTTCTCTATTTGTATTTATCTATTGCATCAACAAATGCTAAAAATAAAGGAAAAACATTAAAAATAACTTGGTAGTGACATAGTTACAAAATACTTTTTGGTCTTCTCCTGAACTTCTTTTTTGTTTTCTTCTGGGTGTTTTCTGCATATTTTACTGATGTTCTTTTTATTATTTCTATCATTTTCTACTAATTCATCCCTCCTTCTCTTATAGCAAATAAGCAGAGACAAACAAAACAAATCACCACTGACTATATCTGAAAATGCATGTCTCATTCTATATTTTTAGCCCATTACTTCTCTACCAAGACATATGAAGAATTAGATGCAATTTTATAAGACACTATCTATTTTATCAGGTAGGACACATTTGTGAACTCACACTAGTAGTATGCTGAGCCTAGAATTGTAATTATAAGAACAAAACTGACTCTGGGCTCCATCATTTAAGGGCTGTACAATCATGTGAAAGTCACCTAAACTCTCTGAGACTGTTTATTTTATTTTATTTTTTTTGGATGGGGATTCCTGCCTCAGGTCCCTTCCAACTCAGATTCTGTGATACAGGAAGCCTGTGGCTTCATAAGTCATAGATCTGAAAGGGACCATAGAGGCCATCTGACCCTATCCCCCATTATGCAGTTGAAGAAACTTATACTAAAAAGAGTCAAAGGACTTGCTCAATATCATGTTGGTAGTCGGTAGCCAAGTCAGACTTTGAAACCAGGCTCTCTGACTACAAATCCTGTATTCTTTCCACCACATGGCAGCTATATCTCTCCCATCTGACATAGCATCTCAATCTATATTAGCAACATGAACCAGGATTATTA
Organism: Bettongia penicillata ogilbyi; assembly: GCA_023548195.1. NCBI lineage: Eukaryota > Metazoa > Chordata > Mammalia > Diprotodontia > Potoroidae > Bettongia > Bettongia penicillata. Next base: position 1,778,382 of record JAJHZJ010000278.1, read on the forward strand.
CTCTCCTAACATTGACATTCCCAATAGCAAATACATGTGGTATAAAAAAACGATGTATCGTACTTATTTTTAATTCTGTATAGTGGACAATACTTTCCCAGCATGACTGGGCGCTGACGTTTCCTCCCATAAAAGTCCATTTTGAAAGTTAAATTCCCTCTTATAAAGAATTAAAGCTTAATGATCCAAATGTGGATTGATACCATTGGGGACAGGAAGGAAATCCCCTATACAAAAAGCACTTGTCTGATTCTGAATGATCAGGAACAAATGTTAGATGCTTGTGAGACCTGGCCTTTGGGATCCCTTCTTGATTAATTCCATCCCATTCTACATAAAACATTATTATGTAAGCATTTATATTTATACTGAGAGACAACTATGATATCTGATCATATATCTAGACCTGAAAAGATTGTCATAGATAATTCTTTTATAACAATTTATTTTACATATGGGAATATTGCAGCTCAAAGAGGATAATGACAGTAACAAGGTCATAAGATACCAAGTATTAGAAATGGAAATTGAAACCATTTTCTTTGACTCACAGGACAGACTTCTTTCCACTATACCACGCTAGTTCATTCCCAGGGAAAATTATTACAGTCATATTTATAGAGGTGGAGGAGACATCACAAGTTATCAGATTCAACTTCCAACTGATCAAGAATTACCTCCATACCATGTGGCCATTAAGCCTCTATTTGAAGACCTTCGGTGAGGTCTTCACTTTTAGGCAGCTATAATAATCAGAATACTTTTTTCCCTTATAGCCTAATGTATATTTATTACAGCTTTCAATAAATTTTTCCTAGTTCTACCCTCTGGGGCCAAGCAGAATAAACATGTGACAATTCTTCAGATCCTCAAAGACCGCAGTCATATGGACCTTAAGTTACTTCTAATAATTTCCTTCTACCATACGAGTGATCTCTGTTTTCTCTTCTCTTACCACTCTAGATACCTTTTCTAAGAGCTTCAGTTTGTTTCTGTCCTTCCTAAAATGTGGTACATGAAAATAAACACAGTACTCTGCATGTTTACTGCAGAACTAGGATCTCCCTAGTTTGTGATACTATGCCTCTCTTAATGCACCTTAATGTTATATTTGCTATTTTGTTGTTGTGTCCCACTGTTAACTCATAAGGAGTTTGCAGACCATAAAAACAGAAGAAAAATGTGTTTTTCCCATTCAAATAATCATCTAGCCATGCTTTCCCATTGCGCATATGCAGAATTTTACAATTATATCTACTGCCTTTCATTGTTACTTTCTGACAATAGTTTTTTCATGTCAAGATGTTTTTATGGCATCCTGACTCAATTGTACAATGTGTCATTAACTATACTTCCTAGCATCCAGTGGACTATTTGACAAGCATGCCATTTATGGCTTCATCCATATCACTGAAAAGTAATTTGACAGTAAAGAATCACAGAGATTCCTGGGTAGTCTCCACTAGAGACCTATCTCCAAATTGAAATCTATAAATCTGTGACAATCCTTTAAGTATGCCCATTCAAACAGTTCTAAATCCACTTACTTTACTATGATTTAACACATATTTCCCCCAAGTAGTTCACAAGGATAACATGAGTGTCTGGTGCAAATTGGCCTCTGATATCTATGTATGTTTACAATATTCCTTTCATTTACCAAATTACATTGTCACTTAAGAGATCAAGTTTTTGTATAAAGCATGAGATTATTACTTGAATTAATTTGTGTCCTCTTTCTGTCCAGGAAGTATAGTACCATGAGAGTATTGTTTCTGTTTGTCTTTCCATTGGTCTTTACCTCAACTTTTCTACCACCCTTCCCTTTCTGATTACTAGATTGTCTTACATGAGTACATAACATACTATGCTACTCTGTATTACATCCTTTTCTGTTTCTTTAGTGTAGGGTAACCCCTTTCTGTCATGCATGCCATTCTACCAAGGTTCAACGATAACTATGAAGTTGAATTTGCTTCATGTTCGAATCTCTAGTTTACCTTGCTTATTACTCACACTTTCTGCATTTGTTTATAGACATCTGAGGTGAAGGGTTTTATTCTCCACTCCTTTCTTGTATTTAATCTCCTATGAATTTCAGGGTGTGTAAATTGCTGCTCTCCTTTCCATTAGTTAGCTACTACTCTCTATTTTCTTTTAACAGATAAACATAGTGAGATTCTTACTCCCCCTAAGTTTTCAATCAAAGCCCCTTTGGTCAGATTTTCAAGAACCTAGGCAAATATTACTGTTAATGACTCAATCATCTGTGGCTTGTGAAACATCTACTTTATGTAACGTCTCCAATACAGTTCTTCTCAAATGTCTCATCATATTATATAAGTGACCTTAGATTCAAAAGTTATGCCAGAGAAACTTAAGCCATAATTCAAGATTATCCATTAATCAAGACATGGAACACTTGTTATCAATACAGATGGAAAAATATTAGGTTATATACAGTTCTGGATGATAGAACAATGAAATAAAAATTTAAAAAGCTTATAATTAGATTCTTCCTTTCCCTATAACTTCAAGGGGATGATACCTTATTTATATGTAGCATTTTATACTTTTCAAAGCACTTTCACTCTCATTACAGGAGGAATTCTTAATCTGGGATCTAGACAACCCCAAAATGTCCATGGATAAATTTCAGGGGATCTGTGAGCTTGGTTGTGAAAAATACTTCTGTATTTTCACTAACTTTTCACTGAAATTTAGTATCTCCTCAAATTACTTAAAAACATTATTCTGAGAAAGTATCTGTAGGCATTACTAGACTGCCAAATAGTTCCATGACACAAAAAACAATGAGAATCTCTGTCTGAGAAACTTACAACGATAGCCTTATGAGGTAGTCAGAGAAGGTGTTATCCCCATTTGACAGATGCGTAAAAATGAAATACAAAGAACCATGCTGAGCCCAGAATCAACCATTCAACTCCCCTTTCTCTTCTTAGATTTTTTTCTTTTGAAACTGCCTTCTCTTTCATTGCTTTGATGGCTTTCAGGTGCTTAGAAAAATGTGAGGTGGGAAAGGCAGATATTTGAGTGTCATTGCTGTTTAATTTTAGGTCAAAAGCTTTGGTTTATTCTCTCTGCATATGATGCAAACATTACACATTCAGGTCCTTTCTTTAAACAAAGTGACTTTCACATTGACAATAACCAGAGAGAGCAGCTAGTTCTGAGTATATATCAAACCCTACGTGTCAGAACCACAAGTCACTCGCCAAGTACCTACAGTTTGATGGCAAGGATGTGACCATTATAAAAACTTGCCTTCAGACTGGATCGTATCTACGTATCATTCTGTACCTGTTACATGCTGCAGTTTGTCTTCCTTTTATTCTCCCACCCAACACATGAGCAGGAAGTCTGTCTCTGGCTTCTTGCTATAACCTCACTTTAATTTTTCTTCCCCATTCATCCAAAAGATGTAATACTCCGTCCCAACATAAATTTAAAACTCAGTAGGTACTTCTAAGTAAACTAATTGTACCTTTAATTCAATTTTATGGAGTATTTCTTAAGGACCTATTATGCATTCATTCCTGTACTGGGTGTCACAGGAGATTAAAGGAAAAATAAAAAGAAAGACATATTCCCTGCCCTTAGTTGGGAGGCAGTGCTTGCCCCAGTCTCTGTCACTTTGGGCAAATCTTTTCATCTTTCAAGGCCTTAGTTCTGTCATCCATAAAATGAGGGGGTAAAATAGATAAATTAATCAATTAGCATATATTAATCACTTCTCATGTGCCACAAACTCTGGTAAACATTAGGGATATAATGACAAAATGAAACAGTTCTTGTCTTCAAGAATTTTACATTCTGCCAAGAAACATGAACAAATGTCAGGATGTATGCTTTTAAAAATACAAATTAATTAAAAGGTCATTTAGGAGGTGACGTTAGAGGTGAGTTTTGAAGAAATCTAGGGATTTTAAGGAGCAGTTAGATGGCACAGTGGGTGGAATGCCAGGACTGAAGTCAATAAGACTCATTTTTCCAAGTTGAAATCTGGCCCAGGCCCTTACTAAAATGTCACACCCTGTTTGCTTCAGTTTCCTCATCTGTAAAATAGCTGGAAAAGAATATGGCAGACCACTTCAATGTCTCTTCCATAAAACTCAAAACGGGGGGATGAAGAGTCAGACGTAAGTAAAATTACTGAACAACAAGGGATTGTAAGGAGCGTACAAAGATTCAGATGGGAGGTGGAAAGTCATGTACAAAGAAGAGCAATCCAGCTAGTTTTTCAAGACTGTAGATTATGTGAAAGAGAATAAAATGTAATAAGCCTAGAAAGATAGGTTGGAGCCAGGTTATGAAAGATTAAATTCCAACTAAAAGGCTTTCTATTTTATCCTAGAAACAATGGGGAATCTTTAGAATTTCTTGAGCAGAAGAATAACATCACCAGATCTGTTTTTTTTGTTTGGTTTTTTTTTTGGCGGGGGAACATCACTTTGACAACCATGTGGAAAATGAACTTAAGAGACTTGAGACAGGGATAATAATTGAAAAGTTATCACAACTGTTGAAGGGATAGAGGATGAGATACTGAATTCCATTGTTAGGGTATAGGAGAGGAGTGGATATGTAGGAGAGATGTTGAAGAGGTCGAATCTACAATTAATTGAATGATACGGGGAGGAGAGCAAGAATAAATATGGAGAGTAAAGAACTGGAGATGGTTCTAAAGTTTTGAACCTAGGTGACAATAAGAATAATAGAGTCTCTAAAAACAAAATAGGGAAGTACAGAACATAAATGGTATTGAGGGAAAGATAATCAGTTCTGTTTAAGACATCAGATAATAAAGATCTGAAAGGGACTTCAGAGATAATGGAGTCCAACACTCTCTTTTTAAAGATGAGAAAACCAAGGCACAGAGATGTCAGGTGACCTGCCCTGGATTGTACAGCTGGTCAACGTCTCAGGAAGGATCTGGACCAGGACTTCAAGTGCAGCTCCCTTTTCCCATTTGCTAAAATATCTTGTGTTTACTTTCAGAAACCTGTGGGATATTCAGTACGAAGCATCTAATAATCACTTGGTAACATGAGACCAGTGCTAACCAGATCCTAGTTCTATACAATATTTCAAGGTTTAAGGTTAAAAATATTTTTAACTAATCACATAAAAATTTATATATGGTGGATAAGATTTCTACAATGAGCAAAATTTACTACAGAATGTTAAATTGGAAAGCTTACAGACATCAAACTGGCACAGACTGGTGATGATTCTGGGGAATTTATAGTTACTGAGGAGTACACCATTCTTAGTTCCCTTAATCAGATCATACATCACAGAAGTGATCACTCTTGATGGTTTTAGATGAGAAGAAAGACAAACAAGACGCTGAAAGTAAATGCAAGTGTAATTGTAATCCCCACCCCATTGCCTAATATCAATCATTAATCACGATGTAGAAAAAAAAATCCATCATTTTTAGATACCACTTGGGTCATACCAGTAATATCTACAGATGAGACGATATCATAGAAACAACAGGAAAAAGCTAAGAAAAACAGGACAATTATATTGAGAGGAAATCATCATGGGGATGGTGGGGTAGGGGTAGGGCCACAGCCAGGCTGCATTAAATTATATAATAAAATGTAGTTGTAAAATAACATTGGGAAACTTGAGTTCTAGTCCTAGCTCCATGATTTAACAGTTACATGAATTCATAGAAGTCGTTTACTTTCTCTAGGTCTTGGCTTTCTCATCTGTAAAACAAGGTTATTTCAGCTAATCTCTAGGGTTCCTCTTTAGCTCCCTAACATTCTATACATGAATATCTCCTTCCCACTCTACATGTTTGTGATTTTATGGGTCTTTCCTTAACCTAAACATCCTAATTTGTATAGGAGGTCACTTGGGAGTTAATCCCCAGAAGAATAAATATTTTCTGCTGACCCACAAGTCAAAAGGGAGACATACGCAAGTGCAATTTTGAAATAATAATAAAAAACACACCACAAGGATAGCTAGAATGGTGACTCTACTAACAAATGTGTGTTGTTATCCACAGGGGAAATGTACAGACTGAATTTTTACAGGTAAGAATAGAAATAACATTTCTAAAAATTTCCTGGTGAGAATACAAATGCAAATGCAGGCTCACTGGCAAGAGAACAACTGTATAAATACATCAAATCCAGAGATACTTAGTAAAGCTGAGTGAGCTGAACTTCAGCTAGATCTAGAATGTAAATAGCAGCTCCCCAGTTCCTCACCCTCACTAGACCACTCCTCATTTTTTTTTTTAACTATACAACTGGATATCTCTGATTACCTTTACGGGGCTGTTATACAAAGACCAGTTGTCCTACTTCAGATGTATATGAAAAGACCGCATTCCACTCTCAGAAGGGCATTATATATTAATGACTGAAGAACAACAATTCTCTTTAGGCTACCCTAATACACACACACACACACACACACACACACACATGCTTATGTGCATACAGACACACACACACACACACATATCCATAATAAACCACACCCATCTACTCGTCAGTAGCATTTCAAAACTAATTCTGCAGAGTAGCAGGTTGATGTGGGAGAGTGAAAAGGGTACTGGATTTGGACTTGGAAAACCTGGCTCTTAATGCAGGCAAGATCACACATCAGCTGGACAAATCACTACAACTCAGAGTTTCCCTTTCCTTATCTACAAAATGGGACTGATATTAACAAAACTAGCACTTGTCACAGTATCTGACAGATAGCATGTTCTCAATGAATTCTTGTTTGGTCCCTCCCTTCCTCCCCCATTTTCATAGTACTGTTGGGAAGAAAGCATTTTGTCAGTTTTATATAAATATGAAACTGTTGCATAACAGTATTAGTGATGGTGGCCAATAACAGGAGCAATGACAGTGATGACAACCAAAGGAAAGACAGAACTCACAAGTGATGAGGCTCTACTTCCAGTTCTATTACTCAGTCATTGTAAGCAGGTGAAGGAGTTGAGTTACTGAAACAACACTCTGCTCCAGTTTCTCCATCTGCAGAATGGGAATGACAAAAATAAATCTGTTATCTCAATGTCCAGAAAAAAAAAGATTACACTGTACATACAATAGGTTTCTCATCCTGTGTCCTTAGGCAAGTTGCATACAATTTGCTGTATCCTCATCTCTCAATCTTAAATCCTCATGTCCTCATCTCTCAAATCTTTCTCATGGGGGGAGTGTGAGTATCATATGAAATACAAAAGAGGAAGTTCTTTGGAAACATGATAAACAAAATGCAGAGAAGCATAGGAAGTCCTTTATGAGCTGGTACAAAGTGGAGTTAGCAGAACCAAGAAAGCAATGGATATAATTACAATATAAGTGAAAACAATAGCAAAATAATTAAGATTGAATGGTATGAAAATGTGAGGACCAAGTTTGGCTCCAAAGAAGAGATATGCAAATGTACCTTTTCATGGGTTGTTGCAGAGGTAGGGGGTTACGGATATGGAACATTTCATATGACAGACCTTTTTAACATATTGGTTAATTTTGATGAGCTGTTTTTCTCCTTTTTTAATCTTTATTATAAAGGGTGGTCCTGAGAGGGGGAGAAGACCACATTGAGAAATACAGGTGATGTAATACATACATACAGATATATATACACATACGTATATTTACATATATATATATATATATATATACAATACACACATATGTATTTATTTATATATTTATTTCTAATACAAAAAAGTGGTAATGTAATATATAACTGCAGCCCTAGTCCAAAAGCCTTTTGGCATAGGTCTCTCTCCTCATTGGTGGAGATCAACGCCCCACCCCTGTGTGAGGGGAGGACTTGATGGGAGCACCAAGCTCTTCAAATCTCTTCTGGTTCTACAGTCATTTTGGACACTTCTGGCTTCCAGCTTTGAGAAAGAAGATGGAAGATACCAAAACCACTTCATAAATACTACAACAATTTAATAGAAAAATTAATAGAGTTATTAGGGATAGTTTCCTTTTTGCTTTCAAAAATGTCTGTATATTTGCAGGTGTTTTTAAAGGCAAGATTTGAAGATGTTATGACTAAGGAGTTGAAGTGAACCTATGTAGTTTTAGATATCAGAATGCCTGAGAAATGCTTAAATATTCCCCCAAATCAAGAGATTTTTTTTGGTCCTTCTATTGATATAACTCATAGCTTCCATGTTTACTCTTTATGAGTTCTTGTGGCCAAAAGAAATTCAATACTTGGTAATCAGTCTTCTAATAATTAACCTAATACCAAAGAGATCATTCCTTGCATTGCATCACAGACTTTGAGCTGGAAATCAATACTAACCTTAAAGTCATTCTATGTTAACTGCCTCATTTTACAGATGAGAAAATTAAAGTATAGAGAGGATAAGTGATTTACTCTAGGCCACAAAACTGGTAAGTGGAGAGCTGGGGTTTCAATCCAGTTCTTTTGATTATTCTTTCCACCATAGCATGCCGAGTAGAGGAAACACACTATCCTGTCCAGCCTGGGAAGTAGGCCATTGCTTCTGCTGTCATAGCCATTGAGAAGTCAGGATTGTTTAATCTACTAAAAGGGGGCTTTGTAAGACTTTGGTAGAGATAAAATAAGAAAATATAGACAAAAATCTTGCCTTGCAACTCAAAGACACATTAGCTACATGATCATGGTCTCTTTTTTGGATGTCAATTTCCTCATCTATAAAGTAATGGAGCTATGTTAGATTATCTCTAAGGTCTCGTTGAACACTAAAAACCTATGATTCGATGATTTTACCTTATTAAAAGGTCTCTCGGTGATTGCTGAATATCTCAAGTGTTAAAGGTCACAGGCAAGGAGTGTGATTACTAGAAGTTATAAACAGTTTCAACTGGCATTATTTTCCAGTCATTGCAACATTCTAGATGATGCCACTATATTTAATTCATAAAAACATTTGACTTTAACACAAGTCTCATAAACAAGTGTGCATGGAAAATCATGATGTATGGAATGAAAAATTACTGAGATAGACAAAACAAGACATTTTGACTATTAGAACTCTATACTATTTTTGGCAACATGTACTTATTCAAAGTCATCACCTTTAACTTTGCCACTAATATGTAAAAAGATACCTAGAATTAATATTTATTCATTCTGTTGAAAAATAGTATGAACAGTTAATCTCCATAATAGGAGAGAACAATGAAAAGATATTCTGTTTTTACTTCCATTAGTAAACAATTTGAAATTATGCTTTATGCTCTGATTAGGGGAATTTCCACATGAAAATGATGATTAAGTTGGATACCTGATGCGAAATATTTCATAGCATATGATACTACAATCTAATGTAAATGAAATCCTTTCAACTAGCTTCTTTTATCTAGTGTTTCCAAGCTGAAATGGATCTTACAGATTATCCATTCTAATTCCTTAATTTTACATCAGAGGAAGCTGAGATACATTGAAGATAAATACCTAGCCCAATGTCACAAAGGCAGGAAGTGGCACAGCTAGTATTTGAAGGTAAGCGCTCTGACTCTAAATTCAGAATTTTTTACATGGAATCAGTGGATAAAAAAGAGTAGACTACAAAACAGGCAGAAAAAAAAATTCCTATGCAGAAACTGGCTCCTGCAAAGGCCATTTTCATCTGCTTCCCCCTTCTTTCAAAAAAAGTACAAGTTTTTTTCCAAGCTTGATCAAGGAAGAGTTCACTTATAGGGATAAATTATTACTCTTCCTATCTTTTTCCAGCACACTGAAAGTACTATTCACTACTAGGCTCCACAGAGACACAGAAACCAGGGTTTCTCAACCATGATTTTAAAGAGGGTTACAAAAAAAGAAAAGTAGGAGGTGAGAGAAATGTTAGCAACATGGAAGTCCAAAGTGTTGTCGATCACATACCTTTTAAGAATAATCCCCACCCTCATTATGTGAAGATACAAGGCAAAAACCAAAGCACTTCTGTTTTAAAAAGGCAAAACGGTTGATTTGCCAAATGCATTTCCCTCTAAATACTTTGAAACTAGGTACTCAGGAAATCTCACCATTATAAGGTTACCTAATGTGCCAATTTAATGCCTGGAGGAAGTATTAACTAAATTCTCAACAGACTGTTTCCTGATTCTATCCTAGTATTTTATATACTTGATTTTGCTGATTTTGTTAAAAACTGTAAACTGTGGTACTTTGAGAATACATTTGCTCAATTTAATAAGATAGAATAGATTTGTTTTTTCTAAAAGTAGGTTGCTGTTAATCTGAAAATCAGTGACCAAGAATGTATATTTTGAAGTCAAAACTATGCTATGTGTATAGTTGACTTTCAGACTTGGGTTCATTGTTTTACAGAGAAAACTAGATCTGTTGGATTGTACATGAGTTATTACCAAATAAATGGAAATATTTTTATCTAATGAAAATATTTTCATTCTTAACATAGAAACATGACACCGCTGTTAGAAAACCCTTAATGATTTGTCTTCTAAATAAATTCAAAAGCCCTCTTAAAAATATAAGCTTACCTATATCCTAAGATGCATGGATTCAACATCATTCCCAGCTGAAATGGTAAAAAGAAAAAAAAAAACTTTCAGCATGATATATGTCTAATTACCATAATAAAACACTATTTAGTGCCAGATATTCTACTAGATACACATAACTCCCACTGACTTAAGTTGCTAATGAGTCAGTTGGCAAGCTTTCTAAATATCATGCACAAAGTTAGACACTGAAAAATAAACCTGTGTCAGTAGTTTTAGCTGGTCACTACTATTGTGATTGTGAAGTACCTCCAAAGCAAGACACAGAGAATTTTAATTCTTTTGTAATACAAAGGCTGTAAGTCAATATCTTAACTATATTTTCATTTAGAAGGAAATTTCAATGGATCTGTCATTTAAAGGAAGTGAGGATTTCCCACAACCCAACTTCCCTGCTGATTCTGTATGACTCATGTACATACTCATGTCTCTCCCAGGGAATTTTCCACTGGGAGTCCACTCAACAATACTAGTCGTATTCCTCTCAGTGCTACAAAACTACCGATGTGGCACATGGACTAGCCATATATTATTTTTAGCTCTAAATACATGATCCACTTCCTCTTTTTCTGGTTTTGTCACTGGATTAATATTTAATATGGCTTCTTTTATACAAGTTATGGTCGGTGTTGTACTGCAATCTATTTACACCCACCATATGTCTTCATTGCCTTTTTGATGACTCACAAATTTCATTCTTTGGAGACTGTGTTTCCATGATTCACAGCTATATTATTTTGCATGAAAATATTGATGCAAAAAAAAGACAAAACAAAACAAAAAAACTGGGATATTTTTGAGGGTAAGATTTAGGGTCCCAAATCAACCAGTTCCCTTTCTTCTATCCAGTTCTGAGAACAGCTCACTGTCCATCTGTCCTGCATATATGAGGGATACATACATAAATATACTAATAAACTAGCTCAAAATTATATTCAACAGCTGATCACATTTTAATAGTCATAGGAATGGTTGAAAGGTGCAGAGAATGTTAAATCTCACTGTGTTTGACCATAAAAAAATCTGATTCAACAGAGCAAAATATGGCCTTAAAGATCATCATCCATCCATGTTGGTGTTAAGGCTATACAAAATCCCTTGATAGAGACAACAGAGATAGTTGTGTTCAAGGAGCATCTATTAATTTTAAGCAAAGCATAAAACAGGGAGATGAATGCTTTCTGAAGTGATTGCACTGTCATAGGGGATAATGAGCAGAGAGTTCAAATGGAAGAGAGATTCCCTATATATAATAAAGTCCTCTAGATTTGTTTGCATATGACACTAAGACACCAAGCCAGATAACATTACAGAGCTTCCTAAATAAAATTCAAAATTGCTTCAAAAAATTTGACTTAACAGTTTATGCAGGAGGGGCAGAGTCAAAATGGTGGAGGGAATCCAGGGAGTTGCTTGAGCTCTCCACAGTTTCCCTCAGAAATAATGTTAAATCAAGACTCTAAATGGATTCTGGAGTGACAGAACCCATAAAAAGATAGAGTGAAACAATCTTCCAGTTTAAGATAATTTAGAAGGACTACAGGAGAGGTCTGTCTCACTTGAGGAAAAGGAGAGCATGGCCCAGAGGAGACTTATCACAAAAATTAAATCAGATCTAAACAACTGAAAAAAACATCAGTTGCTCATGGGTAGACTGAGCAAATACAATAAAAATGTCAATTCTGCCTAAAGTAATCAATTCCATAACAATCAAACTTACTTCCAAAAAACCTTTATTATAGAGCTAGAAAAAATAATTACAACATTCATCTGGAAGAAGGAAAGGTCAAGAATATCAATGGAATTAAATGAAAATTTAGGGAAAGGAAGCTAGCCTAGCTGTAGGAGAACCAAAAACAGATCATAAAGCTGCAATCATCAAAACTATTTGGTACTGGCTAAGAAATAATGAATAAGTGAAATGGGTTAGGTATACAAGACACAATAGTAAATAGCTATAGTAATCTACTGTTTGAAAAACCCAAAGGCTCCATTTTCTGGGATAACCTTTCGCTCTTTCATAAAAACTGCTGGGGGCAAAAATGGAAAAATAGTGTAGCAGAAACGAGGCATAGGTCAGCATCTCACATCATGTATCAAGATAACGTTAAAATGGGTACATGACTTAAACATAAAGAGTGATAGCATAAGCAATATAGGAGAGCAAAGAATAGTTTACCTGTCATTTCTATGGAGAAGGGAAGAATTTATAACCAAAGAAGAGATAGAGAACATTATGAAATGCAAAATGAATTTTTTGATTTCATTAAATTAAACTTTCATTTCATTAAATTAAAATTTTTTTGCACAAATAAAATCAACGCAAACAAGATCAGAAGAAAAACAGAAAGCTGGGCAACAATTTTTATAGGCAGTGCTTCTGAAAATGGCCTCATTTCTCAAATATATAGGGAACTGAGACAAATTTATAAGAATATAAATCATTCCCCGAAATGGTAAATGTTCAAAGGATATGAGTAGTATGTTGTCAGATGAAGAAATTAAATTTTTCTATAGTCCATATGAAAAGATGCTCAAAATCACTATTGATTAGAGAAATTAAAATTAAAACAACTTTGAGGAGCCACCTCACACATATTAGGTTGATAAATAAGATAGAAAAAGAAAGTGATAAATATTGGAGAAGATGTGGGAAAATGGGAACATTATTGCATTGTTGGTGAAGACGCAAACTTGGAACTATGAACAAAGGACTATAAAATTGTACATACCCTTTTATTTAACAATACATCTACTAGCTCTAAATCACAAAGAGATCATAAAAAGGTAAAAGGACCCACAAGTCCAAAAATATTTATAGCAGCTCTTTTTGCAGTGGCCAAGGATTGGAAATTGAAAGGACGCTCATCAATAGGGAAATGAATGGCTGAACAAGTTGTGGTATGGCTGTAATAGAATGCTATTGTTCTATAAAATGTGATGAGCAGGTCAATTTCAGAAAAACCTGGAAAGACTTACATGAATTGATGCTGAATGAAGTGAGCAGAACCAGGAGAACATTGTATACAACAACAGTAACATTGTGCCATGATCAACTGACAGATTTAGCTCTTCTCAGCAATAAAATGATTCAAGACATGTCCAGCAGAGTTATGATGAAAATGCTATCCAAATCCAGAGAACTATGTGATCTGAAAGAAAACTATTTTAATTTTTTACATTTTGTTTTGTTTTTCATTCTTATGCTCTTTTCCCTTTTGTTCTGATTCTTCTTTCATAATATGATTAATATAGACATATGTTTAACATGATTGCACATGGATAAGGTATATCTGATTTCTTGCTGGCTTGGGGGGGGTGGGAAGAGAAAGAGTTGGAATTCAAAATCTTACAAAACTGAATATTGAAAACTATCTTTACAACTTGAAAAAAAAGAGTGCATGTCAAACAGCATACAATAAAATGAAAAAAAGCAATCTCTAGGAAAAACAACGTGGATGAAGAATGCTTATAGTGTGGGTTATACTATGTAGTTTTAATGATAGATAAAAGACTTTTCATTTGATTTCATCAGACTTTGAAGAAAAAAATTTGCTCCAAATAGCATTCCCATCTCTCCAAAGCACCACGCAGTGATATAATTAATTCTATACTAGCAAAACACTAAAGTTCAAGTTCCATTAGGATCATGGAAAACTTTAGGCAAGTCACTTAATATCTTTGAGGCTCCAGTACCACATTGAGATACTGAATTAAAATAATCTATAAGGCTTCTTCTACTTAAAAGATTCATTAAATCTACAAGTTTCATGAGCCCCCTAAGGACAGGGCATGTAATGGGCATGTAAATAAAGAGATATTAACATATTAACCTGATTGGCTTCTTTTTTAAAAAAATACATGTACATATATACACACATATATGTACACATACATATAAATGCGTGTGTATATATATATATATATATAAAACTTCTAAAGAAATATTTAACTTTGACGAGTTTACTCATAGATACTCAAAAACAAAATAAAAACACAAAATCAAACTGCAATACTTATGTTCTTAAAATACTTAAAAGTTATCTTTAGAAAATTATATTGTTTTCCATTAGACTAGTAATCCAGTAATAGAGTGTCATTTTAATAGCCCTTGTAAACTAATAGACCTAAGGGCCAGGAATCTGAAAAGGTTTTTTTCATGCAAACTTATCACAGATGGCATGAAACATTAAACATGAATGGGAAGCTAGATTTAAGATGAGGAAGCTGCTAATGTGGCTGTTTAGAAAATTGAAAAGCAAATAAATATGCATATGTTGATATATCTCTCTATATATGTCTGTGTGTATACATATATACATGAGTATGGATATAAACTGGTATATGTGCATATGTATATGTGTATGTATATATTTGTTTAAATTTTGTTTCTTAAGTAGATTTTCCCCAACTCCTACAAAATTCAGTCTTGTCATCCATTCTATATGTGATGTTTAAAGTAATTAGTCTTGAATATAGCTAGGTATGTTGTCACTAGGAGAAGGATGAGAAGGAAAAAAGAAGAGAATAAGGAAAAGGAAGAGGAGGAGGAAGAAGAGGAGAAGAAAAAGGAGGAGGAGAAGAAAAAGGAGGAGGAGGAGAAAAAGAAAGAGGAGGAAGAGATGAGGAAGAAGAAGAAGAAAAGGAAGAATAAAGGCAGAAGAGAGGAGAGAAAGGAGAAGGGAGGAAACATAGAAAATTCCGACCAAATTTCAGATTGCCAACTTGAATGAGACTCTAAGAAGCCAACCTGAAAAGAGTCTCCATCAAGACCACATCTTTAGCTTACTGTAGTATGCGCTTCAGAGTCTCTCCCTTTGGGTGAAACCTGGAACTTACTCTCTTGGTTGAACTGAGTCACCTCACTCCTCATGATAGAGTTCCCTCACTCTTTATTGTCTGATATATTCTCTACTATGTATGCTTTCTCTGATTTCTGTTTTGCTATTGCCTTTTGACTTATGGTTATTAACTGTGGACTCACAAAGACTAAGCCAGATCAGCCTAAGCTCTGTCTGGTAGGCTCAACTAAACTGGAAAGCCTTTGAATGCAGGTCCAGTGAAAGAGTTTGTGCTCAATGACCGGTTCAGCTAAGTTGGAAAAGATTCATCACCAAAAGATTGTCCACCAAATAGTGAATTTTGACAACAGCAACTCATGGAAATTGTCTGTGGTCTTCAAGTTGGAAAGGTCTGGATAATACCTAATCTTCATTCTCAAGGCAAACAGCCATGAACTTGTTGAAGTGAAAGACTTTCATCAAATTATTAAAGGTATTATACTCATTAAGGCAGAAACACTAAAAATATATCGTAAAGAAGATAGGGAGGAAGGGAGAAGACTTCAGATTATATTACAAAGCAGCAGCCATAAACACCATTTGGTATTGGTATAAATATAACAGACTAGACAAAAGATACATAAAAAATGTAACTCAACAACTCACTGTTCAATAAACCAGATAACACAAGTTACCTGACAAAGAACTCACTATTGGATTAAAAAAATTATTGGGAAAACTGAAAAGTGACCTGGCAGAAATTAGGCTTGGACCAAAACTTTATGCCATATGTCATGATAAATTATAAATAGACACACAACATCTACATTAAAGATTATTCTATAAAAACAGAAGCAGCAGATTACATACTTTCAATAGCTGTGACTATCGGTAATAGTCTTCTAAAAATAAAATTTAAAGTTTATTTAATTTCAAAATCCTTTACTAGGATGTGAAAGAGAGATTGCCTTTGATTTTTTAAATTTAATTTTTATTTTCAGTTCCTTGTTGTCTCCTGTCTATCCACCCCTTCCTCACCCATTCAGAAGGGAATAAATACAATGTTCATTATACATATGAAGTCATGCAAAATGTTTCTGCATTAGCTATATTCCATGGGGTAAAAAAAATGAAGAAGGGAAAAATATGCTTCATTCTGCACTCTGAGTCCATCCATTCTCTATCTAGAGGTAGACAGCATTTTAAATCATGAGTCCTATGAGGATGTAGTAGATGATTGCATTGATCAGTCTTTCACAGATGATCATTTTTATAATATAGATCATTCTGATTTTGCTCTCTTCACTTTGTATCAGTTCATATATGTATTCTCAGATTTTTCTGAAATCATCCTCTTTATCATTTCTTACAGCACAATAGTATTCCATCAAATTCCTGTATCACAATTTTTTCAGTCATCCCTAACTGATGGGCCTCTCCTTAGTTTCTAACACTTTGCTACTACAAAGAACTATTATAAATATTTTTGCACCTTTAAATCTTTTCCCTTTTTCTTCAACCTTCTTCAGAAATAGATTTATTCATGTTAATGCTAGTCAAATGTTATGCATGGTTTTAAAGTTCATTAGGCATAGTTCCAAATTGTTCTCCAAATTACACTAGTTCACAACTCCAACCACAGTGCCTTAGTTTACTTATTTTTCTATATAGCCTCAAGCATTTGTCATTTTTCTTTTCTCTCATGTTAGCCAATCCAATGCACAGGGCATGGTATCTCATAGTTATTTAAATATGATTTTCTCTCTCATTGTTAATGATTCAGAGTTTTTTATATGACTATTGACAGTTTCGTTTTCTTCTGAAAACTGCCTGTTCATGTCATTTGATGATTAATCAATCAAAAAAATCCTATTTTTTTTTTATAAATTTGGATCAGTTCTCTGTATTTTTAAGAAATGAGAATTTTAGCAGAGACATTTGCTGTGAAATTTTTCCTAGTTTCATGCTCTTCTCATTTTGGTTGCATTGGTTTTGTTTGTGCAAAAAACCAACCACATGCATGAATATTCCACATCACTAGTAATGAGAAATGCAAATAAAAATATCACTGGAAGCTTCGCCTCAAACCTTGCAAATGGGCAAAGATGACAACATTGGAGACATTCAGTAGCATAGTAGGTCATTGTTAGTAAAGTTATGAATTAGTACAACCATTTTGAAACCAATTTAAAATTTTGCAAGTAACATAACTAAACTATCTATATACTCTGCCTAAGAGATTCCACTATAAAACTTAAATCCCCAAAGATATCATTGATAAGAAGAAATTCTTCATAGACACAATGATTTAAAGTAAACATTCATCAATTGAGGAACTGCTAAACATTTTTTTCTGTATATGATATAAAAAATAACAAATAAGATCAACATAGAAAGGCATGGAAAAAATTATGCCATTTAATGCAGAGTGACGTAAGCAGAGTTAGGAAAGCAACATGTTCATCGACTAAAAAAACTATACGTTAAAATAACTACAAAAAGTGAGATGAATATTACAAAATCACAAAGAGTAAGTATGATTCCAAGGAGAGATATGAGAAAACATTCATCCCATTCCTTTATAGCTGACATTTTTAAACTTTTTAAATATATTGATTGGTTTAGCTGATTTTTGCTATCTTTTCTTTAAATTGTTACTATTATCATTATTATGTGAAGTGAATTTCTGGGAAGAAGAAAGTAGCTGACATAAATTTTAGTGATCTTAAAAAAATAAACCATTAAATGTTGTTTAAAAAGTACATAAAATAATGATTTTATAGGCTGTATAAATGAGTATACAGTACTTCCTTGGAGGGGTGGGGGTGGAGCCAAGATGACTGAGTAACATCAGCATTTTTACTGAGTTGTCTCAAAATACCCCTCTACAACAACTTTTAAAAAAATGTACCAAATTGAATTCTGAGTAGGAAAGACAACCAAAAATACCAATAAATCATTTTTTCCACCCTAGCCCATCTTGGAAAACAGAAAGAGAAGTCTGCAGACACTGGGATGGGGATAGGCTAGGAGAAAGATGTGATAAAAGCAGTACTTGCTGTGGGTTGTGATGATGGTTGCACCAGGTGTAGCCCAGTGCTCAAGAACAGTAAGGGAACTGAACACCTAGTCAGAGAGAGATTCCAGAAGAAGCCTATATTAGCATTGGGAGCAGAAACAGATGTCATCTGACATCTCTCTCTTCCTCTATCCAGTTCCTGGTTGCTTTCCCAGGGCAGAGAAATGTTGTCACAGTCATAAAGGAGCAGGTATCCTACCCGTGTAAAGACCAGAGTACAAACTGGTAGGGCAGAGGTCAGACATTTCCCTGAATCACACTACTTTGAAAAAACTAAAAACTTATAGCCCCCACTGAGCTATGACAGCAGCAGCAGAACATAAAAAAATAGCATCCCATACCAGACTTACCCCACCCCACTCCAGACATGAGCAGAGCCAAACCTTAACATAAAATCTAAAATCAAGAACTAGACTGAAAAAACAACCAAATAGCATAAAGAACCTAATGATAAAAAGTCACTGTGTTGAAAGGAAGGCTCAAACCACAAACTCAAAAGACAATGACTTGAAAGACTCTACAAGCAAAATCTCATAGAAAAAAAAATCAAATTGGATATAAGCCTAACAGAATTTCCTAGAAGACCAAAAGAAAAAAGATTAAAACAGAAAAAAAAATTAAAGATCAAATAAGACTACTAAAGGGAAAAATTGGAAAAGAAAAGAAAACTAGAAAATGATGGGAAAATATTAACAGATTGATAAAAATAAAAGGAAAAAAAATGTTACCCAACAGAGAAATAGGAGGAGAAGGGGCAAGAGAAAAGAGGGTGAAAAGAGGGAGAATAGATTAAAGGAGGCAGTGGTCAGAAACAGTATTTCTTTAGAAGCATGACAGAATCAGAATCCAAAAAGATTCATAGGGAAGGATACTGGGCCAAATCTAATAAAACAAAATGAACAGGGATAAATTTAAACCTTAAATGTGGATTCAAAGGATCAATTTCACATGTGGAAGATGGTAGAGATGTGGTTAGATATCATTTGGTAAGACATGACCCCAAGACTGAAGTTCATACACTCATTCTTTTAAACCTCCTCTCCTGCCTTGATGTCCCAAATTTTACAACACACAACTTAAGTGCCATGCCATACTTTGAGAACTATATTAACTGCACACGTTTAGTTTCTTCTTGAAATTACTTTGATCCTAGTTATATATGTATACAGTGCATTCCCAATAGAATGTATTTCTTTAGGTGAGGGTCTGACTTTAAAAAAAAAATTTTATATTCCCAGCTTAGCATAGTGTGGAAAAAGTAGGTATTTAATGAAAAATTATTAAATTAAAGTTGACTAGGAAGACCATCATGCCATTGTATTCTGCCTTTGTTAAATAGACAATGTCTAGCCCTCTCAGAGTAACTGCGATTTCAGGTCTGTGCCACAGTCCATGGCTCTACATTTTAGGAAAGATGTTAAGTAAGTTGTAGAGTGTCCAGAGAAAGGTAATCAGGATAGTGAGAGAACTAGACAAAATGCCATATAAGGATCATGCCAAGGAACTGGGAACATTTAACCTGCAGAAGAGAATACTTAACGTGGATATGATTGCTGTCTCCTAGTATCTTAAGGGCTTTTACCTAGAAAACAGATTAGATTATGTTTGGGACTAAAGAGTAGAATTAGGTACACATAATGGGCACATAAATGCTTATATAACCTGAGTTGAGACAAATTGTGTCTGGCTTAAGAGAGGGTGGGGATCTTCTTAAAAATTAGAGTTACTCCAAAGCAATACATTCTGACTTTGTGGGTAGCAGACACCCACTGCTGAAGTTAACCAAGTATAGACTGACATGTTGTAGAGAGGATTAATATTCAAGTAAGAGGTGCACAATTAGACGCGTCCCAAAGTGGAGTGGGCTTCTCTAGGATGTAATGGGTATCCCTCACTGGAGATTCTTTTTTTTTTTTTGCAGGGGGAGGCTTAACAACAATTTTCAGGTATGCTGTAGAGGGAATTTTCTTCAGATATGAATAGGATTAGATGACTGCTATGATTCCATTCAGATAAGGGATTTTGAGAAAACTTGCCAGTAGTAATGAGGTTTTTATTTCAATATCATTAATTCATCCTTGAGGGCATTCCTTCTCACAAGGCTGGTAAACATGTTCTCTGAAACTTATAGTGTTGAAAGTACTGCATAGAGTTCTAAGATATTAAATGACAATTCCAGTGGAACATACCCAGTACTGTCAAATTAGGCATGAATCCAGGTTTTCTGCACTCCAAGGGCAACTCTCTAGCCATTACACACTAGAAACATGGTTTGCAAATAACAAATAGTGAATGTAATCCAATTTTATGAACACTTTATCAAATAAATTCAGGAAAATTGGTGCCATGAAAGTTTTCAAGGGACACAGAATCATCATTTTCCTCCCTCAAAATCACAAAAGAAAAACCAAAAAGAAGTTAAAGCTTCTAAAATGTGGAACAAGAGAATTAAGGCTTCTACCTCAAAAGGAAATGAATAAACAATACATTTGTTAGAATATTATGACTATTGTTGCTATTATCAATGTAATGGATATTATTTATGTAGACATTATGAAGGAAAGTCAAAATAGAAATAGTATAAGTCATACAAAACTATCGATCACAAGCAAATAATGTTATAAAAATTCAAAGATTAACTCTGGAAAAGAGAGAGAGGGAAAATAGGAGAAAAGGGAAGAGACAGAAAAGGGAGGAAGAAAATTAGAATTAAAGCACTGAAACAATGGAATCAAAGTTGAATTGAAATAAAAACTCATTTAGGAAAAAATAATAAAAATATATTTTCCTTAAATGGAAAAATTACAACATGGCAGTCTATACTTGGCTAAGTTCAGCAGTGGGTGCCTAAGAAGATCCCCACCCCCTCTTAAGCCAGACACAATTTGTCTAAACTCAGGTTATATAAGCATTTACGTGCCCATTATGTGTACCTAATTCTACTCTCTAGTCCCAAACATAATCTAATTTGTTTTCTAGGCAACAGCCCTTAAGATACTAGGAGACAGCAATCATATCCACATTAAGTATTCTCTTCTGCAGTTTAAATGAATCAAACAGAAAAAGAGGCCCAAAAGCTCATCGAATGAGATAATTACTTAAAAATTAGAATTGAGCAAATGGAAGCTAATGACTTTATGAGAAATAAAGAAATGATGAAATAAAACCATAAGAATGAAAAACTAGAAGACAATGTGAAGTATCTCACTGGAAAAACAACTGACCTGGAAAACAGATGCAGGAGAGACAATCTAAAAATTACTGAAGTACCTGAAAGCCATGGTCAAAAAATAGCCCACAAATCATCTGTCAAGAAATTATCAAGGAAAACTGCCCTGATATCCTAGAACCAGAGGGTAAAATAGAAATGAAAAAAATCCACTTATTTCCCTTGGAATTTATATGTATACATACACACACACACACACACACACACACACACATATATATATATATATATATATATATATATATATAGAGAGAGAGAGAGAGAGAGAGAGAGAGAGAGAGAGAGAAAGAGAGAGAAAGAGAGAGAAAGTTACAGAGAGACAGAGACAGAGGGCACAGGGTGAGCTGAATATGAAGGTATGATATCTAAAAAAGAAAATTAAGGATTGAGAGGAATGTACTAGGAGAAAGAGATAGGGAAATGTAGAATGTAGTAAATCATCTCACATAAAAGAGGTAAGAAAAAGCTTTTACAATGGAGAGGAAGAAGCGGAAGGTGGGAGGGAATAAGGGAACCTTCCTTTCACTGGATTTAGCTTCAGAAGGGAATAAAATACACACTCAGCTGGGTATGGAAGTTTATCTTACCCTACCAGAAAAAAAGGTGGCAGGAGATAAGAGAGGAGGAATAATAAAAAGGATGGCAAATTGAGGAAGTGGTAATTGGAAGCAAACACTTTGGTGGAAGAACAGGTCAAAAAAGAATTGAATAAATGGAGAGTGGGACAGGATAGAGGGAAATACAATTAGTCTTTCACAATATCACTGTTATGGAGGTGTTTTGCATGATCACATATGTATAACCTTTGTTGGATTGCTTGCCTTCTCAATGAGGGTGGGTGAGGAGGGAGAAGGAGGAGAATGTGGCTTTAAAAATAAATGTTCAAGGCTATTTTTATATGCAACTAGGGAATAAGATAGATAAGCATTGGATATAGAAATCTATATTACCCTTCAGGAAAATAGAAGGGAAGGGTATGGGGGGCATGGTGATAAAAGGGGGGACAGATTGGAGAAAAGGGCAATCAGAATACACTCTGTTCTGGGGTGGTGAGATAGGGAGATAATTTGAAATTCAAAATTTTGTGGAAGTGTTAAAAACTGAAAATAAATAAATTTATAAATAAAAAAAGAAAGTCTTGTTGGGACGCAGACCTAATAGTGGCATTGCTAGATCAAAGGGGATGGACAGTTCTATAGCCCTTTGGGTATAGTTTCACATTGCTCTCTGGAATGTGGTACCTCTAATTTTTAGGAAGCTTTGCTTCCACCCCTGTTTTTGAACCTAAATCTATCCTTTCTCAAACTTCTATCCATTATTCCTAGTTCTTTCCTATGGAGCCAAGCAGAAAAGATTAAATCCCTCTTTCAGCATGACAGACCTTCAAATATTTGGAAAGAGCTTTCATAACCCTCCTAAATTGTTTTTTTTTTTTCCTATTGGCTAAATATACTAAACGGCTTTGACCAATCCTCATAAGGCAAATAATCTGAGTTCCTTCCCATTCTGGTGTTCCTCTTCTGAATATGCTCAAGTTTAACAAAATAACTTAAAAATATATATGTAACGCAGAATCAAATATGGTACTCTTGATATTCTCTGACACTTGGGAGCAGAACAATTACTCCCACCCCAACCCCACTAGACATTAACTCCCCCCTTAATGCAAATTAAAATAACTGTTTTATTTGTTTGGAGGAATGGGGGTGAAGGAGTGGAGGTTCAAATCACATTATTGACTAATATTGTATTTTCAGTCTAGAAAAATGTCTATTCTCTTTTTCAGAAGAACAATATGAAGGCATGACTCACCCATTTTACACTTGCATAGTTTACCTTTTTCACTCAAGTATAAGGCTTTAAATTAATTCAATTTATGGATTATAAGCCACTTCGATAAAATTGTTGTCTTAACTCAACTCCACATGACTCATAAAAAACAAATGAGCAAATAAAACCTCTTAAACTATATAGATTTATCCAAGCACAGATGCCTAGTATACTCCACTGAAGTCCTGTCCAGATGAAATAAAAAACATGAATGATTATTTTTAGGATTCAATTCAGTTTCATATTAACCTGGTTATACTACAGTCTTGCTTACCTCTCTCCATCTTTTACACAAGGATCTTCTGACAGACTTTGTTTAGTGCTTAAACAAGTATAAATTAAAAATATGCAAACTTATTTTGTGGGCTATGTCACTTAAAGATAAACCAAGAAAAACAAATTTAGTTTACTACAATTTGAATAAAAATTAGATAATTTCCTAAAAGTAATAGTAAGTGCTATTGTTTGAAATAATAAAGATACAGATTTGTTTAGAAATGAAAGAAACTGCGTTAACAACTTTACTAGCTATGTATTTGAAAAGTAATTTAAACATGAAAAAATAATTGAAGTGGCAAATAAAATCAAGAGATTTTTGAAAGATCTAAAAATATTGATATATAGAAGCTAGTTATAATTAAAGTTATTTATAAGTAACTTTAAATGCTAAATTAGCATTGAAAAAGAAATGATAGGTGGGACGTGAAAGTCAATTTCAGAACTATCTGCACTGCTCTAAACAATGAATTTGAGAACTTGCAAGAAGAGGATGAATATTCACAAATAAAAAACTGATGTAAAATGCCTCAACTGACAAAATAAGAAGCTCAAAAATAACTGGCATTTATACAGGATGTCCCAGAAGTTTCAATAAGCTTATAACTTTATCCTGCATAATGCTTTAGGATTTACTATTTTATAAATACATATGTATATATATACGCACATATATCTACATATATGTGTCTATGTGTATATATGTACATGCATGTGTATTTGTGTGTATGTATATGTGTGTATATATATATATATCTTATTTGATTCATGAGAACATATTTTAAGGAAAAAAGTATAAATATTCTCTTTTTATTTTCTTTATTTTATTTTATTTAATGTCATGAAAATATTTTAACGTTTGTTTTTTTTTAAGTTTAAGTTTCACATTCTCACCTTCCATTGCTGTCTTTCACCTCCTTGACAGGGCTAACAATTTGATATAGATTATACATGTGAAGTCATATAAAACATAGTTCCGTATTAGTCATATTGCACAAAAAAGTTTTGTGTTTTTTTTTTTTAAAGATGCTTTGATTTGCATTCAAACACCATCAGTTCTTTCTCCGGAGTAACATTTTCCATGATAAGGCCTTTGAAATTGTCTTGGATAACTGTGTTGCTCAGAATAGCTAAATCATTCACAACTGATCATCGTACAAGACTGCTGCTACTGTGTAAAATGTCGTGGTTCTGTTCACCTCACTCTGCTTCAGTTCATGTAAGTTATTCCAAGGTTTTCTCAAAGTTTCTCATGCATCATTTCTAATAGCACAATAGTATTCCCTCACAATCATAGGCCACAACTTGTTAGCCCTTTCTCAATTGAAGGGCTGTGCCTTGGTTTCCAATTCTTTGCCACTAGAAAAAAGCTGCTATACATATTTTAGTGCAGTGAGGTCCCTTTCCTTTGATCTCTTTGAGATAGAGACTTAGTTGTGATATTTCCAGGCCAAAGGACAGTTTTCTAGCCTTTTCAACATAATCCCCAATTATTCCCCAGAATGGTTGGGTCAACTCAAAACATCTCCAGCAGCACATTAGTGTCCTAATTTTCCCACATCCTCTCCAATATTTACTATTTTCCTTTTCTGTCATATCAGCCAATCTGATAGGTGAGGTAGTAGTTGTTTTAACTTGCATTTCTCTAATCAACAGTGATTTAGAAAATTTTGATGACCATAAATAGCTTTCAATTCTTCAGCCAAAAATTGTCTGTTCATATTTTTGACCATTTATGAATTGGAGAATGATGACTATTCTTATAGATTTCACTCAGTTCTCTATATATTTAAGAAATGAGGCCCTTATCAAAGAAACTTGCTATAAAAATTGTTCCTTGATTTCCCACTTTCCTTCTAATTTTGGCTGCATTAGTTTTATTTAGACCAAACCTTTAAAATTTGATGTAATCAAAATGGCCCATTTTACACAGGCTCTTCCCTTATCCATAGATCTGACAGGTAAAATTTTTCATGCTCCTTTAATTTGCTTATGATATCACCTTTTATGTCTAAATTATGTATCCATTTTGACCTTATTTTGCTATACAATGTGAATTGAGCAATATCTAGTTCCTGTCAAACTGCTTTCAAGTGCTCCCAACAATTTTTGTCACATAGTGACCTCCCATCCCAAAAGCTTGTACCTTTCATTTATTAAACACTAGATTGCTATGGTTACTTACTATTCTATATGATGGATCTCAGTTATTTTGCTGATCCAACACTCTATCTGTTAGCCAGTAACAGACTGTTTTGATGATTTACCACTTTGTAATATGGTTTGAGATCTGGTACTACTACGACACCTCCCCTGATATTTTTTTCATAAATTCTCTTGATATTTTTAATTTTTTTGTTCTTTCACATTAATTTTGTTATTATTGGTTTTAGCTCCATAAAATAAGTTCTGGAAAATTGAAATAGCACTAAATAATTAAATTAGTTTAGGTACAATTGTCATTTTTATTACATATTGACTTGGCTGAACCATGAACAATTAACATTTTTCCAATTGTTTAAATATTATTTTGTATATCATGTTTTATAAGCTTTTTTGACTCTTATACTTCAGGAATTTTATTTGACCATTATTTTAAATTTCTTTGGAGAGAATTTGGGAAAGGTCAGATGAACTCCTACATCTACTCTACTATCTTGGCTCTGCCCCTCCCTTCCTCCCATGTTGCCATTTTAAATATGAAGAAACTACAAGAGATCAGAGAAATTCAGTGATGAGATCAGTCATGAAAAATAATATGCCAGAGGCAAGATTTTAAGCAATAGTTCTTTCTACCATCTATTTCTCTCTTTCAATTATTCTATGCTGCTGTTTTGGGGCTACTGCACATGGAACACCTGAAATATTCACAAGTGAATCCTTCCAAATATTTAAAGAACCAACATTTTAAAAAATTCTTATACAATTTCTAAGAAAATAATTTCCGAGAAAAGAAGCTACTACATTCCATCAATACATTTAAAAATGTTAAGATTACAAAATAAAATTATAGATCAATGCAATTAATAAATGTTGATGTTAAGACGTACAATAACATAAATATAGTTGAGGCAGATACAGTAACATTACAACCAATCAGCCTTTAAACCCCGATTAATAGAATGATTGCAAGCACAGATAATTCAAGATAGTGGACAAAGAGTTGGACTTGGAATTAGCAAAAACTAGGTTCATTCTACTATCTCAGGCTCTTAATTGCTCTATGACCTGGGTAAGTCACTGAATCATTCAGAGTCTCATTTTCCTCATTCATAAAATGAGAAGGTTGTATTCTATCACCACTAGTGTCCCTTTCAGAACCAAATCAACCCTATAATTAATATAAGGAAATGAATATGTTTTATCATGTTTACCAGAAAATTATTTTAAATTATGATCCTCTTGGTCTAGAAGAATAGATCAGGAAACATATCTTCTTTCTCTTGGTAGAAGGACAGAGGAAAGGCTAGAAGAACAGAAAGTTACGTATACTTTCTGCCATGGTTGTCTTTGCTTAGTTGTTCTTACAAAAAATTCAATTGTAGGGTAAGAGCGGAGAAGTTATACAGATAAATCATTATAATGTATAAAGGGATTCAGAAACATGTGTGTGTGTGTGTGTGTGTGTGTGTGTGTATACATAGAGCACGTGTATCTCCCTATGTGAAAACATGAAATGAGCTCACTTTCTGCTTCTGAAAAAGTTGCAATGACATGGAATCCAACTGCCTTGGAGAGACTGTGGAGCATGCATGGACATAGTGCAAATGGTTTCAAGTGACTAAATATGGGATTAAGAGGAGGCTCTTTGTTTAGCTGAGCAGACATTCAAAAAGGCCTATTTCCTATAGCCTCTTTCTCTTTGTTTCAGCCCTCTTGGGCAACCTTAGTAACTTCTTCCTTCAGAGTGACCAGTGAAGAAAGTGATGCCTATAACCTTGTGATTTCCAAAGTCTAGAGGCTGCCTTATCATCCTAGTGTTTGAGAGATCATGTTTATGGCCAGTGCAGCATCAGTACTGCTAAGGTATGAAGAGAGTGGGACTTCCCTTAGCATCTAGGTACTGAAGAATTTGGAAATGCAGTCAGTTCAGCATTGATACTCCAAGGAGCAAGGAGTGATATTAAAAATTAACTCCAGCCCTGCCTCACTGAATGAAGAACTAATCCAACAGTGGTGCTGCTTTAGGACATGAATTTGAAATGGATACTATATAGGAACTTAGATCATTCCTTCCCAGTGATTGAAGTGATATAGGGAAAGTATGGCAGCAAATTATTGGGAAAATTGTTTGTGCTTGTTCTTGCTATATCTTCAATATATATAGATATATAGATATAGATATATAGATATATATTTTTAAAGTCACTCAATGTTAAGTCATTAAATGGAACTGGAGCACTAATCACTGACCCTCCAATAATGGAGGAGAGTAGGACACAGCTGATTGAGCTTATGGCAATAGAAAAGAGACACACCCCTCAAAACCCTGCAGTTCTATCTCTTTCTATCTTTTACTGTTGTGTTTTCTTAGCAATACACAGACTGCCAAGGATTTTTGTGGATTTATTTCATATCCTGCAACTTTGCTAAAGTTATTTATTATTTCAAGTAGTTTTTTACTCAATTCTCTAGGATTTTTTGAGTAAATCATCATATCATGTGCAAAGAGTTATATTCTTCTTAGCCTATTCTAATATAATGGAATACTATTGTGCTACAATTTTACATATACACACATACATATGTATACATACGTATATACATATACATATACATATATATATGATGAACAGGTGCACTTCAGAAATACCTGGATAGGCTTATATGAACTGATGCCAAGTGAAGGAAGTAGAATCAGAACATTATACTCAGTAACAGCCACAGTGTGTGAGGACCGTTTTTTGATAGACTTAGCTCTCCACAGCAAGGCAAGGACCTAAAACATTTCCAAAGCACTCATGATACACAACGTCATCCACATCCAGAGAAAGAATTATGGAATTGGAATGCAGAATGAAGAAAATTGTTTTCTCTTTTATGTTTGGTTTTGTTTAGTTTTTCTAATAATTTCTCCCATTCTTTTTAATTCTTCTATGCAACACGGCTAATGTGAAAATGTGTTTAATAAGCATATATGTGTAGAGTCCATGTGAGAATGCACTGCTGTCTTGTGGAAGGAGGGCCAAGAGTGGGGGAGAAAATTTAAACCTTAAAGAAGTGATTGTTGAAAATTGAAAACAAATCAATAAATACAATACCCTTAAAGAAAAAAAATGTGTTTGACTGATTCTTGGTGGCTCATAGAATCATTAGCTACTACTTGCCCAATTCCAATTTTTAGGCAATTATTTCCTTCATTTAGCTTTTGTATCCTCCTTTTCCATTTGGTCAATTCTACTTTCTCGTTAGTGAATATTTTTTCCCCATTTGACCAATTCTATTTTTAAGCAGTGTTTTACTTTGATCATTTCTTGCAATTCCTTTCCCAAGTTGTTGACTATTTTTTCATTATTCTCCTGCATAACTATCATTTATTTTCCCAATTTGTTTTACCTCTCTTACTTGATTTTTAGCATTCTTTTGAGACCTTCCAAGTGGAAATTTTGTGCATGAGACCAATTCTCTATGGTTAGCATTCTTTTCTGCTTCTTACTTATGAGGTTTGCCTATTTCCTTGCTTTAAAGTTGAGCACTACTGCTGGAGCACAGGAGCACCAGCCCAAGCTTCTTGTACTGAGAGTCAGGGGCCTAGCATTGGCTTTGTATGCTGAGGTTTCAAGTGCTGGTAGCTGGGAACTCTAGGGATCTGGGAAGCTTACCTGGTGCTAAGTTGGGGTCCTGGTGGTGACTGATGTGTGCTGGGGGTTTTCTGCATATCCTTTGGACTGCACTAAAGCACGTAAAGTTTTGGCCACTGGATGAGACCTATCCAGGGCTAAATCAAAACACAAGGTTTGGCTACCTGAGGATATTTACCCATCTAGTGCTATATCTAATTGGATGGAGGTCCGGTACTTTGGAGTGCCTGCCCACCCCAGGCTATGCCAATCAATGCACATGGTGGTTCTCCAAGCTGGAATTTGCTGGTTCCCCTGTCTATGCTAAGGCACATGGGTGGGTTCCTGGTGTTGACATTTGCTTGCTGTAGTACTCTGGGCCTCAGGAACTCCCACTGCATTGCTGAGGTTGTGCTTTCTACCTGCTTGCTGGGACATTTCATCTCTTAGAATGTATTCCCTTTATACCTTAGTGAAATGGAACTTTCTTGCTAAGCCTCAAATTTCTTGAGTTAAGAGATTGCTCCACCCCATCTTTTTGCTGGTTCCATTGCTCCAGCATATTTCCTGGGGCACTATCTTCTGATTTTTTAAGAGGTCAAAAAGGGAGTGTGATAGCAACCTACTGCTTACTCTACTGTCTTCCCTCCTGGAAGTCCCATCTAATCACTGCTAGTATCTAATTCCTTTGAGTAAATCATTTAATATAATCATGACTTATTTTTTCCCCAAATTTAATAAAGAAATATAGGATTACACTAGATCAGGCGTGGGGAACTTATGCCCTTGAGACTATGTATGGTCCTCTAGGGCCTCTAGTATGGCCCTTTGACTGAATCCAAACTTCACAGAACAAATCCCCTTTATAAAAGGATTTGTTCTATAAACCTGGAACCAGTCAAAAGACCACATCCAAGGACCTAGAAGGTCATGTGTGGCCTGGAAGCCCCAGGTTCCCCATCCCTGTACTAGACGGTGTCTCTATCTAGTTTTATATCTAAGATCCTTGAAAACTGTTGGGAAAATTAGATAACAGTATTAGATAACAGTATGTATCTACTAACATATACTACAATAAGTCTCAACTGGGTTGATTAATTAAAATTTTGGAAGAAAAAGAAATAGCATTTTTAATCAATTAGGAAAAGGAGAGAAAAAAACTTGTGCAATGATAGTTTTCTTTTACACAGACTTTGAGGGTTTTTTTGTATAAAAAAGTAATTTACCTAAAACAAAAGGAAAAAATATTGGAAAAACAAATTTGGTAAAAATATAACTCATAAAAATGACATTGAGAATCTATATGGAACCAAAAAGTAGTTATGAAAGTAATATTTTTCTCCATTGAGGTGTTCATAAGATATGAATAGAAACTTTTTGAAGAGGAAATATAAATTGCTAATAACTACTTGAAAAGCTATTCAAATTCTGCAATAATTAGAGGAAATGTAAATTAATACCATTTTGCAATATCTTCTTATACCCATCAAATTGGCAAAAAAATAATAGCTGAAAAATTATCTACCTCAATATTAGTTAGAGCACTCAATTATATTGTTGGTAGGAATACAGATTGCTCTCTAAATAGCTTATACAAATCTGGCAATATGAGATAATAGTCACAAAAAGGGTTATATCCTTTACATATAAATTTAATTTGATCCCTACTATCTTAAGCATATTATTAAATATGATAAAGGATTTACATATGCAGAAATATTTGTAGTCATTTTAATTGCACTAGAGAAAAACTAGAAATAGCCTATATGTACAACAGTTGGTAAATGCTGGAATGACTTGTGTTATGCTAATATATCATAGATACTTTATATACAAAAGCAACAGGAATTGCTATTTCATGGGATCCTTGGTCATCCTGCATTTCAATGTTCATCATGGGCATTTGCAAAAAAGACAAGAAAGATTATTACAGGTTAAGTATCTGGATTTGTTGAAGAAAATGAAGAGGTAGAAAAATTATAAATGATAATGAACAATTTCTTCAAAAAGTGGTACATAAATGGTATATGCATATACATATACCATATGTATATATATATATCAAGCAATTGATAATATCACAAAAAATAATATATCACAAATATATCACAAAAAATATCACAAAAAATAATGTATCACAAATATATCACAAAAAAATCACATTGATTTTATTTTAATGGACACAAAATGACTGATTAAGAAAGTAGGAATTATTTCTGAATTGCCCACTTTAGCATGGTCAGATCATAAGTTTTTAGAGCAAAATTCAAATTTACTATCAAATTAGAACAAAAATAAGAATGTATAAAAATAAGGGAAATACTTAAGCTGACTTTAAACATAATGCTGTTGCTAGAAAATAGGAAGTGGATAAAAGAACAAACATCAAAAAAGGTTACAACCACTTCATCATTGTACAGTACCCTTATCAATATGAACATTGATTCATATAAATATGAAATGCTGTTAATGGAATGGAATCCCATGGTTATAAAAATAATCAATTTTGATGATGTAAAGAAATATTGAACAATATATTACATGAACAATTTGAAGACTGTTTTAGATGCAATTTAGTCTTTATCTTCAAAAAACTTACATGCAAAGTGAGGTCAGTAGAATAAGACAATACTGTTCAATACAACCATATTTAAAAGAAAATAGTACAGACAATACAACTTTATAAGAGCATTGAGTCCTAGAATATTTACTGATTCACAATTGGCTACCTGGATAAAATAAAGTGCGTGTGTTATCACAGAGATATATTTGGGGAGAAAATTATAATAAGCAGAACTGAAAGGGTAAGACTTTTCACCTTCATCTTGCACCAAAAGGTGCAAACTTTGTGGTCCATAAAATCTCACTGTCCTGGCCTGAGAAATTCAGGGACTGGGTAATGAAGCAGCAGAGCCATGGAAATTGTCAGGAAGGAGAAAAAGAAGTAGCCCTATCACAACCTGTGTTCTTTGAGTGGAAAGACTCAATCAAACATCAGAAGAAAAGGAAAGGACTATATCATCAAGTATTTATTTACATTGAACGTAACATGTGCCTTAGGTCACCCTATGTAGATAGGATTCATCACCATCATTACCATTACACACTCTTCCAAGTAATTTATGATGGATTATAATTCCTTTCTTTAGATAAATTGTATAAGACAAAATCTAATTGTCTCTCTTAACTAGGCCTTCTAGTATACATTACTTGCCAATGGTGCACTAGGACATAGTTCACAGCTTTATTCCCTTACCCAGTCTCTCACAAATCAGTGTTCAGTGCCCACCATTTCTGTTTTTACCCATAGCATTAGTCAACTCACACATTTGGTTCCTCCCTGTACTCTCACTGAATCCAGTTCTGAATTGTCTCCACTTATTTTTTCCAAGAGCACTCTATCAAGCCTTTCTTATGCTTCTCTCAAATTAGCTTGTTCCTTCCCTAAAGACACTAGCTCTCTGGATATATGCCTTCTCTCACCAATCTCAGGTATCCATTCCCAGACTCCACTTTCCAAACCTGGAACTTCCCTGCTATTGCCCACATCCTAAAACTTATAGAATTTGGCACACCTATGGCCTTCTTTTCCTCGGTTCAGTAGCATCCCTAAGTCCTTGATCAGAAATACATTTATATGACACTAAAATTTATGGTAGTTATTTATGGATATATTTGGGTTTTAATGGTTGCCTCATCTAGGAGGTCTACTTTATTTTTTACCATTTCCATAGATTTCCTTTGTAATATTAGAAATTGGGTACACAAAAGTGGGAATTCTGGGTTAGTCATGACCTACCTAGTCAAGCTTCAGAACATGAAGATAAGACATACATAACTCTAAAGGATTTCTAGGTGGGGCTTATGAGTCAAGATAAAGAAAAAAATCTCTAAAGTATTCTTAAGACATTTCCTCATAAGAGTCTTCAATATGGTTTCATTTTGTCTTCCCAAAGACACTGGGGGGTAGGTCCTATAATTATCCCCACTTTACAGATTAGGAATCTGAGGCAAAAAGAGGTTAAATTTAACCAGAAATGACCTTATAGGTCTTCCAGTCCAACCCCTTTACATTACAAATGAGGAAACCTGGAGAGGTTATAAGTTGACTAAGGTCACAAAGATAGAGAATGGCAGAGAAATTATTTGAAACCAGATCTTCTGATACCAAATCCTATTCTCTTTCCACTAAACAATTCTGAAAACTAAAGTGGTTAGTTATCATCGTCATCACCATCATCACTCTGGTAAATTAACATTTCATCTATATGAGGACTCCCTCAACCAGTTCAGAAACCAACTCATCCAGGCCTTCTCATCCTATATTATTCTTGTCCATACACAACACGCCCCCCCCACCGCCGCCATACACAAAGTAAGTAAACATTTATTAAATACTTACTATGTTCATGGCATTGTGCTAAGTGTCAAGGATACAAAAGGAACCAAAAGAAAGTCTCTGCCTGTAAGAAGCTAATGCTTCCATGTGAAGACACTACGCAAACATGTATTCAAAGCATGCTATACACAGGAGAAATTGGAAATAATTAACAAAGGGAAGACACTAAAAGTGTACACAGGAGAATTACACAAAATACCACAAGATTTCTGAGTCCTTTAATATTTTAATGTTTTGCAGATGACCATTAGGATATCTATTTTAATCCTTATTTTTATTAAGTAATTGACTGACTTTTTTCTGATTACTTATTTTCCAGATGATATTTTTTATACCACTCTTCTATACCATCTATCCTTGGTGATATTAAGCAGTATGTTTTATTCGTTATTTTCAATTTCCATTATCCTTTATATCACGTACAATTTTGACTTTTCTGAGATTATGGTGTTCTAAAAATCACAACCTTAGAGCATTACTGGAAGAATATTTGAGTTAAAAAAAATTTTGATGGCCTGGAATAGCTCAGGATTTTAGAAAAATAAGCCAATTTTCTAAAGACAATCAAGGTCACTGGCCTCATCTATTCATTTTGGGGACTAGTTCACTAGTCAGCCCATTTGTTTTCAGTAACTATGTGTTTTATTGAGAAGACTGGGAGGATCATGAGCTTGAGATACTCAGTATAATAAACAGGAGCTTTTGCCGTGCCTCAGAATTGACAGAGATCACAGATAACAGATTTAGGATTGGAAGAGAAAACAGACAACATTTAATCCAATGCTCTTATTTACAGATGATAAAACAGAGGCATATCATAGGAAAGTATCTTTCCCAAGGTCATGGGGGTAGAAGTCACTGAACCAGGATTTAGACCAAATACTCTAACTCTAAAACTCTGACATTTGATAAATGCACAGCTAGCTCCCTATCTTATGCCTGACTTGAGATTAATCAGAATTCCTGAAGGAAATTGTTTTTGTGGCTACATCTATAAAAGAAACAAAAACATGGGATACTAACATATATATCTTGTTGAATGAGAGCCACAAAGTGAAGCACCTGGTGACAATACCAAAGTTCACATGGTTTAGAGAATTCCTATAATCATTTGAAAGGCTGCATGGTACAGAGGAAAGAATACTAGCTCTGGGATCAGGCTATACACACGCACACACTCATATACATATATAATATATACACACATATATACATATATACACATATATACATATATATATATACATACAGATGTGTATGTGTGCATACATATATTTTTTTAAGTTCTACTTTGGATACTATGTATGTGATCTTCCAAATATCTTTTAACCTCCCTGTGCCTCAAGTTCTAAAACTGTAAAATGAAGGACTTGGACTAGATGGCTTCTTAGATGTCTCTGTCTTGAATTTCTCTTATTTCTCTATACTCACTTCTCTAGAGATCTCAAATAAGAATTTAAGAATAAAGGGAATTATAAAACAAGAAGTGAGATCAAAGATCATTAAGTTCAACCACTTCATTTTATAAATGAGGGAAAGTTGAAGCCAAACATGGAGTAGGCCGCCTTAGGTCATAGAGCATAGAGCAATGTGGTATTGCTGAGATCAAGAATTAGGCCTCCAGCTTTTCAATCCAGTGTTCATTCCCTCTGTTGAATTGTGATTCCTGTATTTCAGTTTTCTAGTTATTTAGAACTAGAATCATTACAATAGCGTTTGCTAATCATGCGTGTGGTATAATATATGTATATATATAATATACACACATACATATATGTCATAATATCTAACTATATATGTTGCTTACCATGTTAAAATGTAAACTCCTTAAACAATTATATCCTTTCTTTGTATCTCCAACATTTAGCATACTATAATGACTTTTAAAAAACTTATTGGCTTGATTAAATACAGAAGAGAGATGTTAGCATTTCATTTGATCTAAAAACAAGCCTTTGAGGTAGGTGCTGTTTTTATTCCCACTTTACATGTGAGTAAACTGAGGCTGAGAACAGGTCATACTCTAGTCAGTATCTGAGGCAGGATTTGAATTCTAATCTTCCTGACAAAATTCATCTGTATCTCCTATGGCACTTTACTACCTGAGTGATAAAGATATTAAACATAACCAGTCAGAAGATGTAATTCAGTAGGAAACAGCTCAATTTTCACTCTTAGTTGGGATACTAAGGCAAACCAGGATTGAATGTTTTTATTCAGTGGCTTTATAAAATCTCAGAAGTAACAGAAGCACACTTGGAGTAAAAGTGGAGTCTGTTTTTCAGATGATTGTAGCTGATTTTCACATTACTAGCCTCATGCGTTCTCAACAGCAGCATAACTGGGCTGCCCACTCTTTCCTGAGATATTCCACTTGCCATCCCTCTCATCCAATCCTTCCACAGGTTTTCCTCTGTGTCTAAAATGCCCTCCCTCCTCAGCTCAAGCCAAAGAATTCAGAGCTGCCTTCAAGGTAAAATCAAAGTCCTTTTCCTACACAAAACTTTTCCTGATGCCCCCATCATTAAAGTTCTCTTGCATCTAGAATCACTTTGCCTTTTATTTAATTGTCGTCATTATTCAATAGTTTCACTCATGCCTAACTCTTCACGACCTCATTGTGGAGTTTTCTTGACATAGGTACTAGAGGGCATTGCCACTTCCTTCTCCAGCTAATTTTACAGAGGAAGAAAGTGAGGCATACCGGGTTAAATGACATGCCCAGGGTCATATAGCTAATAAGTATCTGAGGCTGGATTTGATGAGATCTCCTGACTCCAAGCCCTTTCCACTGCATCACCTAGCTGCCCCTTTATTTAATTATCTGTTTCCTGCCAATGGAACATAAGATCCTTGAAGGCAAATATTGTTTTGTTTTGGTCTTCATCTCTCCAGTGTCTAGGAAAATACACAGGAATGTACTTATTATTCAAATTGAATGTAACTGAATCACCATGAAAATCTAGCTTGAGCTCACACTTCCTTATTTTACAGAGAGACAGAGACAGACAGAGACAGAGAGGGAGAGAGAGAAAGACAGAGAGAGAGAGAGAGAGAGAGAGAGAGAGAGAGAGAGAGAGAGTCAGAGAGAGAGAGAGGGAGAGGGAGGGAGAGACAGATAGAGACAGAGAGACAGAGAGTCAGAGACAGAGAGAGAGACAGAGAGACAGAGACAGAGAGTCAGAGACAGAGAGAGAGAGAGAGAGAGACAGAGACAGAGAGAGAGAGAGAGACAGAGAGAGAGAGACAGAGAGAGACAGAGAGACAGAGAGAGAGGGAGAGAGAGAGAAAAGCCTTAACAACTGAAAATATGTGTCTACCTGAAAGTGTGAGTTCAGCTTGGTGGCTAAAAATATAACACTGGATGCTAGGAATTTTGAAGAACCTTTGAATTGTCAAAGTTTGGCAAAGGAAAGACTAAGGCTCACAGTCATGCAGCAAAAGCTTGGTCAATCTTGTCAAGGAACAAAAGGACCAAGTTCCTCATCAATTTTCTGTCATCTCCTAGAGGTCAAGGACTGTGTTTTCCTACAATGTTCTCATTTGTGTGCCATTGTAAATTAGATGATTTTGAAATCTAAACAGCTCTCAGCTGGTGTGAACAATGGTGCCAGTGTTCAGAGAAATCAACAATGGGTTGACCTGTTCCCTCTAAGTGTTTTGAGAGTACTTAAGAATTGATGCTTATTACATGGGAGGACAGCTTTTGAGAGAGGATGTCACCCCATGTTAAAAAAAATCTAAGATGGCATTTAAAGACACAAAGTAGTTGAAATTTTGGATGTTTTCTGCCACATACCTTTAAAAAGTTTGCATGTGCTTTTTTACCCTTAGTGAGTCATAAAACTAGATTTATAAAATGTTGTGGGTTTTTGCCTTTAACAATGAGATACCTTTTCTAAAATGAAAAGATTCACAGTTTTCCTATAATAATTACTTTCTGAAGACTAATGAGTCAGAATCATTAAAAACAGGAGGTAATGACACTTTACCAACTTCTTATAGGTTTTGGATTCCTTAAAATACACTTTAGCTGCACTTAAATGCCATCTAAAATATACAGTAATGCTAATTATATCAACTATATGATTGACTGCATTTCCTTTAGCATCTTATCTTAGATGAGTTAGAACTTGACTTTCAGGCTATATATGTGTGTGTACACACACACACACACACACACACACGTATATATATAAATGCAAGTGAATGATCATGGTATGATTGATTCAAATACACACTGTGCCCTCTGTATACCTGTTTAAAAAAGATTAATTAACTATAAAAACTAGGAAAGTCCCACATTCCCACAAAGGAAGATTATAGTTTGAAAAAAATAAAAATTCATTTTCTCTATTATATCATACTTTTGAATTGTTTTCTATAATATTTCTTTTGATAGCTTTGTTTACTAATGTATATTTTAAAAAAGATTTTAACACATGAGCTGAGGAAAAAAAATGTGAACTCATAATACTTTATTACCAAATGATGATTTAGTCATTCTAACACATAGAAATAACTGTTTCTAGAATGAGGAATAAAGAATATAAAATAAAAAACACTTTGGGAAGAATTCATTACTATTCATTATTTTACAGAAATGAATAGAAAAATGTTAGGTTGCCCTATCAGACCAGATATTGAATGAAATGAAAAACCATGGATACTTTAAAATTATAAGTTGGTTTTTGCTGTTGAATTATTTTTCAGGTGTGTCTGATTCTTTGTGGTAACATTTGGGGTTTTCTGGGCAAAAATACTGGAGTGGTTTGCCATATCCTTTTCCAGCTCAGTTTTACAAATGAGAAACTAAAACCAAACAGGATTAAGTAATTTTTCTAGGGTCACACAGCTATTAAGTTCCTTAGGTCAGATTTGAACTCAAGTCTTCCTGACTACAGGGCCAGCATCTGTAACTAAGTTGGTTGATCGTTTATCAAAAATCTTTCCTTTGGCTTTTTCACAGTATTATCATAGCAGTTTGCAATTTTATTTGATTTTCACATTATATATCATTGGATAATATTTTTATAAATGTCTTTTCCCCTATTGGGCTAGAGTCGTGTACAATGAATCAGAGGATCTTGAGTTTTAAAGATTGCAAGGATCTTGGATCAACACTCCTATTTGATTTATGGAGAAAGTTAAGTCTAAAAAAAGAACATGACTTAACTAGAGCCCTGCAGGCAATGGATGAACTGGGTCCTTTGATTCCAGATCTATCAGGGATTCAGGTTTTATTCATCATCATGTTCTTGAAAGAAGCAGCAATGGAATGAAT
Organism: Bettongia penicillata ogilbyi; assembly: GCA_023548195.1. Lineage (NCBI taxonomy): Eukaryota > Metazoa > Chordata > Mammalia > Diprotodontia > Potoroidae > Bettongia > Bettongia penicillata. The sequence continues at coordinate 1,817,581 of JAJHZJ010000278.1, forward strand.
AAGTAGTTGCTTAAAATGTATTCGTTGAATGATTATTGGATGCTTTTAAAAGGTCTGTGAAAACGAAAACAAAAATAGCAACGAAAACAAAAAGTTACAAAGATGGAAAGAAGGCTATCATGATGCTTGCTAGACATCATGGTTAGAAACTTTGGTGGTATTTCCCACATCTTCTTCTCCCCACATGTTCAGCCAGTTGACCAATCTCATCATGTCTACCTTGATATCTTTCACATTCATTCCCTTCTCTCTATTCACACAGCCAACACCCTAACTTAGACTCCTATGACATCTAGCCTAGCCTCTTGTAATTGCAGATACTAACGAGTAGACTATTGCCCTGAAGAACTTACATTGCATGACAGGAAACAATATGCACCAGGATAAGTGTCCTGCCTCAGGAACTTAACAGATATATAGCCCTAGGAAAGTCATTTAACCTCTTTCTTTCTCAGTTTCTCATCCTGTTTCTCAGTTTCCTCATCCTGTGTGAAGACCAAGTGAGAAAAACTTTGGAAAACATTTTGTACTTAAAAGTTCTATTTCAATGCTAGTTACTATTAATAAAAATTTCCTATTATTTGTTCTGTGTTCAAGTCTTTTTGAACTCAGTTCATCGTTCGCAAAGCTGCCAAAATGATTTTTCTAAGGCTCATGTCTTACTATGTCTTTCACCACCATCATTACCACCAATAAACTCCAATGGCTTCTAATTATATCTAGTATCAAAAATAAATGTTGCTGTTTGACATTCAACACTCTTTTTACTCTAGCCCCCTTCCTCCTTTCCTGACCTCTTAGACTAGACTTTGCTTAATTCATTCTATATTCTAGACATACTTTGTCTATTTATTGTTCCTCACACACACTGTCCCCCAAATCTAGAATGTTCTTCTTCCTCATCTCCTCCTTTTGGAATTCCTTGTTTCCTGCAAGATTCAAATAAGAAGCCATATTGTCTATGGGTACCTTTCCTGCTTTTCCCAATTACTAATTTCTCTCTTTTTAACGGTATCTAGTATCTATTTTATATGTATCTTGTATATTCCCATATAGATACATATTGTCTACACCCATTAAAAAGTACATCCCTTTAGTTTAGGTACTATTTTGTTTTTGTTTTTTTCTTTTTTTAAAAAATTTATATTCCCAGCACTTAACAATTGACTGGCACATGTGTTTAATAAATGCTTATTTTTTTTATTAAAGTAAGAAAGAAAAGAAATGAATATATATGTGTGTGTGTGTGTGTGTGTGTGTGTGTGTGTGTGTGTGTGTGTGTACACATACATAATTTTGAGACCAAAACTCTATCCACAAGTGGCCTCCTTGCTATTTTCTCTAAAGGTTTCTTTTTTCTGACCTAACCACTACATTTCTTTTTTCCTCAAGAAGCCTTACTAGAGAGTTTGCTCTTTTGTCTTTCCTCGTGCTGCCAGTTGAAGTCTTTGGGCTCCTGCTTTCTCTGCCAAGATGCCTGAGGAAACGCAGACCCAGGACTAACCCATGGAGGAGGAGGAGGAAGTGGAGACTTTTGCCTTTCAGGCAGAAATTGCTCAAGTGATATCTTTAATCATTAATACATTCTACTCTAATAAAGAGATCTATCTGAGGGAGGTGATTTCAAATTCATCTGATGCCCTGGACAAAATCAGGTATGAAAGTCTGACAGTTCCAAGTAAACTAGACTCTGGGAAAGAGCTGAACATTAGAATCATTCCACACAAAGATGATCACACCCTTACTATTGTAGATGCTGGTATTGGAATGACCAAAACTGATTTAATCAACAGTCTTGGTACAGTAGCAAAGTCTGGAACCAAAGCTTTCATGGAAGCATTACAAGCTGGTGCAGATATCTCCATGACTGGTCAGTTTGGTATTGGTTTTTATTCTGCCTATCTAATGGCTGAGAAGGTGATGGTCATCACTAAACATAATAAGATGAACAATATGCCTGGGAGTCTTCAGCAGGAGGGTCATTCACCATTAGTATTGATGTAGGTGAATCTATGGGTTGTGGAACAAAGATAATTTTGCATTTGAAAGAGGACCAAATTGAGTACTTGTAGGAATGAAGAATAACGGAAATTGTGAAGAAGCATTTGCAATTTATTGGCTATCCAATTACACTTTTTGCAGAGAAAGAAGGTGATAAAGAAGTCAGTGATGATGAAGCAGAGGAAAAAGAAGAGAAACAGGAGAAGGAAAAACAAGAAAAGGAGTCTGAGGACAAGCCAGAGATTGGCTCCAACGAAGAAGAAGAAAAGAAAGACGGTGACAAGAAGAAAAAGAAGATTAAAGAAAAATATATTGATCAAGAAGAGCTTAACAAAACAAAGCCAATTTGGACCAGAAATCCTAATGATGTAACTAATGAAGAATATGGCGAATTCTATACGAGCTTGACAAATGACTGGGAAGATCATTTAGCTGTGAAACACTTCTCAGTGGAAGAACAGTTGGAATTCTGAGCCCTTCTCTTTGTTCTAAGACATGCACCCTTTGATTTATTTGAAAATAGAAAGAAAAAGAATAATATCACATTGCATGTGCACAGAGTTTCATCATGAATAGCTGTGAAGAACTGATTCCCAAACACCTGAATTGCATCAGAGGTGGGGTGGATTCTGAAGATCTTCCTTTAAATATCTCACATGAAATGCTGCAGCAAAGCAACATTCTGAAAGCAATAAGCAAGAATTTGTTCAAAAAGTGCTTGGAACTCGTCACTGAACTGTCTGAGGACAAAGAGAATTACAAAAAGTTTTATGAGCAATTTTCTAAAAACACTAAACTTGGAATACACGAAGACTCCCAGAACCGAAAGAAACTTTCAGAATTACTGAGATACTATACTTCTGCTTCTGGTGATGAGATGTTTTCTCTTAAGAACTACTGCATGAGGATGAAGGAGAACCAGAAACATATCTATTACATTACTGGTGAAACTAAGTGACTAATTCAGCTTTTATTGAGCGTCTTCAGAAGCATGGTTTAGAAGTAATATATATAATTGAACCTATTGATAAATATTGTGTGCAGACAGCTAAAGGAATTTGAGGGAAAGACTTTCATGTAGGTAACCAAAGAGGGTTTGGAACTCCCAGAAGATGAATATGAGAAAAAGAAACAGGAGGGAAAAAAAAGTCTCACTAGAATATCAACACATTTCCCTGACTCCTAGTTATTCCTTCAACAAGCTTTAGAAGCACTTCAAAATTCTTTTCTGCCAACATTTTATTTTTCATCAAAGTTCATTTTTGTCAGGTAGATATATCTCTTTTCAAATGTCTTGAGATGCTGAAATTCTTTGACTCCAGCTTTCAAGAATAGCCAAAGGGACAAAGCTCCAAGTTGTGAAGATTTTGTTCCCCAACTCTTGCCAAAAACCATTTGGTAAGTACTAAAGAGCCCATCCTTAATCAAAGCCAAGTAAGTATCCACTAGAATGGTCCTGGCCATTCATGCCACAAGGAATCTGGTGAGAAAAGAGACAGGCTATAGGTCACAGGTAGCAGATGCCCACACTCATAGCAGCACCAAGCACTACCAGGAATCAATGAAGAGGTTTCTCCCTCATTTGTTATGGTCTCTTCAATATCCAGTCCTCAGTTTGCTTAAATGACTGTGAGGGTGACTGCACTAGATGTCAGCCTACTATGAACAATATTTATATCCAGCTGGCATGAACCAGGAAAAAATTTCAGTGTTGTTTTTTTTTTTTTTTTTTTTTTTTGTGCAAGAATCCCAAGTCAGGAAAATGAGAAGTACTAACTCAGGATTAAAAATGGTAGCTTTTATAGAGCTTAACTACAGCACTTAAGTCACAGAATCTCAGTGCTTAAAGGATCTAAAAAGCTGGTTCCTACAGATCAATTTCGTGAGACTTTGTTTTGAACCTTGTTAAGAGGACAAGTTGTTAGTGATTATGACCTTGGGCACATTTCCACCTTTAGTCTCTCTTTCCTCTTTTCTTTCTCTCTTTTCCTTCTTTCACTCATTGCCAGAGTAATCTTTATTCCTCACAGAGCTGTCATGGCATCCTATTCCTCACAATGTGTCTGTCTACATGGCTTCCTGCTTCCAACCAAATAATGCCCAATTTGCTTATTCTGGCATTTAAAGGGCTCAAAAATTTGATGCCAACTTATGTTCCCAGTGAGGTGGGGAAGTTTTCAGATATAGGATTTAGTCTACAAGTTATTTAATGTTTTTGCCCCCAATTTTATCGTCTGAGAAATAGGGATTATAATACAAGTATTTATACAAGTTGTTGTAAGGATCAAATAAGTGGATAAAGCACTGGACCTGGAGCCAGAAAAACCGAAGTTCAAGTACAGCTTCAAGTACTTTCTAATTCTGTGACCCTGTGGGCAACTTAAAATCTGTTCACATAAGTTTCCTCATTTGTAAAATAGAGATAGCAACCACAGTCATTGTGAGAATAAAATAAGGGAATATTTTTAAAGCAGTATATAAATGCTAGCCATTATTGCTATTAGTATAGTTATGTTATAAAGCACTTTGCAAACCTTCAAGCATTATAGAAATGCAAGAGATTACTATTATTTAGTAGCAGTAGTAGTAGTAATCGTCGTAGTTGTAGAAGTATTTCTACAGGAAGTCATGAAACCATAATGAATGGGTCCCTTATGAATATATCATTTCCATTCAAATAACATTTACTCTATTTGTTTACCCTTATAATTATATCTTTCTTACTTTCATAATATTCCTCATATATGATGATTCAAAATTTCCCTCTCCTGAAACCTCTAACCCTTCCTCATCATTTTCAGAGTTATTCAACTCTGACCATACTGAGAAAGTCAAGGTTATCTGAAAGGTGTTCCTTCAATATCTGTTCTCTTTCATAATAAACTCCTATTATTATATGATACATTATCAAAACATAGGTAACTACTCTTGGTCTCTCCCCTCTTCGTTGTTGACTCCTTCCCCAGGGCATCATTTTAGGAAGGACCCTGGTGATTTTACCACTTTCATGTTAGCACTCTTTTTAGAATCCTCCTTTTTTCCTTTGCCTGCCACAATGACACAACGAAAAACTCTTCCGCCTTCCAGTTTGTCTACCTCCATTAGAATTATACTTCTTAAGGACAGGGACTCTTTTGCTTGCATCCCCAACACTACCATAGAGGTGTTCTCTCTGTCTCTTTCTATCTCTCCCTCTTCCCCATTTTCTCAGAGAATGACATGGACCTCTCCCTTGTCTTGGTTATCCCTTCCACACAGACCCTTAACCCAACAAACTACCCACTCCAGGCCATATCTCATTTAGACTTTTTCTCTATAATTATTCCTTCTCTTCCATCATAAGTTCTTCTCCATTGGCTTCTTTTCTTTTCTTTTTAGCTTACACTCAGTTACTAGCAATTCTAAGATTAAAAAAAATAATAAAAATACATTCCCTTGATCTTTCCACCTAGAAAAAGAGTGTTTTATAGAAGAAATAATTGACATGGATTCGGAAAATTTGGTTTTAAGTAGTACTGCTGACACATTAGCTTTGTGACCTTAGTCAACTTGCTTAAATTTCCTTGGACTTGATTTCCTTGACTGTAAAATAGGGATAATGATATTTATACTACCTACCTTCCAAAGATGTGAAAAATGTATTGTATTAAACTTAAAGCATCATAAACATGAGTTATCAGGGTAGGGACTGGATCAGTGATTTATCTAATACAGGGAATTCCCAGATAACCACTCCCTCTAGCAATACAGGTTGCTACTTTCTCTGCAATTTATATTCCAAAAGGATTGCCTAGAGTACTGAGTGATTAGCTGACTGATCCAGAGTCATGAAGACAGTATGTGTCAGAAGTGGCAAACTCACATCTTCTTGGGCTCAAGGCTCTATCCACTATATACAATTCTCTTCTGAATTACTATTATCATTATTTACACTAGCCATTCCCTCTCTTTCTTTGTCTATACTGTCAGCAATCATCTAATCACTTTCTTTTTTAATGAGGAAACTGAGACTCAAAGAGGCTATATGACTTGTTTGGATGTTTTTAATTGCATTTGCTAAATCAACTTCTCTACCTCATGCATTTATATTTGATTTTCACAGAATAACTGGATTGAAATTGCTCTATCTTAGGGTAGTAATAATCTCCTAGGGCCAAATAAATATATAATTTTCTAAGTTCTGACATATCTTGACCTTACTGAAGCACTGAACACTGCTAACCAGTCCCTTCTTCTGCAGACCAGTTCCTTATCTTCTATAATTCCTTCTCCCAGTTCTCTCTCTCTGTCTCTCTGTCTCTCTGTCTCTCTGTCTGTCTGTCTGTCTGTCTCTCTCTCATCATTTCCCATGTCTTCAATGATTAAATGTTTTCTTTGGAATTGGTAGATTCTATGATATTAGGGCTGACCTCCAGAATTTATGTCTGCATAGACACAGTGTATTAACTGCCCTCTCAGAAGATTTGTTAGGGAACAATTCTCTATAACCACAGCGAGTCTTGCTTCTTGACTCTCATTTTGTCAAGTAAGCAGCGCAGATGCATATATTCATATGTGGACATTATTTTACATGGTGGAACTATTGATGGCCTACATCAATATTTTCTAATGTTACTAAAAATACTAATACCTTTCTGGCATGATTTCTACTGCTGGTTGTGCTGGGTTCTCCAGCCAGTGTTCTCTACCTTTGTCAACTTCGATATCCTAAGTCATATTTGCATTCGAAAGAGTAGAAATTACAAGGTATGGCTGATTATAATCTACTTGAAAGTAAGGACTATTTTTATTTTGTCTTTGAATCTCATTTCCAGGATAGTACCTGGTAAACACCAGAAGAATAATAAATTCCTGTAGAAATATGCTTATTGAATTTGAGTTGGTATAAAGTAGAACTCACTGAAAATTTTATCCACATGGATATGGAATAGTTTAGGTGACACAGTGGAAAGAGCTCTGGACCTAGAGTCAGGATGACCTGAGTTCAAAGCCAGTCTCATATACTTACTAACTGTGTGACTCTGGGCAGGCTGCTTAATCCCTGTTTTCTCATCTGTAAAATGGGGATAATAACGGCATCAATCTACCAGGGCTGATATGAGAATCAAACGAGATAGCAATTATGAAACACAGCACAGTGCCTGGCACATAGTAAGAACTACATAAATGTTAGTTATTATTATTAAGAAATGAGCTCCCCATCACAGTAGGCATAACCTAGTTAAGACGGTGCACCTCTAGCACAATGTAAGTATCCATTTAGTAAAATGCAAGGTTCTTGAGGGAAGGAAATACTTTTCATTTTGTCCTCATTTGCCTTGAGCTTATCTATGTGTCTTGTACAGAGCAGATATTTAGTAAATGTTGGTGGAATTAATTTTAACTGAATTATTTTTAAGTTTGGGAAAGAAAGAGATTACCTAGAACAGTGGCAAAGATGGTAAAACTCACTAACTCAGTTTTCATGTTTGTAAACAGCTAACATTCTCATAGGAACCCAAATTAGAAAAGGCACCTATTACATAAAACTTGCATTAAATAGAATGTAGTTGAAAATGCTTCTTGCCTTATCTCAAACAGCCTTCTAAGAACCATCGGGAAATTAAAACCTAAATTAAAAAAAAAAATAGCTAAAAACTAATATGGTGCCAGGAGCCAAAGTCTCAATGATATTTCTTCAATAACGACTTCAAAGGATCATGTGGTCATAAGATATAGAGCTGGAAGAGACCAGAGCAATTATTTAAGACCACCCACCATTTCTCATAGGAGGAAACTGAAGCTGAGAGAGGAAAAGTGCTTTGGTAAAGATTATGTATGCACATAACAGAAGGAGGATTCAAAACTAGGTCCTCAGAATCCAAATCCAACACCCTTTCATATGAATTAAAAGTACACACCTAAAGGTTCTTTTAATTTCAAAGGAGAATTGGTAATATTTTTTGTTTTTCATAAGGTTTTATATCTGAATATTTTCTTTTCCCTTTCCTACCCATTGAGCCATCATCCCTTGTAACAAAGATTTATGAAGAAAGAAACTACAGCTCAGCAAAACTAACCAATACATCAAACAAAGGTAACAGTATGAGAGATGTTCTACACTCATAGTCCCCTGCCTCTGCAAATAAAGGAGAGAGGTCCATTGTCAAATCTGTTCTTTGGGGTAAATACTTATCATTGTAGTTTTGCAGCATCAATTTTTAATTTATTTGTTGTTCCTGCTCATTCCATTTACAGTATGGTGGTCATTGTGTATATCATTATCTTGGTTATATTTACTTTGTTTTGCATCAAATTGTATGTCTTCCTAAGCCTCTATGTTTTAATCATATTATTTCTTATGACAAAGCAATATTCTATCATGTTCAAACACCACAATCTGTATTGCTATTCCCCAACAGATATGGTGTTTATGTTGTTTCTAGTTCTTTGCTACTAAAAAGGCTGAATTATAAATATTTATCTGCATATGGAACTATCTTTTTTTAATCATTAACATCCTTGTGGTGAATACCAAACAATGGAGACTCTGGGTCAAGGATAGAGATATTTTAACTACTTTTTGTTATAATTTCTGATTGCTTATGAACAATGGTTGTTGGTCTCCCTTTTCTTACTCCCAGCACTTAAAACAGTGCCTGTCACATAGTGATTGCTTAATAAATGTTTGCTGATTGAGTGAATGCTTTCTAGAATGATTGGATTAATTTATAACTCTCTATCTACAGTAGATTTGTGGACTTATGTTTGTATAACCCCACCAACATTATATATTCTCTTTTGTCACCTTTGCCAACTTTCTGAGTCTGAGCAAGACTCAGAGTTTATTTTGACTTGAATTCTTTTATTAATGACTTTATATGGTTAACAGTTTGCAATTTTTTGATCACTCTCTATTCATCTACTATTATCACTTATCCCTGGGGAATGTATTTCTGTTGGTTGTTGATATATCTTAACTTTCAGATCCTTATCAGAAATATGTCATGAATGTACTTTTCCCAGTTTATCACTTTCTTATTCCAACTGCATGAGATTGTGTGTGTGTGTGTATGTACACAGAAGATTTTCATTTTATGTAGTTTAAATAATCTATTTTGTCTTTTGTAACTAACTCTTTCCCTTGTTTGGTTAAGAATTCATCTCCTGATTAATGAAAAGAAATGCTAGGGAAGGTGACCTAGCCCTACCAGATCTCAAGTTGTATTATAAAGCAGTAATCATCAAAAACACTTGGTACTGGCTAAGAAGTAGAGGGGCAGATCAGTGGAATAGCTTAGGTACTCAAGACACAGTAATTAATGATTACAGCAGTCTACTGTTTGAAAAACCCCAAAGACACCAGTTTCTGAAATAAGAACTCACTGTTTGACAAAAAGTGCTGGGAAAACAGTGTGGCAGACACTGGGCATAGAACATTGCCTGACGCTATACACAAAAAGAAAGCCCAAATGGGTATATGATATTGGTATAAAGGTAAATACTATAAATAAATAAGGGAAGCAAGTAACAGTGTATTTGTCAGATATATGGAGAAATTTATGAGCAAACAACACATAGAGAACATTATGAAGTGCAAAAAGAATAATATTGATTACATTAAATTAAAAAGGTTTTGCACAAAGTCAATGCAACCATTATTAGGAGGGGAGCAGAAAACTAGGAAAGAATTTGTACAACTAGTATCTGTGATAAAGGCCTCATTTCTAAAATATATAGAGAAATGGCTCAAGAATACAAGTCATTCCCCAATTGATAAATGGTCAAAGGATATAAACAGGAAGTTTTCACTGGAAGAAATTAAAGCTCTCTATAGTCATAGGAATAAATGATCTAAATCAGAGTATTTATTAGATTAATTAGAGAGATGCAAATCTAAACAACTCTGAGGTACCACATCACGCCTATCAGTATCGCTTCTGAGACTGTATCTCAAAGAGATCATAAAAATGGAAAATGTCCTACATGTACAAAAATATTTATAGCAGCTCTTTTTGTGGTAGCCAAAAACTGGAAATCAAGGAAATGCCCATCAATTGAGGAATGGCTGAATCAGTTGTGGTATATGAATGCAATGGAATACTACTGTGCTATAACAAATGATGAACAGGAGGACTTCAGAAAAGCCTGAAAAGACTTATATGAACTGATGCTGAGTAAAATGAGAAGAACCAGAAGAACAATTTTCACAGTAAGAGCCAGTTTGTGGCGGCTGTAGAAAGAACTATGGAATTGGAACACAGAATAAAGTATACTATTCTCTCTTGTGTTATATTTTTGTTTTGTTTTGTTTTTTCTCTTGATCTCTCCCATTTGTTTTAATTCTTCTGTGCAACATGACTAATGTGAAAATGTGTTTAATAAGAATGTATGTGTAGAACGTATATAAGACTGCATGCTGTCTCTGGGGGGACAGGGAGAGGGAAGGGAAAAAATTTAAGACTTATGGAAGTGATTGTTAAAAACTGAAAACAAGTAAATTAATGTTTTTAAATCATGTTACCTTGTGGTGGGAGCTTAAACCTTTAAACTGAAAAAAGTTTCAATGGACTTTAGTCTATTACTGTGTTCTAGTGACAGAATTGCTTATGGATTATCTGTTTCTCAAAAAAAATAAAAATAAAAAATTCAATAATATTTTGCTAAATTCATAATAGTTGTAGACACAACATACTTTCATATTGACCAAAAGCTTCTTCAAGATAATATCAAAGCTTATCGTAGAGTATCTGTCAGGAGACAGGTTGTTCTAGGACACCAGCACATATTCCAGAGAAGATATCCCTTTAAAATGCAAAGCTTTCCTCTACAGAAAGCCATCATAAAAGAAATTTCCTTTTAGAAAAAGCATAAAATGTCACTTCATTAATATTTACAGCATCTATCTTGCGAGCAGTCACTTAACTGGGTATTTAACCATCACACCACTGAAAATGGTGATTTTTTTTCATAGCTGTTGGAATACATTTTCAGACTGCAAATCAATATTAACTGGGTAAGCTTTTGGTCCCACTAGAAACTTAATTGCCTCTGGTTCTTTTTTAAACAATTTGTTTTAACATGACCTTCCCTCCACCCAGTTTTGTTTGTTGGAGAGAGTGCTTTACATTCTCATCAAAGTTCCTTCTGTTAGCCTGTCTAAACATTGTTGATGTTTTGAATTATTTTGTTTCTCATTCAGCCTTAGAGGATTTTGTGCATGATATTGACAGCTAGCTGGCTGTTCCCTGATGGAAAATGAATACTTTAACTCACAAACATGAGTAGCGTCTATGATATCTCAACTAGATACTGGATCAGTGCAGGAGAAAAGAATTCATGCTCAAGTTATTTCCCAGTCTTAGAATTTGTTTCTCTCAGGATTAGTTGAAGTTCTACTTCCAGCAAGAAACTTTCTCCTGTCATTCCAGCACCCAGTAGCTTCTCTTTCCTCTGAATTCTTATGGTACTTTGAATCAACATTTCAATTCAATAGGCATTTACTAAGTGCCAACCACGTTCCAGACACTTTACTAAGTTCAGGGGTTACAAAGATAGGTGGTACAGTAGAAAAAGTGATGGAGATGGAAACAGGAAAGCCCGTTTGACTCAGATACTTAGTTTGTGATCCTGGACAATTTACAGTCTCCCTAGGCCTCTGTTTTCTCATCTGTAAAATGAGGCAATTGTACTCAATGGCTTCTAAGGTCTCTTGTAACTCAAAATCTACAGTCCTAAAACAGTCCCTGCCCTTGAGAAGCTTATATTCTAGGAGAGAGTTAACAAATTTGCATACTACATATATATGTACTTGTATACACACATATGTGTGTACACATATATGTACATATACATACATATATACCATATACATATATGTATATATACTATATACACATATAAGCACACACAATATGTATGCTTATATATATGTAGTGTGTGTATGTGTATATATATATATATATATATATGGTGTTTTCAGGTGCTTCCTCTCATCACAATAGGAAAGAGGAAAGAGAAAAAAAGATGTCAAAAGATATGACTCAAAACCAAAAAATAAAAGAGATCAGAGTTACAGACTACACAAATGTCTTACAACTATATATCATGAATACTTTTTTCAGGAACAAAAAAAAGGAAGTACTGGATATGTCAAACGCTGAGTGACTGTTTTCCTTCTTTCTCAAAGACGACCAAAATGACATCCCTCTGTTGAGGTCAAGATACAGTGTATCTGACTGGCTCTTCAGACCAACACAAGCCCTGAAGGTTTTACAAGACATCAGACACAATATATGAACATTTAGAATGGATATGTCTCTAAATTTGTCCATCTCACTTTTCTTTTGAGTTGAATAGCATTATGAATAATAAATTCAAATACTGAATAATCTTAGGAAGAATGACTAAATCATGATGAAGAAAATTACTTTTTTTCAATATAAGAGTCATTTTGGAGCCATTCCTTTTTTAAATAAATCATATACTTATTAGAGTAAATAGCAAAATTAATCTCAAAATAGAAGAAAGATTCTAAATGAGAAGATACAGTGTTAATCAAAACAGGTCCAGAATGATCTACTTAAACAAACTATTTGTACAGAAAAGTGGGATATGCCTAATGGAACATACATAATCATATACCATCATCATTTCCTAAAGAATTTTACATTTATCAAGAAAATACTACAATGAATACTCCAGAAGAGCTGAAAAATTTTCTCAACCAATGCACACTTGTCTCACTGAGTAAAGTATGGTGGTCAAGGGCAACACCAGTTTAGGATATTCACTATTTTTTTAAGAGGAGAGGATGGAAGATGAAGTGTAGTATCATCTCATGAAATAGATGAAGTGGAATTTTTCCTTAATAGCCCAGTCCACACTGGAGCAAGTTTGAAAGCTTGGTATGAGATTCTATTAAGCTATGTCATCCCAAGAGCATTTAAGAATGAAATTGCAAAAGGTTCGTAAGCAAATGAAAAAATAGAAAAGATCTGTCAAGATTTTTATAACAAATGATTTTCTGCTTCAATGAAAGTGAAACCATTGCATTTGGACTCTAACATCATAATCCCTGGTGTGCAGCACCAGAAAGTAGAAATAATACTAAAAAATAAAGATAGAAAGAACAGGATTAAAACAACTTTGTGTGACAGAGGTCCATGATGGAAAAAATGCAACTTTTAGAGCATTAAGAAACTTAAAATACCTAAAAGAGAAGAAGATAATATATAATTAGGAAAAGTCATAGATGTTAGTACTATCAATTTTAAAGGGTAATCAACAGGACATCAGTAACTTCTTACCCATGTTTCTATTTTTTGATCTCTTCAAAATGTTTTAGCAAATAAATTGTGCATATATCAAGGGCTTACTTGATGAAAATATGATAAAATAGGGAGATGTGTGCCCACGAAAGGTGCTTGCTACTGTCATGTAGTATATCCCACAATGAGTCTAAATGGAAGAGAAATTTCATGTAGACAGTAAAAAATTTCTGCACATTCTTCTTTGTGGATGATGTTATGCTAACAACATCAAGCCTCACAGTATATTGTAGACACTGAATATATATCCAAGATGATTCTAAGAGAGTTTAGTCTAACTATCTACAAAGAAAAAATAGTAAATAAAAATGTCAACTGTAAAGATTATAATATTTTTCTTTATGGACAGCCCATAGAACTAACTCATGGTCGCATATGTTTTGGACAGTCACTGAAGATAAGACAATGAATTTCATTCAGAATTTTATAAAAGGAATACAGAAGAATGAATTGAATTTTAGAAATTGCATAGCAATTTTAATGACCCCTAAACTTCTCCCCCTAAACTAAGGTTCATCTTTTAAAAACCAGTAGCCTTTCACTGATGTTTTGTTGATTTGAATCATAGAAACAAAAGATCAAAAGTGCAAGTTACTAAATAAGCAATGCAGATATGCATAATGCAAGTCCATTGGAAAATATTAAAAGTCATTACTTATATGAATGAAATAATGTAAAAAACACCATAAAAAATGCTTGTCCAGAAAAACATAAGATGTGGGCTAACAAGATAACATTTATATAGCATATATATATGTATATATATATAGTATAGCATTTATATATTTCTTTAAGATATAGAAACTGAGCAGCTAAATGGCACAGTGGATCAAGTGTTGGGTCTGAAATAAGAAATACCTGAGTTCAAATCCAGTCTCAGAAACAAACTATATATGTGACTCTACATAAGTCACTTAATTACTTTGTGCCTCAGTTTCCTTATCTGTAAATGGGGACAATAATAGCACCAATTTTTACTGAGTAGTTGTGAGTATCACATGAGTCAATATTTACAAAGCATTTTGAGAACCTTAAAGTGTTATATTAATGTTATGCATGACGACGATGATGATTACATATTGACCATCTACCTGCTGCATTGTAATCATATAATCTCAAAAGATCTAGAAGAATAAACCTAGAACAATGCATTCTACAAAACCTGTAGAGTATTTGTGAAAAGAAATGGATAAGAGTTGCCCATAGTAAAAAACTATGAGCAGAATGGAATCTTTACTGTTGGAAGGAGCAGCCATTCAAATGGGATGAAAAATTCACTGAAATACTGGAATTTTTGCAATTTCACGAAGACAAAAAATATAAACAAGGAGAGATGCTATATTTTAAGAAAACTTCTGCCAATGTAGCTCTCCTACCAATGAGCTCTCTTACCAATGAGCTCTCCTACCAATGAGGTATAAACCCTCTTCATGTTCTTTCTTATCCTACGCAAACTTAATCCACACCCTCCCAAAAATCCCATGCAGAGTTCTTACCAAATGTATAAAAGCCTTCCTCTAGGAACTAGGAGTCTTAGGGGTTGGGAACCTGTGGCTTCAAGGCCACATGTAGCTTTCTAATGGCCTTTTGACTGAATCCAAGTTTTACAAAACCAATTCTTTTATTAAGAGTATTTGTTCTGTGAAGTTTGGATTCAGTCAAAAGGGCACACTTGAGGACCTAGATGGCCACATGTAACTTCTAGCCTGCAGGCTGTCCAGCCCCACCTAAGGAGACTGTGTATCTATTATCCCTTGTTCACCCTTCATGGATGTATCACCTTCATTTACAAATTCAGATATCCTTGATGAAATCCCTGAAACCACTTCTTGTATGCAATTAATCATATATCTTTCTACTGTTCTTTGGGACACCTGTGGTTCTATAGCAATATAGCATCACCAGAATACATCTCATATTTTTTTTCTGTGTTGGGAAAGTACTATAATGCTGAGTACCTAGAAACCCAGCATGATGGGGTTTATCAAGTCTTTTTAGTGAAGATTGTCTAATCCTGCTTGTAACACATGTTCTTTTAAACATTGTGCCCTGATACAGGTTTGAAGTATCTTATTTAAATAAAATTTCAAAGAACATCAAATGTTGAATTTTAACATATTCCCTAGATTGATTTTTAAATCTATAGCTTACCTAGGGAATGTACATTTGGTATTAAGCAATTCTAATTTTCAAATCTGATAATATTTTAAAATGATAAGAGAACATGATGTAAAAGAACAAAGTAAGTGACTTAGCATCAGAAACCATGAATTGTAACTACAACTCTACCATTTACTATAATGTGTGAACCTGTCTAGCTTTGGTTTCCTATTAGCAAAATGGTAGAGTTGGACCTCAAGATGATCCTCTCAGCTCTGAAATCATATACTTTCTCTTATGATCATGTTTGTCAATGCACTTGGTACAGTACCTGGTATAATACACTTTAAAAGCACACTTTAAAAGTCTTTTCAATAATATGACAAAGGCTGCCTAATTATTCCATTGTACCTACTGGCAGGTAAAAATCACTTACCTAATTTGGACCTCAGTTTTTATTTCTTTGTTTAGTGAACCCCTTGGGCTCTTATTCACTTGGGATAGTGTCAAAAAGCATGAGTCTTAGAATCAGGAAGGTTCAAAACCTTCTTCAAAAATTCATAGATCTGGAGCTGAAAAGGACTTGAAAAGTGCTCCAGTCTTAAACTCCCATTTACAAAAAGGAGAAGAAGCAAAGAGTAAGGGATATTCACTAATTTGCTTAATTTCACACAATTTATAAATAGCAAAGTCAGGATTTACACTTGAGTCTTATAATGTAATTTTTTTCTGCTGATGGAAGAGAAATGAAGGCAGCAGGGCTGCCTGCTGCAAGCCTCCATTGCTTACTAGCTATGTGACCATGAGCAAGTTGGCTAATTTTCCTGAGCCTCAGTTTTTCCATCTGTAAAATAAATAGCTACAGGACTGTTGGAAGGCTCAAATGAAAGTAAAGTGCTTCACAAAACTCAAAGTGCTGTATACAAGTCATTTATTATTACTGCAGGCTTTAGATCTCACTGCTTACAATTAAATGTTTAAGTGGTAGTACAAATTACTTAAAACAATCGATAGTTTTGATATGGTTTGATTTTGTGATAGCGATGATTGTGTGTCTACTATGTATGCATTGGTACTGATACGCTGGCATTGACCAGATGAAAAATGATTGAACTTATTTCTTTACCCTTAGATCTCCAACAATTGAATGCTACATTTTGTGCCATACACGTTTTGTCATACCTTTTTGATGTATTTTTAATCCGTGTTTTGTTTGTTTTGTAAGAATGGATATTACTGTTGGGTATGTTGTCAAACATCTATAATCCTTGCTACCAGGGAGGCAAGTATGGTAGATTGTTTGTGCTCAGGAGATGCCAGCTGGAGTGAACCAAGACAACTGAGTAGCTACACTAAGTTTAACACCAAAATGGTGAGTCCCATGAGGCTGCCAAAGGAGGGGCTAACCAGCCCAGGTCAGAAACAGAGGTAGTCAGAGGTCTCACACCAATCAGTAGGATTAAACCCAGACCCTATCAGATGGAAAAATAGCTCTAAAAGAGTACCCTGGTGACTGTCCTAGGTACTGTAGCAGTTGTCAGTATAGGAAAAGCAATCATTTCAAGAATCATTCAAGCCCACAGTGAAATAGCCTCAGTCACACCAAAAGGCAAAGGAAAATGAGGCAAAAATGAAAACAAGAAACAACTGGCCAACTATTACAACAAAGTAGCATAATTAATTCTGAGAAAACAAGTAAAGATCTTCAGAAGGTCAGGGAAACTGGAGGAGTTATTGATTAATATACATTGGGGTATATGCTTCTTAAAGATGGAAGAGAAATAAAGACAGCAAAAAGAAAAAATCTACTAACTATTGTTAGATAGAATAAGTTTGTCATGAGCAACAAAATAGAAATACTAGTGAAAAAAGGTAATTTGTGCAAGAAAGTCACTTATTCATCTAATGCTATACTTTAACTATTGTCCGAAGCCCATAAAAACCTGCAAAATCTGGGCCTCTTCACTACACTGTGAAAATAGGCACCTGAAAATTTTGGAGGTATTATTTTGGTTTTGTTATTGATTTTTATATCTCATGGTCCTGGAAGTTTTGTCCCATTGAAGGGATGATTCGCTCCAATATATATAATGAAATAGTGAGAAAGGACACTATACCACACACTTGCATGAAGGCTCTTGTCACAAAAAGCTAAAAAACTTTTTTTTTAAGCAATGGAGATAAATATGCTTCAGTGATCTGGGACCTCATCTGATTTAAACTTCACTGAAAACTACTGGGCTATAACCAGATTAGACTTAGGAAAATGGACTAGGCTTCAAAAGTACACTTAATATCCAAGGTGATCTGTGATTTCATGCTGAAGAATTAAAGAACGTGTACCAAAATCTTGTGAAGTCAGCTGCTCAGGTTAAAAAAAAGTGATTGCAGAAAAAGAAGTCCACGTTGCATATTAAAAGTGTTCTAAAGATCTAATAAAAGTAAGATCTGTCTCCCAAATTAATAGATTACATTATTTTTCATTGTCATAATTATTATGTACATCATTTTACTTTACTACCTCGTTACAAAAGTATACGTCATGTTTTAGTTAAGAAAACTGAGACACACAGAAACTGATCTGATCAGGGTCCTAAAGGTGGGCATAGATTAGAACCCAGCCAGGCTCACAATCCTGTGCTCTTTGAAGTACACCATATAGCTTAATTTCCAATTGCCTTATTTTTCTTTTTGTACTTAAAAAGATGGGCTGCAAAACAAACTAAATTAATAGTTTAATACCAAGTAATTGCAATTTTTAAAATCATGAGCTTTTATCTATTTTTCATAATATGCAAAGATTTTTATTCCAAGTAATTTATAGCAAAAGCAAAAACTGTGAAAATGGATTCTATTCATTCTGTTATAATGGGAGACATAAAACAATAATCAAGTTATGTGACCACAAAGCCCAAGTGGGAGAGCTAATAAATAGTAAGGGGATCATTCCTATAAAATCATTATTTTGTTATATTTCAACCAGATATGTTCATAATTTAGTCCAAATCATCTAATTAGCTATAAAAAAGAGGCAGCAAAGGATAAATAATAAAAACATTCATCTTGGAATCATATCACTGCATTTGAATTCTTATTCCATGTAGCTGTGATCCTGGGCAAGTCATTGCCCTCAGTGTTATAGAAATGTGACACATTGTATTCGTCAATGATACTTAATAGGGCAGACCTAAACTACTGAAACTCCCGTAACAGAAAATAAATGACTTTAATGAGCTTTTTACAAGTTGTTATTAAGTCATCTGACTCTTTGTGACCCCATTTGGAGTTTTCTTGGCAAGGATACTGGAATGGTTTGCCATTTCCTTCTCCAGCTCAATTTACAGATGAGGAAAATGAGGCACACAGGGTTAAGGGACTTGTCCAGGGTCTGAGGTCATATTTGAACTCATGAACATGAGTCTTCCCGATTCTAAGCCCAGTGTTCTATCCACTGCACCACCTAGCTGCCCAAAACTACAAGTATGGGACAGTAACTTTATAGTTATCCTTGCACAAATGATCCATATTCGAGATTAACCAGGTCTTTGCTTTGTTCTTTTGCCCATTTGTTGTATGGTTTGTCATATGTTATCATTACTAGGAGGGCAAAATTGACCATTATTTATTAATAGTGTATATAAAATGTGGTGGGTAAGCAAGAAAATACTACTGAGTCAAAGTCAGAGGATGTCAGCTGTTTTCTGTCCACTGGTTTTTTATCATACATACTGAAAAGTTTGCCTCCCCCGCTGATGACAGTGGTTGTTGAACTGAATTGAATTTACCTAGAAGATTGAAACGATTCAATATAAGGTTTCCTGTCTACTCCTCTTTATGTTACATATATCCTTGTCTCCATAGATCAGCTCACTCTTCCAGCAGTCTTAGAAAAAAGTCTGCCTCTCTGCTTTAAAGCTAACTCCTCCACTTGTGCTCTGAATCCTATCCCTTCCTTGCCTCCTGAACAAATTTCCTCCTACCCTTATGTTCTATCTCTCCAGCACCTTCATTTTCTCCATCTCTCCTGTCTCCTTCCCTTCTACCTACAATTTCAAGAGATCTCTTCTATCTTGGGAAGGAAAAGCACATAAACACATTTTAATCTAAGTCTTACCCTAAAAGGCCCATTTAATGTCTTTTTTTTACCCTGTCTTCTCTGGTCTTGCTACTTTTGTTCATATCATCTTCTCTTCCAGAAATTGGCTTTCCCCATCTTACTCCACAGCTTGAATGACCTGTATCTCCTTAAGTTTCTTTTGAGAAATTTGAAGGCTGTATCTGGATTTCTTTATACTTGCATGATCTTAAATATAATGTTGAAATGGCTTCAGATGTAATCTAGTACATCCATCATATTTTATAGGGGACATGAAGACCCCAGGGGATCAAATTACTTGCCCCAAATCACACAGGTAGAGTTGGATTTGAATGTAAGTCCTGTGACTCCAGAGACAGTGACTGTGTCTCTATCACATTTGATCTTATTTAATAATTAATTTTTGTACATGTCTTGTATTCTGCTTAGAAAGTAAGTTCCTTGGGAGCAAAGAATATCATTCCTTTTCATGTAATTGGCCCAGGGCCTTCTACATAATAAGCATTTAGTGAATTGAATTTAAATCCTTGCTCTTTTTGTAGACTATTCTACATCTCTACTTTCCTTCAGTCAATCAGATAATCAATGAGCACATGTTAATCACCTCCTTTGTACTTGGTACAGTGCTAGGGGCAGCTAGGTGCTGCAGTGGACAGAGCACTGGGCTTGGAATCAGGAAGGCTCATCTTCACAAGTTCAAATCTGGCCTCAAATACTTACTAGCTGTGTGACCCTGGGCAAGTCACTTAACCCTGTTTCCCTCAGTTTATCCTGCTTGCCTCAGTCACCTGTAAAATAAACTAGAGAAAGAAATGGCAAACCATTCCAGTATCTTTGCCAAGAAAACCCAAATGGGTTCACAAAGAGTCACACATGACTGAAATGACTGCACAACAGCAATAAATAGTGCTATATTCTGGGGAAACAAAGACGGAGAAATGAAATAATTACTTTTTCCTAGGAATTTGGCTTCTTAACCAAATTTCTCAACAAGTGGTGATATGCTTCATTTAATACCTCCTTCCTTCTTGTAATCTGGCTGCTATCCCTATCACTTAAATTGGTCTCTTAAAAGTCATCAGTTACCACCTAGTTTAATATAATACTATTCTCTCCGTTCTCATATTCCCTAAAGCATCTAATGAATTTGACATTGTTAATCACTTCTTTCCTTGAAAGATTCTTCTGCCTTTTGACTTTCATACTATTATTCTTGCTTCTCCTGCCACCTCTCACACTGGGCTTTCTAACTACTTCTTGTAGCCTCGTCATCATCTTATAATTTGGGTGTCTCTCAAAGTTTAGTCTTTAACCACTTGATCTTTCTCTACATTCTCCCTCAAAGAACTCACCTCGGCAGCTTTGCTGGTCATTTCAGCTGATAACTTCAAAATCTCTATTTCCTTTTTCCTGAGCTCAAGTTCCAGATTTTCCCACGCCTGCAGAATAATTTTCTATTTGCCACATATTCAAAATATCTAATACCGAGAATCACTTTGCATTGTCTCTAGGCATAATAGAGGTGAGAAAGAGAAGATAGAGTGCTTAACTGGAGCAATGAGAACTGTGTTCCAACTGTTCATTAACTGGTTGCTCATGGACTAGTCATTGAGTCTTCCTGGACCTCAGTTTCCTCAATTGTAATACGAGGAGGTTGGACTAGATGCTTTCTGGAGTCTCTTCTTGTTCTAGATCTATGATTGATCATAGAATACTATCATAAACCTCTCATAGTCCCAATTTCCTCACCTGTAAAATGGGCGTAATAGGTATACTATATATGTCATAGGGTTATTGTTTGCAAATCTTAAAGAGTTAAACAGATATGGGTTATTACCATTGCCAACAGTCTCCTAGTCCTTCAAACTTGAAACTTTACAGTCATTTTTGATTCTCTTCTTTTCCATTGCAATTTTTTCCATTTCCTACAAAATCACTAGGTCCTCTCAATTTTTCCTTTGCATTATACCTCAGATGTGTCCCTTTTTCATTCC
Source organism: Bettongia penicillata ogilbyi (assembly GCA_023548195.1). Lineage (NCBI taxonomy): Eukaryota > Metazoa > Chordata > Mammalia > Diprotodontia > Potoroidae > Bettongia > Bettongia penicillata. Next base: position 1,839,081 of record JAJHZJ010000278.1, read on the forward strand.
CATCACCACCACTCTAATACAGAAATGCTTTTCCTTCTGTCCAAATTAATACAATAGCTATGAGTTCTTCCTTTGACTCTCTTCTTGCCTTCCCTGATCTGTCTGACATATCATTACCAAATTAATGTTCTTGAGTTTAAAATGGTACTTTGCTCATACAATTTCCCTACCTCATAAACATTAATAATTCCAGTTACTTTTTGAATCAAGACTGAATTCAGCAAGACATTTAGAAGCTGATCCTGTATTGTAATAAGTTGATCCTGTATTGGCCATCTCACATTCTTTCTCACAGATTTCCCAAATGGACTCTCCAGAGTCACAGAATCTCAGACTTGGAAAGGTCCAGGAAAGAGTCCAGCTAAGCCAACTTGTATTTGAATAAGAATGGTCTCTACAGTGCTCTGCTGGTAGCCATCTAAATGTTAATTAAAGATCTCTGATGAAGGACAGCTCACCATTCTCTCAAACAGTCAGTTTTACTTTTGGGTACCTCTAATTATTAGGACAACAAAAGAAGAAAATTTTTAAAAAATATTTCACACACTAGCAGCGTGATTCTGAGCAAGTCACATAAGTTTGTCTCACTTTCCTCATTTGTGAAATGAGAATATTAATAGCATCTAACACAGATTTGTTGTAATGATCAAATGCCACAATAAATGTTAGGTATTTTGCAAATCTTAATTCATTATATACTTGTCATTATCATTATTAATAATAGTATAACTTACTATTTTATATTATATTAAAGTCACATTTTTAACATAATAGTATATTGTATATACCAATACCATTGCATATGCGTAAATAATGCAAAGATGAAAACAAAGATGACAAGAGTAGCTAGAGTAGAACACGTATACACAAAAAGACCTACGCTGGAAGCAATTCAATCTTGATGCTATTGGAAGATAGTTTAGCAAGGAATCTGAAAGAGAAGGACATACCAAATAATTGGGAGAAAAGCATGGCTGTTATTCTACAAACAAAAAATCATCAAAAAAAACCCAAGTAACTATCATCCCATAGGCCTATTTCTCATCTCTACAAAATCTTTACATGAAAAAGCTGCATAGTAAATGAGCACATCGCTATTGATATTGAAAAGAAAAGTCTTTCATAAATGATGTTTTATGCTAGATCATGTATATATCATAATACAATTGACCGTAAGGTTCAAAGACTATGACTTCCCACTGTTAACAAAAAAAAAAGAACATTTGATTATGCAGAGCAAAATGTCACCATGAAGTACCTTTCCTACAATGTCTTTGTTGTGTGTGTGTGTACTTGTGTGTATACACGTACGTGTGTGTTTTAAAATACTGCAAGTTTGAAAGATGTAGCATATTTCATTCAACTCTGATCACAGATACCAATTAAGGCATAAAATATGGCTTGCAAAAAGCCATTTACTACTGTCTTGGAAGATTACCAACCCAGAATCCAAACGGACAAGAAAGTCCGGATAGGCGGTAAGTTCCTCCTGAATCTCTTTTTTCTAGATGATATCAAGCTGATTTGATCAATCAATCAATGAACATTTATTAAGTGTCTAAAAACTATGTGCCAGGCACTGTACCACATGCTAGGGATACAGAAACAGATCAAAAACCAGTCCCTAAGCTCAAGAAGCTCATAGTCAAATAAAAAAGACAACAAGCAAACAGACATATACAAGCAAGCTATGTCCATAATTAGTGGGAAACAACGAAGAGAATGAATGAGCCAGAACTAAGAGGTGTGGGGAAATACTTCCTGTAGAAGAAACAATGTCATTCAGAAGCCAGGGAAGTTAATAGCTGGAGATGAAGGGCAGAGCATTCTATGCTTGTGGGAGAGCCAGAGAAAATATCTAGAGGAAAGAGATAGAATGCTTTGTTCATGGGACAACAAGGAGATTACTGTCACTGGATCAAAGAGTACATAACAGGGTATAAGGTGTAAGAAGGCTGGAAGGGTAGGAGAGAGCTAAGTTATCAAGGTTTTGAATGCAAACAAAGCATTTTGTATTTCCTTGGGAGCCACTGAGTTTGCTGAGAAGGGAGTGATGGTGACATTATTGGACCTATGCTTCAGGAAAATCACTTTAGAAGCTGAATGGCGACTGTGAGATTGCAGACTCCCAAATGATATTCATGATCACTCAACAGAGTTTGGCCTATCTCTCTACTCAGGAAACATTAAATGGATCAGAAATACCTTTTGTCCTGGTATAGGCAGTTGGAGGAGCCTAGCACTCAAGTAGCACCTATAATATGGATAGACTTTGCAAAAAGGATAGTGGAAAGGAGGCTCAGAATTCATTAAGAGAAGGAAAACACACTGGATTGCCTTTGGAAAATTCTGTGATACTTTTAGTGATTCAAGTTTTTCCTTAAACAAAGACCCATCATTTTAACACCAGTATTTTTCCCATTGATGCTAAATGATTAGAAATCATGCAATCCCACAGTCTTCAAAGATTTAAAGTTGCAATTCATCCAGCAGGGAATGGAGTGATGAATAATGGAAATAAAGGCTGCAACTTATTACCAAAGAACTGTCTAACAAAGCAGCATAAAAAAATTTTATTGAAGAAGTGTATGACCAGAAAAGGAAGTGGGTCAGTCACATAATGAGATCAACAGACAAATGATGGACACCTTGTCTTTTTTATTGGTATCCACAAAAATGTCAAAAGAGGTAAAAGAAGAATCTAGAAGGTCCTACAGAGACAGGACCAAGAGTAGCCCAGGCTGAGAAGGCATGAATGGATGAGTTAGTATCTCCATCAGAGAAGAGACTACCCACATCAAAAAGATAAGCAATCTATCAAGCATAGACGTAATTACTAGCAAGTTTTACTCCTAACAAGCCTTATTGCATCTCTGAAAATGTTGGACATTGCTCGTAGTTCTGTTCTCTGGGGCCAAGAAAAACAAGTCTGATCCACCTTTCATGTAACATATCTTCAAATACCGGAAGACAGTTACAATTCCCTTTCCCCCTGCTTCCACAGTTGATATCCCCAGTGCTTTTGACTAGTGTATCTATGCTATCCTTTGGAACGATGTCAGATTTTTTCATCATCCTGATTGAACATCTCTAAACATATCAGCTTATCAGTCTTTCCTAAAATGGACTTTACAGACTGAGCAGAATACTCCAAATTGCTTGACTAAGAAAATACATCAGAATTCTTACCTTCCTAGTCATGTATTTTCTGTCTCTCCCCTTCAATTGAGTTAGCCTCTTTATTTTTTCCCACATAAACCATGATAATTCCACCTGACTTATTTTTTTTTATTTTGTACATGTAATTCTCTTCATCTTGAATGCCTTTTCTTGTCTCTCAACCAACCCAAATTCTACACCATTCAATAAGGAGCTTAAGGCCCACCTTTCTCCATGAGTTTCACCAAACAAATTTCATGGCACAATGTTTCCATATTCACAATCCTTATATTATATATGTATACATGCATATATGTAGCATATATGCATGCACACATGGAACATATGCATTAAATATACAATAAATACATTCTCTACCAGTTTCTTGCATCTACTAATATGTTATCTTTATATTATGTTTTATTTCTCATGTACATAGTTGTTTTCCCATCAAAACAACAACTTACTCATAGAAGAAATGTTTTTGTATGTTTCATTACAACTCACCTAGTTCTGCATACATTATAGTTGCTTAGAATAACTGAAAGACTTGAAGCTAATAAAATTAGAAAGCAAGCATTTGTCAAGTGTACATTATGTGCCAGGCACTGAATGCCACTTAGGGTACAAGGAAAAAGTATCACAACCCTACGCACAAGGAGCTCACAATCTCGGAAATCTGGTTTTCAATCCTGGATTTGACTCTTTTGTATGATCTTGGACAAATGAATTTTCCTCATTGAACCTCAGTTTTATCATTTCTAAAAATGGGATATTATCTACATCACAGAATTGTGAAAAATGCATTTAGAAACTTTGAAGCATGATAGAAATTCGATATATTTTTAATGAATAGCTTTGCTGTTGTTCACTTATTTCGTGGAAAGATTCATTTCTGTTCTTAGTTGCCATTACTGCCCAAACTAACTGTGAGCAAAGAGATATTTTTTTGCAGATCCTTCCTCACTCCCTGTGCCACAGATAAGTGGAAAGAACATTCTCTTAGAAGTCAGAAAACCTGGTTTATCACTGCCTTTCCTTGTTAGATTTACCTTGACTTAGTTGTATAACCTTAGACAAGTCACTTAACCTCTTTGGGCTATAAAGTTTTCATCTGTAAAATGAAGGATTTGGATTCTATAGTCTCTAAGGTTCTTTCTAGCTCTAAAATGCTAGGAAACTATGACTATAATTATGGGCCTTTAAATCACATACCCAGGGATCTCTCAGCAATTTATCATCCACCGTTGAAATCCAGCCACCAAAACCCACATTTCATTTCAAACATCGCAATTCTAGCTTCTACTTAAATAATGATGTGATTTATCCTTTCTCCCTGGAACATACCCCAAACCAACACTGGACAACAGACCAAAGATTTAGAACTGGAAAGGACCTTAGAGGTCAGTTAGTTCAACCTGCTCATTTTAGAGATGAGAAAATTGAGGATCTAAGGATGTTCTATCTTACCTAAAGTTATACAAGTGACAGGAATGTACTTAGATTCTTTGACTCCACAGCCATGACTCTTACAACTGTACCATGCTGCCTCTGAAGGGAAAGAAGATGAAGTCATTAAACCTCAGTTTGACCCTTGCCTTTGTCATTTACTCCTTGTGTAACATTACAGATACTACTTAACCTCCCTAAATCTCAGTGTCCTCATCCTTAAAATAAGAAGTTAAGTCAAACTGATATATAAGATCTTGTACAGTTCCAAAATATGTAATCCTAAAATATATACAGCATATTGACTACTTATTCCTAAATTAAGGTTCATAAATCATTTTCCTTACCATAACCTTTTTAAGTAAGTAGCACAAATATTATCATATCCGTTTTACAGATAAGGCTATGAAAATAGCTTAGTCAATGAACTCTTAGTCAGGCATTGTTCTAAGCCCTGGAAATACAAGGAAAAACAGAAAACAATCCCTGTTCTCAAGGAGCTCACAATCTAATAGGGGAGAAAATATTCAAATAACTATGTACAAAGAAGGTCTAGACAGGATAAACTCTAAATATTCCACAAACAAAAGGCACAAGAATTAAGAGCGATTGGAAAAAGGTTTCTATAGGAACTGAGATTTTAGTCAAGGCTTAAAGGAAGGAAGCAGAAACAAGGATGGAGAGCATTTCAGATATGACAGACAGAGAAAGTAGTGTTTGAGGTACTGCAAGAAGGTCAGTGCCACTGCTTAAGTAATTCATCAATGCTCACATAGCTAGTAAACATCTGGGATAAGATTCCAATTCAGGTTTTCTGATTGCAAGACTCCTCTATTCATATTGTCTCATTGCATCTCAACACTGGCTAAAATCCATAAACAACTCAGCATCTTTAAGATTTGGGCAATTTCCTTTAGTGGGAGAAAACAAGGACTATTTCAGTCTATGAAAAAATAGACTAAAAAGTCTTCAGGGAGGAGAACAAGAAAGAAGAGTTGTTATTTCTATCCTTCTATCCTGTAATATAATCTATGATGTGATGTGATTTGAAATGATATATGATATTACAAAAAAAATAAGCATTATCCCCTAAAAAGTAACTGCTGGTACCATGGATAGAGCACTGAATCTGAAAATCAGGAAAAGCTGAGTTCAAATTTGGCTCGAACTTTGCCTCAGTTTTATCAACTATAAAATGGAAAAAAATCCCATATCTATTTTACTGAGTTATTGTGAGGATCCAATGAGACAGTACTTGTAAAAGGTCACAGGGTAAAAGCACACTGCTTGGTATGCAGTTGTTCAGTCATTCCAGTCATGTCCCCATATTCTCATGACCCCATTTGATTTTCTTGGCAAGGTGCTAGAGTAGTTTGCCTTTTCCTTTTCCAGCTCATTTTATAGATGAGAAAACTGAGGCTAACAGGATGAAATGACTTGCTCAGTATCACACTGCCAATAAATGTCTGAGGCCAGATTTGAATTTAGAGAGTTGTCTTCCTTTCTTTAGCCTCAGAACTCTATTCCCATTGTGCCGCTACTATATAAAATGTTTATCCTGTCCCCCAAATTTGGCAACAATCAGAGGAGACAGACAGACTATAAATTGTCATCTCCATTTTATAATTGAGGAAATTGATGCTGTGAAAGGTTCAGTTCCATATCCAAAGTTAGCATGACAAGTCCGATACAAGGCCTTCTGAGTCAAAATTCTGCAATCTTTCCACTATTCTACACTGCAACCCAGGGTCACTCTGGTAGGTTATACCATCAGTCAAAGCACAGTTATTCAGAGAAATGAATACCCAGATTGGTCAGCATGCAGCATTCTCTGGCAAAATTTGAAAGCATGAAAATAATGAACCAGTTTGATGCTGAGTTTTTCCTGTATGATCTTTTGCATTGTAACCAAAGCAAATAGGGAGAGAAACTTGAGGATAACCTACCTGCAGGGAAGTCACTTAAAAATCACTGCACACCATGAACTGAGCAAATTTAATTCAATTTCAGAATCACATAAAAGGAGGGAAAACATAATGAGATCCTGCTGCCTGAAACTGTGGCAAGGTAGGAGTCCGGGATGCAGGGGGCATTCATTACTTACCAGCTTCACATCTGGATAAAGAGACCATCCCCTTAGGGAATCTCTTAAACCCAACAGTCTTATTATTTATCAACCTGTTGTCTTTGGTTGGCAGTTGTTCCCTTTAGTCAATTCAAAGCCTTCCAGTACACCAATACACTTTCAGATCTCTCCATGGATCCCTCAGAAGTTCTCTCCAAAGAGCTCATCACTTTCTTGACACACCTCATAAAGATCTATCAAAATTCCTGTTTCCTGAGGATTTTGCCTAACCTACAGATCAACCATTGGGTATCATCCTATCCAAGACTGAAAGACTGGTTCCAATCTAATTCTTTAAGTTCCTGAACTGTTGTTTCCTTTTCTAGGCTTTGTATCTTGCAAAGGGATCAGATCACAGATCACTCAGAGTTTCATAGCTAGAAGAGAACTTAGAGACTATCTGTTCCAACTTCCCTCATTTTACAGGTGAGGGAACTAAAGTGAAAAGTTGAGTCAAGGTCACATAAGTAGCAGAATTCATGTTTACACCCAGATCTTCTGACTCCAGACTCAGTACTCTTTTCAATGTATCAACATTCTCTTGGAAAGGTTCTCTGGCATACATTTCCTTCTAGTTACTGAATGATCACTCCTTTCCTAGCTATTCTTTTTTCCCTTAACAAAACTATTCATATTGATTTTTAAGACATCACTGTCATTTCTCAATAATCTCTCTCTTCTCCACTCTATCCCACAAGAACTCCCCACCACAAGAGTGAGAAAGAGAAACAGAAAACCAAATATTCTATATCTATAGTCTACCACCTCTTTATCAAGAGAAAGGAAACATAAACATAAACAACCATTAAATACCCATCATGTTAAAAGTAATATGTTTGCCTCTGTCCATATAAATTTGAAAAGAATACTGTCCCTGCTCCCAAGGATCTTATAATCTTGGGGAGGAGGGCAGATCAAGGGTATTTTGAGAGTCAAATAAGACAATGCATTTAAAGCACTTCATAAACATCAAAAACTATATAAAGTCCGTTGCAATCATCATCATTGCCATTATTTATTCTTCTTCTTCATTATTATTATTCCCTGCCTACAGTCATCAGACCTCTAGTTTAGTTATGACTTAATTCCCTGAGCTTTCTGCTTTTCTCTTGCTGAGCTCAAACAATGTTTATAGGGAAATACGGGGGTGTTCTGGGAAATGTGTAACTGGGCTCTGTGGGGGCAAAACATGTATACATAATTTTAAATTTAATCCACATTATCAACCTTTTCTTAAATCTAGACAATCAACAAAACAGTAAGTCAAGTCCTAATATGTTGATTGCCCATTTCTGAGGCATAAATGTTCATGCTGAAAATTTCACAGTTGCCTCTTGCAAGTCTGTCAGATCTAGTTCCAGCACAGCCCTGGTAGGAAGCATACAGATAAGTAACTCTAACAGAAGTTAGAAAGTGCTGAAGAGCCTAGCAGGGGCACAGAGAAACAGAGACAGAGAGTGATGGAGGGAGAGAGATAGATGGGGGAAGATTTTTAATGGGAGAAGACAATATAAAAGGTATCTTGGAAAGGAGGAAGTAGCACAAGGTGTGGAGATGCCTAGAATGTGGTGTGGAAGCCAATGGCAATGGCATACTATGGTCCATGAGGTCATGAAGAATGAGACATGACCAATAATAAAATCTAACCAAACTCAGGTTAGTTTCAGAGGAGGAGTTCAAGATTCTTATGGGAATGAGACAGAGGCATCATGGTTGTAAAGATGGCCAGGAGAGAGCATGGTGGATTTGAACCAGCCTCATTATTTTTCTTCCTACAACTTCCAACCTTTCCTCTTCCTAACTTCCCTATTTGTGTTGAGGATATTACTTTTCTCCTGATCACCCAGGCTTACAACCTAAGTATCACACTTGACACCCCACTGTCTCTCCTCCCCATATTCAATCAGTTGCCAAATCCTATCCATTCTACCTTCATAATGTCTCTTGTATATGGTCCCTTTTCTTCTTGGTCACCACCAAAACCAAATGTAATCCCTCATGATCTCATACTTGGACTATTACAATAACATACTGCTTATTCTCCTTGCCTCAGTTCTCTCAATGTTAAAATTTTCTTTTCTTTAAACAATTCCTGGCATATAAATAAGTACTTTAAAATGTTTGTTGATTTGATTTGAGGAAGGCATCACTTCTGGTAAAGTAGAATAGGAAAGGTGTCAGGCAAAAATCCTTGGAGTACTGGCAAAGGAGCTCTGGATTGATTAAATTCTAAATTAGCCTTTAAGCGGCCTTAATCTAATTACTTTTAGGGCCTGAGTACCTTCATATAGGAGATAAAAAGGGAAGGAGAAATTGGAGATAGTGTTCAGTGTTCTGCTAGTAGTTCCACACAGTGGAATTCAGCACTCACACTTGACCATGCTCAGATATTTCAGATCAAATACACCCTGCAACCATGATAAGCTTTTATTTGCCAAATTTAAGAAAATCTGAATTATTACTTCAATTCCATGGTTGTTGCTTTCTTCCTAGCCATGATCATATTCTTCTTGCTGGCATCTTTACACACCAAAGTGCTTATTTCCTACATGTATTTTCTTTTTTACAAACCAAAAGTCTAATATAGTATATTATGATGGCCAAGGGATTAAGTGAGTGAGGAGGGTTGGAGTGAGAAACAGACCTTGGCAAAGAGAAAAATGAAGTTTGATAATATATTCAGTGACTTATAGGAAGGCAAGAAATCAATTTTCCCATTCTTTCCCTAAAGCTTGCTTAGTAAGAAAAAACCAGGGCAGTGAAGGTTAGATTGCCTCTGCAAAAGAAAAAAAAATGGAGACTTGGACAAGGACAATAATAAGGAATGGCTACAGCTCTGTAAGGTGATAAAATAAAGTTCAGTACCAAGGCTAGAGGCCTGAACTGCAGGCACCCTATGTGGAGAGCACCAGGCTTGAAGTCAGGAAGACGTGACTTTGAATTCAGCCTCATTGGCTATCTAACTCTGGTCAAGTCACTTAACTTTTGTTAGTCTCACTTTCTTCAAGTATAAAATGGAGATAAAATAGCACCAACATTATAGAGTTGTGAGGATCAAATGCAACAACATTTGTCAAGTTTGCAGCATAGTATCTGAAGCACTTACTTCTTTCCTTCCTCTGCACCAGTCTGTGCATCATCAGTCTCTAAATAAAGCCTACAAGGGATCATTCTAGAGAACAGAATAGCTCTAAGGAGATACCCAAGGGACTCAGAATAGTAAACCTAAAGGACAAATCAAAGAGGGAGAAATAGGGGAGCTTCTTAAGCAGAAAGGCTTTATATGGCTGTAAATCTAGTGAGATGTAGATGTATCTACAGTGGTAGAAAGATCTTGCTTACTGTGGAAGGCTCTGCGTAGTAGAAGTAGTAGTAGAAGTAGTACTAGTAGTAGTAGTAGTAGTAGTAGTAGTAGTAGTAGTAGTAGTAGTTGTCATCGTAGTAGTAGTAGTAGTAGTAACTGATATTTTTATAGCATTTCTAGGTTTGCAAAATATTTTACTGACATCTCATTTGGGCCCCTCAACATTCCTGCAAAGTAGGTAATTACAAATATGCTTTTTCAATTATCAAATATTTATTTTTCCCTTCCAGTCAATGGGAAAGCAAAAAGAAAACAGAAGCTTTGTAACAAATACGCACAGTAAAGCCAAATAAATTCTTTCGTTGACTATATCCAAAATATATACTTCATTCTCCATAACAGCCCATCATTTTTTTTTTCTATTAGGAGATCAGTTGACTTCTTTATCACTGATCCTCTGAAATCATGACTGATCTTTCTTATGATCAGTTTTAAACCTTTCAAGATTGTTAATTTTCACAATATTGTTATAAAAATATACATTGTTATCCTGGTTCTACTCAATTCACTTTTTGTCAATTCATATAAATTTTCCAAGTTTTCTATAAAACCTCATTTATCATTTCTTAGAGCACAGTAGTAATTCATTACATTCATATACCATAATTTGTTCAGCCATTTCCAAATTGATGGTTACCTTATTACTTTCCAGTTCTTCGTCACTACAAAAAAAACTGCTATATACATTTCTGAGGAAGTTATGTACCAAATAGTGAAAGAGGAACAGTTGTGGGTCTGATTCTACAATGGAACATAGCTGCTTGTGTCAGCATCTCTGGACCTGTTTAATAGTCTGAACCATTAGTACTAAGGTTTGTATTGGGTCACTGGAAGTGTGATCCTTACCTCTATCCTTCAGCATCATTGCACAGGAAATTGATTTAAATAGCAAGACTAGTCTATAGATTGTGAAAAGGGGAGATCAGACTTAAAGTTTGTGGTAATGGGCTAAAGTTTGGGAAAAACAATGTAGAGAGGTTTCATTCTTCAAGCCTGGAAAAAAAAATGAATACAAGTACCTCCAGAAGAATAAGAAGTAAAAGAAGAGGAACTTCTAGTGAGTTTATAGGAGAGCGATTAAGTAAAACATTTTTGACTGAGGAGTGCAGATATAGAGCTGGAAAGTTAGGACAATGCATTCAACTCTGTTCAATCAATCAGTAAAATATTTAGAAAGCAACTACTATGTGTAAAGTGTTGTCCTTGTCACTGGGGATACAAAGACAAAATGTAATAGATTTAATGTCATGCCCACTAGCTACTGATATACCCCCAAGGTTCTGTCTTTGACTTATTACTTATATCAATCCCTATCTCCTCACCTGCTGATCTCATCAGTTACCACAGGTTCAATAATCATCTCTCTGTAGGTGATTCACATTTTCAAATATCCAGTACTAGCATTTTTTTCTGAGATATATTCACACATCATCTCTTAGATATCTCAAACTGGATGTCCCACAGGCATTACAGACTCATCATGTTCAATATAAAATATTATTTGCCCCATAAATCCTCCATCACTCTATGCACTGTATTATGTGCTAGCCAATGACTATTGAGGTATCCCCATCCTCCCAGTCACTCAGGTTTACATGATGTCTATGTCACTTTTGACTCCTCACTCTTATTTACTCCTCATATCTAATCTATTTTCAAATGTTGTAACTTTACAGTCAGAATATTTCCTCATTCATCTACCCATCAACCAAGTTCAGACCTTCCTGACCTGACATCTGTACCATTACAATAGCCTCCCAAATGGTTTGCATACCTCAAGTTTCTCTCAACTCCAATGCATCATCCACTCTACTGCTAACATGATTTTTCTAAAACATAGGTCTAATCAAGTCATCCTCCTCAATGAGTTACAGTGCCTCCCAATTACCTCCAGGATTAATATAAATTCCTCTGTTCATTATTTAATGTTCTCCATAATCTAGTTTCTTCCTATCTTTCCAAGTTTCTTATACTTTACACACTTCTTTCTACACACACTACAATACAGTTCCACTTACTTATTTACTGTTCCCTTCAAATAGAACACTCCATTTCCTGTCTTCATGTCTTTGCACAGGTTTTCTCCCATGCTTAGAAAATCCTGCCCTTTCACCTCTGCCTCTTAGTTTCCCTGTCTTCTTTCAAGACTCAGCTCAAATCTTATCTTCTGTAAGGGGATCCCCTTGATCTCCTAGATTCAAGTCCCTTCCTCTCTCAGATCACCTCTGCTCTACTCTATATATCTTGTACATACTTAGTGATTTACATGTTATCTTCCCCAGTGCAAAGTAAAGGTATGAACTTAAGGGAATGAACTATTTTTTTCAACCTTACTATGTATCATCAATGTTTAGTTTGGAGTTTAGAACACAGGAAATGTTTATTGCTATCTGACTGACTGATATCCTCTTTAAGAGAAAGTGAGTACAAGGACAAGATAATAAGCTACTAAACTCAATTTCCACCCCCACAGAGATTAGGTGATATTTATCAGATTTTATATATTTTAAATTGTCTGAATCTGCATTTTCTGAGCCTTTCTTCATGTGTTTTGGAAAGACAGTAGCCAGGGGTGCACAGGGTGACTTCAATCATGTGTGTGATTGAGTTTTGAGATGTCAAAAGTATTAAGATTTCACAACTTGAGAACTTTGTACTAAAATTTCAAGTACCAAACTAAAATTATAAAATTCTTAAATGTATAATTCTATGATCATACTGGCTTAAAAATGTTTTGAGTAATCTCATTCTTTATCTTCTACCAGCTACCCTAGGTGTGATGTGTTTGTCTAGCTGCTAATTTTGCTTCAGTAGAAAAGAAAAAGTTAAGGAAAGCCAAACATTTTCCCCTAACAATTTATGAAAGAAAAACTGGATTATTCAAAGAGTATCTCAATGTAAATATTAAAGAGGTTGGAATATATTGTCCAAATGATTGCATTACAATTTATATGCCAAATGGGCAGAAGCTAAAATTATTTGACATCTTCAAGAAATACACTATCCTGGTTTTGTCACTTACTAGTTACGGAATCTTAGACAAATCATCATCTTAGACTGGTTTTTTTTACCTCATTTGAAAAATGACTGTAGTAACTTTTGGGGTGTCAAAATCCTCTTGAAGTTGCTCCCTACCATAAGATCTTTGAGGCAGTCAGTGAATCAGCCTTTATAAAACTTCTATTATATATAATTAATATTAATAATATTATAATATAACATTATAATATTAATAGTAATATAATATAGCATTCTAAGGCCTAGGGAAATAAAGGCTTATCTAGCTACTTTTCCTTCATTTAATTCTAGCTACCACCCCACCTGTAATAGGAAACCTTTACCAATCCCCTTTTCCCTTTTAATTCTAGCGCCTTCCCCATTGCTTGTTTTTTTATTTATCTGTATATATCTTGCTTGTACATAGGTGTTTGAATATTATCCCCCACTATTAGAAAGGGAAAAGGAGGGAAGGAGAGAGGGAGAAAGACAGAAAGGGGGGGAAGGGAAGAGGAGAGGAGAAGAGAAGAGGAAAGGAGAAGAGAGGAGAGGAGAAGATATGGAAAGGAAGAGAGAGGAGAATGGAAAGAAAAAAATCAATCAAAATTTAGATAGCTATTAAAAAGTATGTTCAAGCACTGGTTTTATGATTCTTTAGATAGAAATATTTCCAAACAAGCACAAACTCACAGCTATTAAAAATGTTTAAAATTTATTCAGGATCATAGACTTTAAAGCTAGAAAATTCCTTACCAATCATCTGGCCCTATCCTCTCATTTAATAAATATAGAAACATGAATTAAAGGGGTACCTCACAACACCTTGGAGTTCCTTGGCCTTGGATTTCTGACTTTCAAACAATATATTTCTCATATACACAAATTCAATTACTCTGCAATAGCTCTCCTTTTGCCATTTATATTTCTTATCCAACAAGTCCCCACCCACCTAGCACACAGTAGATTTAAATACTAAATAGTAATTGTTTCTCTTTTACCAGGAACCCTGAGGGTCTTCTCCCAGTTTGATTTTCTTTTTAGATTAAAGGGGCCATCCCTAGAGCAATTTTTAAAGAAGCCTATTCATTGAATTGGGTGTATCTCACTCAAAGTGAGAATGCTTTAGGACCTTCGCCCAAAAGGGCCAGGGTCTCACATTGCATCCTGGGACATCTCCAGTCATCCTGATGCATATCAGGCCACTGGATCCATATGGCTCAGGAGAAGCCCTCCCTCACTCAAATCAAAGTCAACATGTCATCCTCTTGATGTCATGGTCTTCTTTAAGAAAGAAGGACAAACACAACAGCAACAGAAACTGAAGTATGTGAGAGTCATAACTGGAATAGTAGTTTAGACCCATTTAAATCTTCCCCAGACTCCACCACCACGGCTCAGCCATATTTTCCCTCCACCTCTCTGGTCCCCTCTCCCACTGGTAGGTTCTTCTCAGAAGCTGCATTTTGAAGAAAGACCTAGATCAGTTATCCTTTATTCTCCAGAATTCACCACCATGGCTGTGCAATAAGTATCTACACTCTCCCCTAACCTGTTTCCATCTTTCTTTTATGTGTGGTCTTCTCCCACTAGAATATAAACTATTTAAGAAGAAAGTCTTTTTTGTATTTGTTTTTGTGTCAGTACCGCTTAGCAAATAGTACCTGGCACATAGTAAGTGCTTAATGAATATCTGTTAACTGACTGAATGAATGTTAAAGAACCTTATTTTTTCTATTCTTAATTATTTCAAAATTTTGCATAGCTAACAATGGAATCAAAGAATCTGCCACAACAGAGCTGAGTTTTATAATATTTGGGCAATTTCAGTATGTTGAATTGTCATCACAGAGTCAAACATTTCTATACAATCTTCAAGTATAATCATTTCTTATATCACAGGGTAACATTTAAATTTTCACAAAGAAAAGTCAACTTTACTACTCCAAATTGTTTAAAGGTAGACATGTCCTATAAACCTTACAAAATGACTTGACATGAAAAAGGATATAAATATCATTACAATTATTTTGGCTATGTATAGATATATGATTATTGCTGCGAATACTAATAAAATAGAAAAGATTAATGTGCAATTTATAATGTACTATACATACTGCTTTTCTAATAGCAAATTTGTTAATTAGGCATGGGAAATATTATTTTATTTTTTTTTGGCTAAATTTTTATTTTTATTTGGCTAAATATTCTCAATTATATGTATATACATATATTAAAAATTTAACATTCTTTTTAAAAAAACGAGTTTCAAATTCTCTCTGTCCACCTTCTTTACCCCTTAAGAAGGCAAGCAGCATGATATTTATTATATATGTGAAGTCATTTGAAGCATATTTAATATTTACTACATTGCAAAATAAATCATTAAGGGGAATATTATTATGCCTATTTTATAGATGAGAAATAAGAGGTTCAGAGGAATTTGTCCATGGTCACACATGTCATTGCTGCTAAAGTCAGACTGTCTAGCTTAAAATGCCATGTGCTTTTGTGTGTGTGTGTGTTTGTGTATGTATGTATGTATGTATATGATACATATATAAGTAGATTAGATATAGATATAGCTATCCACACACACATATATATATATCATGTGTATTATATATAGTTCTGTATATATGTGTATATATACTGCACTATCTGTTTTGTAAGTTTTGTTTTTGTTATCAATATATGCTATAACAGTGACAAAGTTTAATTTTTATTTTAAAATTTTATAGAAGGACACATGATCCCAAGAGGCCAATTTGATTAAAGCCTTTAAATACTGAGTACTTGTACCAGACACACAATCCTATTCAAAATTTCCTGTTTCAACCTGCCAGATGAAAGTAATTTCAACAGCACATCAACAGGGCCATGTAATTAAAATGCTAGTGTAGACATGACCTGAGTTAATTCAGCCTGACTTTTAATGGCTGAAACAATGACAGGGAGGAATCCAGTGAAGTGAAGGTCACCATTAGAGCACAGGGCTGAAAATAATCATTTTCCAATTATTTTAAATAAAATGCTGGTTTATTCTGACTACATACATTGACTTTTTGTTTTCATTAGCAAACTCTCTAGGGGCCCCACCAAAACTACAAGCTAAACCTGATTACTTGTTTTATAGAACAGAGAGAACATTATCAAAGAGCTAATGTCAATGTCTGTTCATTTAGAACTCTTGGCTACCTGCAGACTTTTAATCAAGTTTTAAAGGCACAAGAACAAAATAAAAATAAATTAGAGAAAGGGAGCATTTTCCCCAGTGAACAGAAATGGAAGAGACATGCAGATAATCATTCAAGAACTCTCCAAAGTGATATTAGGACAGTGTAATCAGAGTTGGCTAAGCAGAGGTGCTAAACAGTGCTTATAAAACACGCTGAAGCAAAGCACTAAAAAAATCTCAACCAAAAGATATGTGATCTAAATTCATTTTCCCACTAAAATTTCAATGTTCCAACACAATTATAGCAAGACTAAAGAGATTGAAACAGATTTGTTCCTTCTAGAATTAGATACCTTTTCAGAACTCAAATAAGATGAGACATGAGGCTCTGAACACTGAGAGTCATCAAATCATTAAATTTCTATTAATCCATTCCAATAATGAACAATCAAACAACGGTATCAATGTTGCTCTGTAATTCAGGAATGACATAACCCTGATGTTTCAGTATAGTTTCACTGGAAAAAAGGAACTTTACCAATCTTGTGGCTAAGACTTTTATCATAATGAAATCTAGATTCACTCGATTGGGTCAAGTCAGAAAAAGCATCTCATTAGAGGATGTCGGAGTATGAGCACATATTTCTATAAAATAAGATAAATGGGGGAAAAATGGATATGATGTGTTCAAGGTGCTAGGGTTGGAAGTGTGCCAGATGTGAACTAAGAAAGTATTGGTTCCAATCTCTTCTCTGCCATACCATCTTTATGACTGAAAAAATTAGGCTCACAGGAACTTAATTTCCTTACCTGTAAAATGAGAGACTTGGATTAGTTGACCTCAGAGGTCCCTTCAAGCTCCAAATCTGTGATAGTAAGGTTCAGATCAAGCTCATATTTTCCCTTTATTTAATATGTGTTCTCTTGAGCATTCAATATGGGGTGTGGTGCAGTGGAAAATGCATTGGGTTTAGAATTGGAAACTCTGGGTTCAGATCCCAATTCTGCTACTTACTAGTTGGGTGACCCTAAGTAGTCTTTGTGAAGTCTTCAGGTCATAGTTTCTGCAGCTATGAAATGAGGCAGTTGCACTAGATGATGTCAAATGTCTCTTCCAACTCTAAATACTAGAAATTCCCTGGATTTCCACATCCCATACCACAAAGATCAGTGAGAGTCAGATGAGATTTTATATGCAGATTATTTCAAGTCTCTAAAGGGCAATATAAAGACAATTTTAAAATGAACCTTGTCTCTTGTCAGTTCAAGATCCATGGAAACAATCAAAAGAATGCAAGCCGTCTCCTCTACTGAATGGTAAGATTCTTGCGAGCAAAGTGTGTTAACTGCTCCCTTCAAAGTTCTTATAGCACACACTGCTAAATTTTGCATATAGAAGGTGCTTAGTAAGTGTTTCTTTAACTGAAATTCTCTTATTAATCTACTACTATTCATGGGGCGAATTTCATCATAACTCTTTGTTTCTACCTGATTCCTTTATTTGAAATAAATGGCCAGTCACCTGGAAAATAATCTACGGGAAATTTTCTTTTCATCTTTTAAATACAAGATGCACATTAAAAAATAATCATTTGTGCCAATGCTTCTACTTATTGTAAGGTTGTTGTTTGATCAGGGAAAGTTTTTATTTTTTCAGTATCTCAGATTTGTAGAAGGTATGCATCATGACCTCATAAGTATAAGTAGATGAGATGCTAAGGTTTTTCCCACAGTTCTCTTGACAAGATGATAATGTTTTATATTCCTCTGTAAATGAGCTACAATGTCTTCTCTGATCAAAGCATCTTCATACATTAGTAAGTAGTTCAATAAGTTACTTTAAAATGTCAGGGTTGAAAAGGGCACTATGGATTCCTTTATTCAAAAAACATTCACCTACCTCAAAATACTTTGGAAGATACAAGGGGAAATATGATCCCAACATCATCATTTTAAAGATGAGGAAGTTGAGGAACAGAGAAATTATGTTAATGACCTATGGCAGACACCTGGCTAAGTGAGAGTGTTTAGACTGGAGACCAAATTCAGCTGGCGCAAGAGGACCTTCATTGAAGGGCCCAAAAGACAACCTGACTACTTTTCAGGTATGTTATATCAGGGATTCTTATTCTAATATAAGTTGAACTAAATGACTCCTGAAGTTGCTTCCAACTATGTGATTCTGTGGCAACGTATGAATGGGTCTGTGAAGTCATCAAGATTCAACCATGAAGCTACTCATTGTATTGGCATAGGTGCCAATATCCAACCTTTCTCAAACTGAGCGATCTTTTGTTTATATCATCCCATGAGGTATCATCATCATCATCTTCATGGAAACAGCATTTTCATTGTGCTTTCATGTTATATATCTTCTCGTTTTATCTTCAGAAAAATCTATCTCCATTTGATAGATGAGGAAACTGAGGTAGAGAGATTATGTAACTTGTTCATGGTAACATCAT
The DNA here is from genome assembly GCA_023548195.1 of Bettongia penicillata ogilbyi. NCBI lineage: Eukaryota > Metazoa > Chordata > Mammalia > Diprotodontia > Potoroidae > Bettongia > Bettongia penicillata. The sequence continues at coordinate 1,857,815 of JAJHZJ010000278.1, forward strand.
ATTATAGGCTACATCTGAACTCTGATCTTCCTGATTCCAGGTCCAGCACTCTGTCTACTGTACTATTTGCCTTCCAAAAAAAAGTATTATCTAATATGCCTAGTCTTTTCGCACTTTATGGGCACCAAAGAAGCATTTGAACTATCCATCAAGTATCCTTCACTCCTGCTACATGACTGTCCTATTCCCTTTGCTCATCATATATTTCCATGATGATGTTTCATGCCACTTATTATGCACAAATCATCATTGATAATGGGCATCTAGGTGTCAGTTCACAGAGTTCTGGGCATAGAGTTAGGAAAACTCATCTCCCTGAATTAAAATCTGTCTTCAAACACTTGTTAGCTGTATGATCTTGGGCAAGTCACTTAGCACTGTTTTCCTCAGTTTTCTCATCTATAAAATGAGCTGGAGAAGGAAATGGCAAACCAATCCAGTGTCTTTGCCAACAAAACCCCAAATGGTGTCATGAAAAATTGAACAGGATTGAAAGGATGAAACAACAGCAACATCATTGACAATAGTGTTCTTTTTCCAGTGTAAGGATCATAGCTAGCTGGTAGAACGGATAAGAGCTCTCAGCCTGGAGTCAAGAAGAGTAAGTTTAAATCTTACCTCTGATATTTATTAAGCTATGTGCCTTTGGGCAAATTATTTAACCTCTCAACTTCAGGATCCTCATCTCAAAGGTAGATAAGTAACTAAGTAAACCTTTCATCTCTAAAATGAGGGTAATAATCCAACTGCTTTACATGGTTGTTGTGAAAATCAATTAATACGACATGTGCAGGGCTGTACAGACATTAAGGTACTATATAAATTCTTCTTATTATTATTGTATCAGCAGAATTCTTCAGCTAGTGGCCAACCTTCTGATGAAATTCTCTTTTTACACATTGATTGGTCATCAGAGAACAATTTGTTGCCAGATCTGAACTTGAAGTTTTTTCAGCTTGGTAATTATAGATCTTCCCTATTCTTAGACTACTGGCATAGTCTTTGAAATCTCAGGGTCATTAAGGTTTCAGTAGAGGAAGGCCCTATTACCTTGACCCCAAAATTTTGGAAGATAGACTCAAGAAAATTAAATGATAAAATGATAGCTTTGTCTGTGTGTGTGTGTATATATTATATATGCATACTCATATGTAGGTAAATATAAGCATATATATGAAAACACACATATGTATATAAATATGCATATATTAAAATTTTACTGTTGTGATTTTGTCACTTAATTTTTATTAATAGGAATATGTATATATCTACATATATTCACATAGCTATATTACATATACATAAGTCTAAATTATATAAAAATTTCATATATAATTATTTCTGTACATGTTACCTTTCACCCATAGAATTTTTTTTAAAAAGTTAAGAAGCCATTTTTGTCTTTGTTTTCTCATCACTCAGCACCATGTTCAACCCGTGCTAGTCACTTAATAAACTTTTAATTATGTCAATATTATTACTGAATAATTTTAAGACTGTTCAATTGTTTTAATGTATTTCCCTAGAAGGAAAAATATGACAAAAGACATTTGGAAAAGCCTCTTCAGGACAACTATGGCATAGTTCTAGGCACTTCAAACAAGGAAAATCTTGACATCCACTACATTTCTTAATAATATTTGTGACTGCTTGGTGAGAACACCAGAGCTAAAATGGAAAATTGTGGCATGTCAAAGATAAGATGTCAGACATTTTGTTTTCCAGTTTTTGCCTGCTACCACCATGCTATTACTACAATGAGTCATAGCAGTTGAACTGTGGTAACAGAAAAGCAAAAGTTGTTGCCAGTAACCCTAATGGAGATAATAGCCTCTTTCTTTCTCTGATGCAACCTATATATATGTAACACGTGAAAGTATTAAAAGTACACTATAGAGCAAATATGTCCCAGGTACTGCTCTGTGCTGCTCTCTTGTTTGCTCATTCCTGTCAGCTCCACCACTTCACTTGGGCAGGGAAACATGAACACAGAGAAGATTGTAATCCAGGAGTCAGGGCCCTGGGGTTTCCACTTTGTGGGAAGAAAGGACTTCAAGCAGACCCTCACCATTTCCTAAGTAACTCCAGGCGGTAAAGCAGTGCTGACTAATGTATGTATTGGAGATGTTATCACGGCCATTGTAGAGAAAATACCAGAAACCTCACTCACTTGGAAACCTGAAATAAAAATCAAGAGCTGCATAGATGACATATATGTAGTCACAGCTCGATAGATGACATAGATCCCTCACAGTTGACAGGAGTAAACATAAAATCTAGTCTCCTCTCGTGACAGAAGAAAGGAAAGACCATTTATACAAAATGAATTTAGCTTCTGAACCTCAAGAAGTCTTGCACATAGAAAATGCCCACAGCCGAAGCACCATGCCTTTCTTGGCTAGCCCAGCGTCCGGTGCTTCCCCTCTCGTCATCACTGTCCAATATAACAACCCAGCCAACCTCTACTCTTCAGAAAACATCTCTAACTTCCATAATGTCTTGGAGTTGAAGGTGGCAGCCAATGTAGAGCAAAACAATGGAATCTTAGAACACAGCCTGCCTTCAGGTAACATTGGCATAGCTATAGATTCAGAAGTATACAAGATGGTACAAGAGAAGCAAGAACTAAATGAGCCACCTAAACAATCCACCTCATTCTTGGTTTTGAAAGAAATTCTAGAGGTGGAGGAGAAAGGGGACCCCAATAAACCTTCGGGATTCAGAAGTGTAAAGGTACCTGTTACCAAAGTTCATGTATCGATTGGAAATGCCCAGAAGTTGCCCATGTGTGACAAATGTGAGACTGGCATTGTTGGTATATTTGTAAAGCTTCGAGACAAGCATTGGCAACCAGAGAGCTATGTGTGTAGTGACCCTGGGACCAACCTGAAGCAGAAGGTCCATTTCTTTGTGGAGGACTGCATCTATTGGGAAAAGCATGCCCGGGAGCAAATGACCGTCCCTGAGGGATATGACACGGTCGCAGTGTTTCCCAAGTAGACCAGTAGCTGTGTGCACACTAACCTTTTTCAATCCTTACAATATTTTCCTCTCTCCAGTTCCCTTTGCCTTTCACTCCTACTGTCTCTAGCAATTGATATAGTGTTATCACTGTGATATGAAACCTTTCTCTTTGCCTCAGATAATGGAATATCATCCATGACACTGGCGTTCTAAATGGTGGGCATCTTGGTCTCGAGTCCTCTCAACAAGCATCATGTCTCCTTGCTATACTTTACTACTATCTCCTACAGACTGCATCTGATAGAAATTCAAAATTGGAACAAAACAAAATCTATTGGACATGGAATTCATTTTCTAGTCAATAAATGTGAAGAATTTGAAAAAAGCACACCATATATATTATATGTATATATACATATAAAAATATATATTATATATACACATATGTATGGATGTATGGATGCATACATTTACACACAATTTATATATTACATGAATTTATATAGTATATAAAATACATCTATATGTATGCGTATATGTATGTATTTTGTGTGTGTGTATGTATGTATATAGGAATGGCCCAAGAAAACTAGTAAAAGAGATACCAAAATGCTGGCTGTAATTTGAGTGGGCTTTTGTTTAATCCCCTTTCTCCTTCCCAAAATCACCAGGTCACAGACATAGAATCATCGCTTTATAGTCAGAAGGGGCTTTAAAAGCTCTCTAGGACAACCCTCTTTTATTATAGATGAAGAAACTAAGGCTCAAAGAGGTTAAGATACTTGCCCAAGGTTACAAAGGTGACCACAAAGGTAAAAAGAAGCAGGATTTGAACTCAAGTCCTTAAGTCTTAGACTATAATTCTATCATTCAAACTACTGTACAACAATACCTCTGATTTTTCTTCAGAGAATTTTTTTTTCTGTAGCTGTTTAGAGTGTTCCTCAGGAAAAACACATTAAAGTCTAGTCCTTTCCTATCCTCATGCATGCTTCAAGGTCTATCTCAAGTGCCTCTTCCTCCCATGAAATCTCCTCTGATTGCCTCAACTAGAAGAGACCTTTCACTGTTCTGATCTAATCCAGCACTTTGGAGCGCTCTTGTTGAACTTTCATGCCATAATTTGGGTAATAATTATTTGTGCATTTCCTTTATGAGAATATGAATCCCAGCAAGTGAAGATGTTGTGTTTGATCCTTCTTTGTATCACTCGTGACATCTAGTATAGTGCCTTGCATGTTGTGGTCAACAAGTATTTGTTGAATGAATAACTGGTGCTTTTCCATAAACACTGATCACTTGACTCATGTTGATCTTGCAGATGTTATATTTAAAGCAAAGGATACTTATTTTTGGCTGTGGCCATGTCAAACTTGCAAGTTAAACCATCACAATGACACGCAATGACATATCATTATCATCGTCATCATCACCATCATCGTCATCATCATCAATAATGTTAGAGTTGAGAAGTTGGAATGTACAATGAGAATGACCACATCCTCCCTGAATGTTAGTTGAGATTGCTTGGTAAGAACACCAAAATTAAAACAGCTGTTGGCAAAATATGTCATTTCCATGGAATTAAATGTAATTTCAATTAATTGGTAATCTAAAAATAGAAGCAATCAGATAAAAAGAATAATCTCTAATGGGCAGTTCATTCAATATGCTCAATAAGCAACATCTGAGATAAAAATAAGTATATAAGAAGCATTAATTGAATATTAACTTTCTGCAATTTCATTAAAAAAATTCAAAAGAAAAAAATAAGTTAAAAGTTACTCTTCTTAGTTCAACTATACATAGCCTTTTATTGCCATAGAATATTTCACATACATTATACCTGTGAGTATCACGATCTTATCAATGAACTCAAAAGAATTCAAGTGTCTACTATGTGCTAAGCATTGTGTTAAGGTGTGAGGAGAAAAGAGTAGTTATTGTTCTCTAAGTGATTACCTTCTATAAAAAGAAACAACATTTATGTATATAAGTAGATATAATATATATAAATACCAAATAATATTTGAGCATGCTATTGAGCACAGTTCTGCTGGGGTGATCAAAGAAGTCTCATTTAGAAGGTGATCTCAAGTAGGTAAGTTATTTTCTAGATAAATAAATGGAAATTAGAGGTGTTTAATGACTTGCCTAAGTCCACACAACTAAGATGTGAAGGGCTCATTAACATGAATCTTGGTCTTCTAATTCCAATTCCAATGCTCTTTCCATTAACCCATGCTGCTTTTCTCAAATACAGTAGCCAAATATGATCATTTTAAGTTCACTATAACTCTTATCTACCATTACTCTTCCCACAGTGCCTTATATGTAGAAAGCATTCAAGAACTACCTAAAGTAGATGACCAAAGTATAAAACACATGCTACAGAGGCTGGGCAGTATAGTATTCTTTGACAGGTCTTGGTTTGGCAACACTGTCACTTCCTATCAGCTCTATAATCCAGCATGCTTTCATCAACCAATGCTGAACAAACCAAAACGTATATTCTTGCTTTGGCATACGCGACTGTTCCAGTCAATTCATTTTCTTTCCTTCAGGTCACTGAAAAAAAAGAAAAAAACTCCCTATTTCTTCCTCCCAGTTGGAATCATGTCCCTTTCTGAGCCTTTTATAGTCTAGGCAGGTTTCAACAATATCACCAACTCAGCGAGGGCCCTTGGATAAAAAGAGCTGTCTGCCTAAGCTCCTTAATTTATCAGAGCCTTCAGACATGAAAGAGTAAATGGGTTTGCAGTCAGCAAAGTTAGGTTATGGAAGAAAGAAAAGAAAACTATCAAATGAACTACACACCAGCCTTGAATTTAAAATGAAAGAATATGCAAAACAAAGCACTGTAAATTAATCAGTACATATTGGACGTTCTCCTCTAAAGTCAGAAATTCGTACACACATATATAAATAAAGAAATAATCTGGAGAATTCTCCACATTTACATAGCAGATCAAATGGTCATCAACTCTCTCGCACACACACACACACACACACACACAAATACATAAACTTCAGTAGAAAGTGTCAGCTTAACTCTACACGAACTGAATTTTAACCATTAACGTGTTTTATCCTGGCATCTAGTTCAAGGGCAGTTTCTTTTCCTGAACTGGGAGTTACTTTTATACCTTCACTCATGCTCTGTACTCCTGCCAGTTGTACCATTTAAAAGGGAGAGGTGGCATTTAGGACGCTTATTAATAAGCGTAAACTATTCACTACTGTCAGACAGAAGGGAATGATATAAACAGAATCAATTTCCATTTCAACACAAAATGCATCTGATGCTTCTCTTTACTTACTCCATATTCCACACTTTATGTTACAAATTGCAATATCCATATATATGCATATAGATGGATTTTTGCATATATATATATATAAACTGTATCATTAAAGTCATTAAATCATTCTAATTAATCAACTTCCTTATAGAATCTCACTGAAGAAATCAAAATTCATTGTACAATTGTTGCTAATAAAAAAGAAAAACTATAGGATATGGGATAAAAGAATATTTTTGCAAATTCCTTATTTGGATTATGCCTAAATAATTCATGTGTGCTTATGCATAGATATATAATGAATATTAATGTAGATCGGATTGTTTCTTTGCATAAATGCTTCCTGAGGGTAAATTGAGCATTTTCAGCACTTGTATTAACCTTTTCAGTGCCTTTGAATGTCACAGCGCACTAAGGAAGCAATAAATAGCACCCTGGTGTCTTACAAGAGGTGGTGGGGAAAAACGAAGAGAACTTCTAATTAGGAAAATAACTCTGGGAAAGTATTTTTTTTTCATCCTGGTGAAAACTCAGTTACATTAAAGCATTGATAAAGGATCATAAATAAAGCATTTAGTGCACTAGATAAACACCACTTTGCTGGCATACTTGGCAAATCTTTTTATATTGGTTTAATATGTTCCTTGCTCATATGTCCATGTTAATGTTGAAAGTAAGGTTTAGATTGTAAGCTTACCAGGGCAGTACCATACCTGCTCTATTTACCTTGCCTCTGATTGCCTAGCTCAACACTATTTTTTTTACATTTTTTACAGGTTTTTACATTTCTTTTTAAGAATAAATATTGGATTTTCTAAGTTACAGGTCATATAACACTACAGAAATAATAGTGTTATTTTTTAAAAAACAGGTCTTTTTGTTTAAGGGAGAAGCTTAGAGTCACTAAAAGTACAATTTCCCAAAGACAACCCAGTCAGCTCTCCTACTACTTAATTCCAGGACCAGCTCTTTATTTTTCTGCAGTCTAAGATACATGTATTGACTGAAGAACTCCATGAGTTACACATCTGACCTCATATGATAGTCCAGACAATAAGCATTCTAAGTATTCTTTATCTACTTTCTTTTCTTATGGGAATGGTTAGCCCAAACTCTTTTGAGTGATTATTAATGTCATTTGGAAGGTTCTGCAATATATGAGAACTTGATACAAGTATTACAATGTATTCACAAACAGGAGTATCTAGAGACTTCTTCATCTACAGAGAAACATTTTACCATTTGGAATTTGTGTTATATATCATCACAAAAAATATAAACATATTTGTTAAGAATACATCTTCCTGATTTATGCTTTGAATGATGTTAATAATCATAGTTAATTATCAAAGTTATCTGTGTTATACAGTTTTCAGGGAATATTGCATGATTCTGACATAAATATGGAAGCTATCTGTGAAGACCAGGAATGAACAGTACTTTCCTATTCCCTGGTCATGTCTGTACTCAAATCTCAGGAATAAAAATTAATATCAACATAAAAATATGCAAGATCCTGCTTTATCACATTCACATATTGGATTTCATGTGGTTACTAAGTATTATACAAAGAAACTTGAGCTGTCAGGGTCATCCTATTAAAAATTTATTGTACAGCCTTAAGACAGTTGACATCAACAAGGATATCGGAGCAGTAAACATGTATTCAACTAATAGACAAAATAAATGGATGATAAAATAATGAATGAATTTTATTGATGATTTGAATCACAGACATTTCATATCCCTTCTGAACTGAACTCTCTTTTATGATAAGGAAAAGAAATTAAGTGAAAAAATCTACTACCTTAACCAAATCTGACAATGAATACAGTGTGTGGAAAAAAAGTATTTTCTAATGAGAAAAAAATCTTACAAGCAAAGAAGTGAGTTTATTTCATGAGTTTTAATATATTACCATGTACACAGTTGGTATCTGAAAAGCACTTGACTAATGGGTTAAAGAGGAACTAGTGACAGTATATAATAATAATAATTTTTAAAAAGAGATACAGTCTCTCTTTCAATTACCAGAAGGATGATAGGATCATTGATTCTGAGGTAGATTCTGAGGCCAAATAATTCCACTCCATTTTAACTATGATGAAGCTAGGTTTTAGTGCTAGTGATTGGGATTTACAGGAGAGGGTGAAGCCTCTCTGCCTTGAACCTTCCGACCCTCTTGTAACTTGGTTTTTTCTACCATTTTGGTCCTACTCAAGATAAAAATGGGAAGATATATATCTTTATGTAACCTGGGGCTTCCTCATTTCAAACTAGTTTATTGAGGGCTAGGCCCATGTTTATTTATCATTCTATCTCCTACAGTAAATAATATAAGAAATATCTTTCTGTGAAACAAGATGTACTCCCTGACTCATTCGGTCTGCTGTGGTCCAACACAAACAGATGACTCGATATGCCTCTGAAGTCTACAAGGAATTCTAGGGACATAGGATGTTTATGCCTACGAACATTTTAGAGTTAAGGAATTTTGGTGCAAACCCATTTATAAGTTAGGTAAGATGGCACAGTAAAAGGTACATTGGATCATCTATAAATATTGACTTAGCTGCTGGCTCTATAGGAGATCTGTGCACAGTAATCAAGCAGAATACATTTTAATGACCCCACAATTGACAGAAATGGATAGAAAATGCACAGTACTATGATACTTAACATTCTTTAACTATATTGTAAAAAACAATCCATTTAATTATGTTGAACAAAATAACACCTTAAGGTATTCCCATGCAGATGTCAAAATGTAAATGTGGCAAGTGTGAACTTTTCATTATTAAAATCAATCTTGATAATCTTACTATGAATGAAAACAGATGAGAACCAAATAAAAGCATGATTTATAGGCTTTTCATTGGAAGGGCAAATGAAGTCATTACTTTGATTATTTCTCCAATAGCAGCATGAAACATCTTTTGATGGGATAGTTGATATTTCATATTAAAAGACAGTGTTGTATAGTGGATGGAAAGCCAGCCTCAAAGCCAGGAAACACTAAGTTCCAGTTCTATCTCTTACATATACTGGCTCTTTGAACTTAGGCAAATCACTTTTCTTCTCAGTACTCCAAATGTTTTCCAATGTTCTAAGTTGCAGACAAGCAAATAAAATGCATTGGTTGAGCAAGTTTCCTCATAGAAATTTTCTACACCTGTGAAATCGCTTGCATAGGCCCTATCCTATCCATATTCTAGTGCTTATAATAAGTATTTGAAAGAAAAATCATAAAAATAATTGCTGTTCACTTGCCAATGTACGCTTTAGAAAAAAATCAGGTTTAGAAATTCTGTGAAGAACTTGATAACACCCTTCAAGTTACAGAGAGATCAATCTGATATTCAGAGATTATAATGCAAAGTCAAGAACAGGGGAGAATGACAAAAAAAATTAATTGGAAAATAGAGTTCAGGAATAAGAACAATAGATGCCAGAGCCTTATGGCATAAATAAAAACTTAAAGTCTATCTTGTTTTCTTCAAGAAAAGAGTCAATAGTTACCAAAATATGGCAAGAATGAAATAATATCACACAAAATGAATTATATTTTTACTAAGAGGAAACAATTGATTCCTAAAAATATGCAGTGAGTGTTTTAAAAGAAAAAGGGAGTGGACAGAAAAACAGACCTAGACACAAACTATCACAATTTTCCAAAGAATTTGCCTTAATATAATTTTCACAAAAAGGAAATGAAAAGAGTTTAAGAACTACCTCTACCAGAAAACTCTTGATCTCCTTATCAAGTGGACGTGAATACCTAATGGTAACATTACCTTAGGATCTAAACCTCTCATAGTCCCTTTAGAAGGGAATTGAAGATTGTTAGCAGCAAAGCTCCACAAAGTAGTGGAGAATCAGTGGAAAGACAAACAGACTTTTTAAAGAAAGGTTAGTAAGAGATCTAACCAAATTATTAAGAGGACATTTAATGTTCAAAACCGAAAGAGGACAAAGAACACATAGAAAATAGAAATGATTTTAAATATATTGATAGCACAAACAAATGTTTCTCTATCAATGGCAGTGGAGTCATCATATTTTGACTCTAACATAGTTTTTGATGTTCTAATGAAGAAAAAAATGGCACTTAAAGAGCAGAGATGGGGAAAGTAGCTAGACTAGCTCTAGTAAGTGTATCAAAAGAAGATCCACCTAGATATAATACAATTTTGAGGACACTGATGATACCAAAATGCATAGAAAGAGTCCTAGTTTTTATTATTAACAAAAGAAGCTGACCAAAGAGATATAAATAACTACCAAGCTTTATTTTTGCCTTTACTTTTCTTAATAAAAAAATATTTGAGAGAATAATCTATATCACAGTGAGGGCATTCTTGATGAAAGTTTGAGAAGGGAATAGAAGGGTAAAAAAAAAATTGGTGTGTAGCAGAACTCATCTTAATGGCCATACAACTGACTAAAAGTATAGAGAATACAAGATCCAGCTAAACTTTCTGCTTTTTTTTACTAGATTTTCAAAAACCAAAACATTTAATTACATAGAGCATAATGTCACCTTATAGCTCTTCTCCAAGTTATCTCTCATGTATATATCAAAATTTAAATGTAACTATAGAGGGAAACTTTACTAATATCAAGGAATAACATCTTAATATAACATATAGGGACTATATATGTGTATGTATACATATGTGTATATATTTATATAATATATATATATATATATATGAGAGAGAGAGAGAGAGAGAGAGAGAGAGGAGAGAGAGAGAGAGAGAGAGAGAGAGAGAGAGAGAGAGAGAGAGAATTTGCCCCTCCTGGGGAGTCCGTCAAAGAAGTTAAAGAAGGATGCCAATAAATCAGAGGTTCTTAACATGAACTCCATGAATTTTTACAACTATTTTGAAAAATATATTTTAATAAAATTTGTTTGCTTTGTGATCCAATATGTTATATTTTATGATTTAAAAACATAATTCTGAAAAGGGAGTCATAGATTTTTCTAGATTGATGAAGGGATCCATAATACACAACAAGGTTAAGGAGCCCAACATAGATAGTGAAATACCTACAATGCCATAGTATTTCTCAATTTTTACTTTAAACATGTTTAAAGTAATTCAATTGCATGAGTAATATTTTAAAATATAACTGTGAATATGTGGTTCCTAGGACTTCCAGAGGATATATTTTCCTCTCCTCCCCTCCTCCCCCAACACTGGAAATGCAGGTGGATGTAAAAATTTTAATACAATAAGAGAACAGGGACATAAAGGGAGGGGGCTTGTAATGCTGTAGAGAAAAAGAAAGAAGATGTAGTTATTTGCCTTAGGCATACAATCCTTATGCCACATAAAATCTCAAGGGCTTTCTTTTTTAATCTCTAAATAGATTTTTGAGCTGCCAGGAAAGCCAAACCTTGCACACTTCTGAATGGGCTAGATAATCAAATTACATACTTTTTTTCTCTCTCATCAGTAAAACCTTTTTTTTTTAAATGACCCATAGGAAATGGGTCACTGTAAATTTTACAACCCAGTTTCTAGAGGCTCATCACTTAGGGTACCAGTGCTTTGGAGGGAAGATGGAAGAGGGTTGTTTGTTGATCCATAAGATTTCACCATTTGGAAAGAAAAGATCACTATGAGGAAAGTAGGGTCCATGATGTTTCTCAAAGCCTAGATAGATTTTCTTAGAATAAATAAACCCTGAATAACTGAAGTGTCCTTCCTTGCCGAACCTAATTGCTTGCTTCTTCAATGCCCTAGTAATTTTTCCCTAATAATTTAACACATCAGCAAAATCTCCAAATGCATTTTCGATGTGATAGATGACCATTTCTTCAAAAATCCCTGCAATCAGGGAGAGAATGTCCTCATTCAACAAAATGTTAAGACCTAGTGACAAGCAATCTCCAAAAGTGGTGGAAAGAAAGCTTAACAAAAAATCAAAGGTCTTGAATCTGGGACATAATAATATCATTAACTTATTTTTATAGAGTTACAGTTAAAGTGTGCTTTGCATATAGAGACAGTATGGTATGGAGGTACAGTGGGATTCATGACCTGAGTTTTTATCCCCAGCTCAGACAGCCTTACTGTGAATCTTTGGATGTGATAACCTCTCCCTGGGTCTCAGGCTCCTCATGTGTAAAAATAAAATGAGACAATGGGATAGGCCAGGGATGGGGAACCTATGGCCATCTAGGTCTGTGGGTGTGGCCTTTTCACTGAGTCCAAGTTTTACAAAATGAATTATTTTATTAGGAGAATTTGTTCTGTGAAGTTTGGATTCAGTCAAAATGTTGCACTCGAGGACTTAGAAGACCACATGTGGCCTCGAGGCCACAGTTTCCCCACCACTGGGTTGGACAATCTCTACAATTCTTTCCTATTCTAAATATTTAGGAGTATATCAAGATATTTTAATTCCATTTGGAATATCATAACACTTTATAGTTGTTAAACACTTTAGTAAAACCAGGCAAACTTAGTGAATAGAGAATTGTGCCTAGAGTCAGGAAGATTTAAGTTCAAATTTCAGACAGTTATTAGCTGTGTGAACTTGGAAAACTCAATTAATATCTGTCACCCTCAAAATCCTTATCTGTAAAATGTCAATAATAAAAACACCTGCCTCCCAGTTTTCTTATGAAGATAAAATGAGACAATATTTGTAAAAGGCTTTCTTAAATCCCTCTATAAATGCTAATTATAATATAGTAATAATAATAGTTATTGTTATGTATGTCAAGTATTACTAGCCCATTTTGCAGATGTATTCTTATTTCCGATTCAGGATTCTCTCCATTATATCAAGTTGCCAATATAATTCCATAATAATCCCAGTCAGACAAGAAAATTAGAAAAAAAATTTCTGTTCTTCCATACTGTTTTATTCTCTGTTGGGGTAATGTGGTTTGGGATTTGGAGGAGGAGAAAAACATCATAGCACATTCATTTTTTATGATATAGATGACAGCAGAATTGGGTGTAGGTGACTTGGAAAGATCGTTTCACCCAGAGCTAGAAGACCCATTTAAATCTCCAGTGTGATTTTCACTAACCAAGTGTCTGTGGGCAAGTCACTACTCTGAGTCGTGGCTTCTAATTCATGAAATAGGGATGGTAATACATTCACAGGGTAAGGATTGAGAAAGATAATATATTTGTAAAGCACTTTACCAACTTTAAAATACTATAAACATAAAATACTATAAAATATAAGTTATGTAAATTAAATTTCTAGGATTATTTCAATTCCATTTATAAAATATTTACCATAAGCAAGCCTGTGCTAGACAAGAGGCATACAAAGACAAACAAAAAACAGTCTCTGCTCTCAGAGAGCTTCCATTCTACTAGGGTAGATGTGATGAGTAAATATGGAGCAATTTGAGAAGGGAGAGAGAGGGATCAGGAAAAGTGTCCTATAGGAGCTGACACCTGAGCTGAACCTTGAAAGAAACTTTGAATGCAAGAGACAAAGGTGAGAAGAAAGTGCATTTGAAGTGCAGGAGTCAACTGAAATTCTATGGGGATTTTAGGTGACCCTGACAATTATTGTAGACTATCTGCAAGGCTGTATTATCTGACCGGTTTAGATACTATGCATATGATCATTAGAGAAAACCTGCCCTGAAAAGTCTACAAGGGATACATTCAAATGGACACTCCAGAAATCAATTCAATTCAATAATTCAATAAACATTTATTTAGTGTCTATTACATGCCAGAGACCCAAATCAGCAATCAATTCTTTTATTTCAATCTTTCCAAATTAAAAATACAGAAAACATTTCCCATAGGCAGAGGAATTCTTTCACACTTAAAATACGATCAGTGCTGAAAATCTTTTTAACTCAAAGGCTAAAGGAACTCATTGCTTTATTTATATTTATAAGTAATTGATTTCTACACTATAATTTCACAATTGATATAAGAGCTGTGTAATCAATAAATGTTCTGTCATAGAGCATAAAGCATGCACTATAATTTCCTATAGATTGCAATGAAATATTAATACCACCAGGCTTATCTGATCATAAGAGATGCCATGGTATAATTAAATGTCCTGCCTGTTACAATAACAGCTCACATTTCTATTGGAACTTTGCATCTTATGAGGTACTTTTTGTACAACTGTATAAGCAAGTAGATCAAGTTTATTATCCCCCTTTTTAAGGATGAGGAAACTCAGCAGAGAAGTAAAGGAACTTGTCCAGAGTCACAGAGCTAGAAAGAGGCAGGGTCATGTCTTTAACTTACATCTTTTGACTTCAGACCAGGGCTAGTTCCACTAGACTGCAATGGACTTTCTTTGACATTTAAAAAATTAAAAAGCAACATGATTTAATATAAAGTATAATGGATCTGAAGTCTCAGGATCTGGGTACAAATTGCATTTGGGACTCCACCAAGATGCACTCAAACAATAGCTCTCAGTGACTTTTTTTCCCTCATCTGCAAAAGTAGTTGAACTTGGCGATTTCTGAATCTTTCATGTCTCTGAATACTGATTTGCCTTTGTGAATCACAGTGAGGTTTATAGGTTCTGTGTTCCAGTTGAATGGGTATGCTTCTCCCATCTCTATACCTTTGCATAAGTTGTTCCTGATATCTTGAATGATCTTCATTAGCTTCCTTCAAAACTCAGCTCAAGCACCACTTCTATAAGAGGCCTTTTCCTAATTCCGTGAGTTTTTAGTGCCCTCTCCCAAATGATTTCCTTATATATTTTACATATATCTATATTGGTGTACCAAACTCGAAATAGATCCCTATAGGACCATATTGATTTAGAAAAAGGCTA
This sequence comes from Bettongia penicillata ogilbyi, assembly GCA_023548195.1. Classification (NCBI taxonomy): domain Eukaryota; kingdom Metazoa; phylum Chordata; class Mammalia; order Diprotodontia; family Potoroidae; genus Bettongia; species Bettongia penicillata. The sequence goes on from JAJHZJ010000278.1 coordinate 1,872,874, forward strand.
AATTTACATTATCTATGTTGTACTGTATTTTTCCTTATTTTGTTAAGCATTTTTTAGTTCAATTTTAATCTGGTTAGGGCCATACTAAGGAGTTTTGCAGGTTCTTTGGAGACTACCTAATGGAGTTTGACATCTCTAGTGTATGTGGCTCCCTTCCCCAGTAGAATGGAAGGTTATTAAGGGCAGATAAAATTTATTTTTTGTCTTTGTACTTCCAACACTTAACATAGGTAAACAGTAGGTGCTTAAGCTGCTTGTTGACTTGATTGAATTCTACACCAGATTAATGTCAAACATGAGACAAACATTTTAGCTGAGCACAGAGACTCTCATTCCCTGACAATTGCCAAGGCTGTGCTGTCAAATTTCCAAGAGAGAAGAATTAAAAGTTCTATTCTTCTTGGGCTCATGGGCAAAGCAGGATCAAGGAACCCATCCAGGCCTAAGCACATGGGCAGCAGGCCAGGAAAACAGAGGCTAGAGGCGTAGAGCAATGTCAAAGATAAAAGAGAGACAGCAATTCTCCAAAGAGACAATAATTCAGAGAGGAGCCTTTCCTGTTCCTTGGGGAACACTGACTCTGAATGAAAAATGGGATAGTGGATGATAGATTAGCTTCATGAGGACCCCTAGCCTCCACCTTAAGGAAGGTTGCAGGAAATGTGAAAAGCCGCTTGGAGCTGTGCCTAAAAGCCTCCAGCCTCATCACCACCCCAGTCACCACAGTGAAATATTGTTCAAGCCCTTTTTCTAGTTGAAGGTTAAGTGCGGGTGGAAAGATTACAAATTTGGGGAGGAGGGGGTTGTATTAAAATCATCCATCATGATAACTCCATTTCTGTGAAATGGAAATTAGAGAAAAATGGAGCTCACCAGACCATTCCCAAGCATCACAATTTGGATTTCTAGTTTTCCTGAAAGAGAAATATTTAGGATATGGTGCATGTCCCAGAACCTCCTCCTCCTATTATTAAATCACTCAGGCATCTAATTGCAATTTAAATCCTTACTAGCTCTGACTGGGGATGGGGGTGGGGGTAATATAAGCTATTTTGCCTCTCTGAGTCTCAACTTCCTCATCTGTACAATAGGTTAATTATATTTTCACCATCTACTCCACAGAGTTGTCATGAGGAAATTATTTTGTGAACAGTAAAAAATTATGTAAATATGAATTACTCTGGCTTGAAAGGGACCCAAAATGGTCATCTAGTTGAATATCTCCTGAACAGAAATCCTCACCCCAACTTCCCTCTTGAATAACTGTACTAGCTGTTGCATGAAGAGGAAACTTCTTCCTGAGGCAGCCCATTCTACTATGGGATTTTTCTAATTTAAGAGGCATTTTCTCCTAGCACTGAAATAAAATTTGCCATCCTGTAACTTCCACCTATGTGCTCTACTTCTGTCCCATTTGGAGCTAAGCAAAGCATGTCTAATTCTTCTTCCCCAAGACAAAATTTTAAGGACTTGAAGATAAGCCCATGAGACCTCTCTTACTCAGTTTAAGTAACACCTTTCTCTTTACACTATCTTTATTTGAAAAGATTGCCAACTTCGTTGTCCTAATTCCCTTCTCCAGATTCCTCCAACCTATGAATCCTAAAGTATAATGTCTCAAACTGAATGTAATACTCCATGCATGGTTTAACCAGAGAAGAAAACAGAGAAAATTGCTGTCTCTGTGGTTCAGGCTGTATTAACTTTGTTAGGGTTAAGTGACTTCACCAGGATTACACAGCTAGTAGTGTCTAAGACCAGATTCAAACTCAGGTCTTCCTGACTCCAGGCCCAGCACTCTATCTTCTGCACCATATATTTGCTTCTATTTCTATTCTTTCCTTCCTTCCTTCCATCCTTCCTTCCTCCCTCCTTCCACTCCCCTCTTTCTTTATCTCTTTCTTTCTTTCTTCACCTTCTCTCTGAACATATAGAGCATCATATAGTTACCTGCAGATACTCTGTCCAAAGGAATGTAAATTTTGGTCACAGAAACCTTGCAAGATATCTTGGGGTTTATGAGCTAGATTTTTTTTTTTCTCAAGGACCATGCCTTAAACCCAAATCACTCTGACTTTCATTGATCAGCCAACAATAGGTCCCATTGTTTGGTCAATTGGTCATTGCTTGGGCGCTGCTTGACTCAGCATAAATGTAAATAGCAGTTACTAATGTTTTGGCCCCAAATGCTGCAGGTCTTCTCCTTTCACATTTCTTTTTACTAGGTAAGAGGCCATTCTCTGCCTCATTTCTTACCTAGCCTTAATGACTGAACAGGTGTTGCCTCAGTCAAACTGAAGAGCTGTTCAAGACCTTTGCTTGGAAAGACCAAGGTCTCCCACTGCATCCAAGGCCATCTCTAGTTGTCCTGTCTATGTCTTGTTACTGGACCCAAATGGCTCCAGAGGAGAGCGTGTGGCCCCAGCCCTCCCTCACAATGCAATTCACTTGCATGTCATGGCATCACTTCCCTGATGTCATGGTCCTCCAGAAGGAAGGCAAACAACAATAACGATCTTTGTTAAAACTGCCTAAGATCAAATTAGCTTTTAGCTAATGAATAAACACATCAATGACCATAGTGAGAAGCAGCATAGCTCCTAGGGATTTAGGAACAATAAACTCTTGATTTAGTTCAGTCACATGACCTTGGCAAAGTCATTATATCTCTATATGTCTTGGCTGCTCACTTTCCTGATTCTCACCCAGTTATCATGAAGGAAAATAAACAACACTTTAGTGATTTCAAAACATTTGCCTCAAGGAATGGTAATTCTTCCCTTTGCATGGACTCACTGATGTTTCTTCTCCTTTAAATTTAGCAAAGTTTGTTTCTTTCTGTTAAGAACTTTTTCAGTATCCCCCAAGTCACAACTTTCTCCCAACATAAGGTTTACTAGAAGGTTTATGGAAAAATGAGAGGAGAGAGAATCAGATCATGATATCTTGATATTACCCTTCTAATAATTAGCAAGCTTACTTCATATTATTGTCTCTTTGTCAAAGAGAGTTAATTTAAAGAAATAGAGAATTTCATTGGAAAGGGAAAACTTAGCACAATAGATGACAACAAAAATGCTACACACTCAAATTGGTTCAGCAAAAGTCAAAAGGACAGGAAACTGTTACAGCCAAAGGGGAATGCAAAGTATTGAAGGAAATAGATTGCCATGTTTTAGGAAGAAAAAAAAACAAAGAAACATACTGTAAGTACAAGATATTAATATTTTAATAGGAGGCATTCTCCCCTCAATCTCAAAACACTAGTAATGCTACTCTTTCCAAATTTAAGTGAAAATTACGTTCTTTTTCACACTTAATTTTATAAGAAAGCTGTGCCAAAGGGAATGTCTAAGGAAAAATGAAAATCAAAAAAACGATCAGTTCATGATGGGGAGTGGTTGTGTGTACAAGTGTTTAAGGATTCTCATTATTCTCTTGGTAACTGACATTCACAGAGCCCATCAACACCTAAAGGAATAATCTGGATGTTCTCTTAATGCTGGAAAATCAGTGGATAGTCATTACTAGGAAACTGGTCATTAGATATATGAGAATATAGAAAACAGAATAACGATGAAAAACTATTACTTAGAGTGATAAGTACTGGTACATGTGTGTTTGTGGATATGTCTAAGTACAGATCTCTGGGAGTTTGTGTCTGTATGTATAGATCTCTTAGGGATTGCCTGCTCCCCTCCACCCCTTGTACATTCTTGCATAACTTGATTTGTGAGAGCATATGAGGAGTGAAGATCAGGGCATTAAGGGGAGGCAAGAGCACCAAGTCTGTGCAGGTGGATGTCAAAAACTCACATACCATGGGTCCCAAATACCATCTTCAAGAATTGCTTCAAGCATCTGGGAAACATTTTTGAATGCCCAGGAGTCTCTCTGCATAGGAAAATGTAGTATCAGGGAATGGAAGAACTGGATATGGGGTACACAAAGATTCAGCCAGGAAATACATATGTAATTTATGTCTATTACAGGGAAAGTCAATATCTTTTATCAGGTATTCATATTGGTTAGCTATGAAGTAAGAAGAGAGTGCTTTTCAGAACCCTGCTTACTATAGGATGCAGCCCTATGTCTGTGGATGATAAAAAGCAATTAACAGAACCTGAGAGTAAGAACATACCAAAGTGGCAAACATCCAGAACCTAATTTAAAAAGATAAGTAGTAAGCCCAGGAATTTATAAGGGAAGGGGTCAGGTAGTTCATTTATTCCAACACCTGAATTGCACAGATGAAGAAACTAAGGAACCAAGAAGTTAAGTGACATAAGAGCATAGGATCATCAATGATTAACTAGGACCAAATTGAATTGGAAAATATCAGGGATACCTTTTAATTCATCCCCCCTCTATTTACAGATTTAAAAAAAGTGAGGCCCAGCATGGTTATCATACAAGTTGTAAGTAGCACAGTCAAGATTCATACCAGGATTCAAACTTAAGTCTTCAGATGATAAATACATAACTCTTTCCAGTACAGTACATATCCTAGATATTAGAGATAGGGAGTGAGCATTTCATTGGTATAAAGAATTCCTAAGTTCTTTGCAACTTAGAGTATCAGAAAAATTGCCTAGGACACTGAAAAATGAAGGCACTTGCCAAGAGTCACATAGCTAATATGTGTCAGAAACAGTACTTGAATTCAGGTCTTTATGATTTCAGTCATCTCTTTATACACTGTTCCAATACAAGGACTAGGCAGGCACTGTATACTGGAAATCAAAGTTAAGGGAATTTAGGATTCAGGAAATAGTTATCATGAAATTCATAAGGTGATATTGGGCAACAGCTATGAGCATTAATAAAGGAGTGTATTTCACATAGCATAAATGGAGACCATATTCATCTAATGATAACAAAATATTAAAATTGCCTTTCTGCCCCAAGGAATCATAACCGAAGACTTCGCTGCCAAAATCAACCTTGTTATTTGGTGGGTGATATTTTTCACCCAGATCATCACTGTTTTTGGAATTCTCAAGAGCATGAACTTTACTTTTGTTTTGTGGTATTTTATTTTCTATCAATCACTTAAAGGCTAAATTGATGAGAGAGATATTTGACATTTTTCATCATTAGATAACTGGGAGCACTTGGTTTCTGTTGCTTTGGATATGATGAATATCCTAGAATAATACAATGAAAGAATTTTAGATCTGGAAAAGATCTTGGAAATAATTATAGTACAACATTTCTGATTATATCACTGAGATCCAGAGAATTTATGTAACTAACCCATAGCTGATATGGGCTTGAAATGAAGACTAAAAATCCGTTGAATGCTCCTACCACTATACAATGATTCTCTAGAGGCAGAATGTGTGGATTGTTCCTTTTTGGCCTTTAAAAGTTGCTCTCCTTAAAGTGAAACTACCCACCACTTAAAATCTGTCATGACACTCTCCCTCAGCAACAAAGTACCTTCAGAAAGCAAAGTTTCCTGATGAACTTTAAGAATGGCAGTTTCCTTCCAGTAATCATTTTATGCAGCATCTTGTATGTGGTTAATAATAACATTTTAAATCCTAAAATGAGTTCTGAATGAGTGCTGAAAAGAGGGCTTCTTCACCTCCAGACAGCCTACACTTTTCTTTTCAGATCCAACTACTTGAGGCTACATGAAAGATTTTCACATGATTCCTGCAAAAGGGAAACTGGAAGGGTTATGATAAAAAATCATTTTCTTTCTTCTGATTGTTTTTATGACAATGAGTTTTACAGGCATCTTAACTCTCAGCCACAATTAAGAAAGGGGAAAATGACAAGAGAAGTGGAAGGAAGCATAGTCTGTGGTAACAATGACTTCATTTTCTTTGTGTACCTCCCAGCCACCAGGTTAGCAAGACCTTTTATGATCATTCCCTGGAATGACAAATCAGAAACATTAAAAAAATAAAATGTATGTACTATATTTATAACCTTTGATGGAGTGAAAAGATTCGAAAAAACAGTTTTTACACAAATCTGCTTGGGAATCGGAAGTGGGCTAGGGCAAGCATATATGGAAGGAAAGTATAAAGTAGATGAACTAAAAGACAAGAAGAATCTTGGACTGACAGAGTGAAGGGGGGCATTTTTACTAAGCTTTCCAAAAGGGCACCTATCAGAAAAACTTTTTAAAAAATCACAAAATTCTGAGTTGAATCACTAACAAAAAGACATAGTGAATCATTTTATCAGCCCAGAGCAAATTATTAGGATGGAAAAAGAGGTCTGCAGTCACTGTTTGAGAACAACATAATTGGCTGTAAGACTTGAGGGCAGCAGGCAGAAGGAGCAGCAGCAGTGGCAGCTACTGTAGCAGGGGCCATAGTATCACCTAGTTCCCAGGGACATGGAGACTGATTAGAAACTGATTAGAAAGAGATCTCAGAAGACCTTACTTCTAGCAATAACACAGTAATGGGTGCCATTTGGGAGCTCTGTCACCCATTACCCCTATCTGCATCACAGGTCCAAAAGGAGAGGATCGGTCATGTTCGTGAGGGAGGAAGAGGGCAGAACTCTTCCCAGATACATTATGCTGGAAGCCCTGAAAACTTAGAGGTGCCCACTAAGCTGTGAAAGTAGCAGAGAGACTTAAAGGCATAATCTCAGGTCAGAAATCCTCCCACTCCTAAGGTAAATGGAACCCAACATTAACATAAAATCAAAATTCAAGAAGTGGACTGAGAAAATGATAAAACAACAGCAACAAAAAGAACCTAACTGCAAAATGCTGCTAAGGTTACAGGGAAGCTCAAGATGCATACATAGAAGGAGACAATAACAATATATCTACAAGGAAAATCTAAAAGAAAAATAAAATTTGGACTCAGCACCAACAAAAAGCCCCAGAAAAGCTGGAAGAAAGAGGGAGGATGATTCTAAAAGTCAAATAGGACCCTTGGAGAAAAAATAGGAAAAATGAGAGCAATGTAAGAAATTTATGAAAACAGAATCAACAGCTTGGTAAAGGAGACACAAAAATCACTGAGGAAAATAACTTCTTAACAATTAGAATTGGTTAAGTGGAAGCTAATGACTCCATGAGACATTCAGAAACTATAAAACAAAATTTAAAAAACTGAATAGGAGAAATGTGAAATATCTCACAAGAAAAAGAACTGACCTGGAACAAAGAGATCAGGTAGAGATAATTTAAGAATTATTGGACTAAAACTTGTTAAGGGGACAGAACCTTGATCAAATAAAAGCAAGGATTTTCCTGAGCCCTCCCAAATTCCTCTCCAAACAGCTTTAAACAACACCTCAGAATGAATTCTGGAATGGCAGAATCAGCAAAAGGATGGGGTGACAATTGGTCTGAAGGAGATTATAGGGCCACTTTAGTGGCACTGCAAACAGCACTGTGTTGCATTGTCCATGTGTGTTTCCAGGTTACAGTTCCATGATGAGGAAAAGATAGAGCAAGAGCAGGGACCTTGATCACAGCTCCAGGATGAAAAATGATACTTGTGATTGCCCAGAGATCAGAGCACAGGTCAGTAGAGCAGTGACCACATATCTCCTTAGATAAGATCACCTTGGAAAACTGAAAAGTTACAGATAACCCAGAACTAGTTCTGAAAAGAGTAGTACAGAAATCTGAAGCTTGGATAATGTTCCCTCCACCCCAGGAGCAGAGACCAATGTTAACCCTAAGACAAAAGTCACAAAATAGGCAGAAAAATGAGCAAAAAATGACAACAGCAACAAATACTCTGACTAGAGAAAGTTACTATGGTGAGACAGAAGATCAAAATACAAACTCAGAAGAAGATAAAGGAATCAAACAGCTGTAGGCAAAGTCTCAAAAAAAATGTGAGTTGGTCTCAGGCCCTGAAGGCACTCAGAAAGGACTTTTAAAAAATTTAAAAAGAGAGTTAGAGTTAGAGAGTTTGGGAAAAGATATGAGAATGATACAAGAAAATCATTATAAAAGATTCAATAGGTTGGTAAAAGAAGCAAAAAAAAATACTGAAGAAAACAAAACCTTAAAAAATAGAATAGGTCAAATGGTAAAAGAAGCATAAAAATCCACTACTTAAAGTTCTTACAAAGCAGAATTGGTTGAATGGAAAAAGAGGCATAAAATTCACTGGTGAGAGCCCCTTAGAAAGCAGCACTGGCCAAAGGGAAAAGGAGATAGAAAAGTTCACTGAAGAAAATGATCCCTTAAAAATTAGAATTGTGTAAGTGGAAGCTAATGACTACATGAGTCATCAAGAGTCAATCAAATAAAATTAAAAGAATGAAAAATAGAATAAAATGTGAAATATTTCATACAGAAAACAACTGACCTCGAAAACAGATTGAGGATAGATAATATAAGAATTATTTACCTGAAAGTGAAGAGAGGGAGAGATGAGACGAGGAAGGAAGGGAGAGAGAGAGAAGAGAACTTAGATGCCATATTTCAAGAAATTATCATAGAAAACTGTCCTAATAGATAAAGTGGACATAGAAAGAAATTGAAAGAATCCATTGATCCCCTTCTGAAATGATCCCAAAATGAAAATTCCCAGAAATATTATAGCCAAATGCCAGATCTCCCAGGTCAAGGGGAAAACACAGCAAACATCAAGACTGAAAGAATTCATGTACCCAAGAACTACAGTTAGGATTATAGGTGATTTAGCAGCCACCATTAAAATGGATCACAGGACATGCAAAATGATATTCCTAAGGGCAAAGGAGACTGGATTACAACCAATATTCCCCTACTCAGCAAAACTAGGAATAATCCTACAGGGAAAACAATGGTTCTTTAATGAAAGAGAGGACTTTCAAGCATTAATGATGAACAGAACAGAACTGATATTCAAACACAAGACTCAAGAGAAGCCTAAATGAGGTAAACATGAATTAGATAATGGATTTAGTAGGGCTAAACTGTTTATATTCCTATAGGGAAGATGATATATGTAACTCCTAACAACTTCATCATCACTAAGGAAGGTGGAATTATCTACTTGTATAGAGGGTACATGTATAACTCTGTTATGCTGCAATGACTGCAAAAGAAGAATGGAAGGGTGGGAAAGAGGGATGCACTGGGAAAAGGAGAAAGGGAGAGAAGAATAGTGAAAATTCTGTTACATGAAAGAGTCATTAAAGGAAGAGTATTTTTTACATTAGAGTAGAAAATGGTGTGATAGCAACACTTTAACATCATTCTTATCCAAACTGGTTCAAAAGGGCAATAGATAGATATAGACGGATAAATAGATATGCATACAGAGTTGAGAATAGAAATTCATCTAACTCAATAAGTAAAGAGGAGAGAAATGTGCTAAGAGGGTGGGGAGAATGATTAGAGAGATGACAGTTTAAAGGAGGCAGTGGTCAGAAGTAAAACAGACTTTTGTGGAGAGAACAGGTTAGTAAAGAGAAATATAAATAGAAGAGAATAGAATGGAGGGACATACACAGTTAGCAATAATACCTGTGACTGTAGATAGGATAAACTCACCAATAAAATGGAAGATGACAGCAGAAAGAATTAGAATCCAACAATATGTTGTTTACAAGAGACATATTTGAAAGAGAAAGACAGAATTAAAATTAGGGAATGGAGCAAAATCTCTTATGCTTCTGCTGAAGTAAAAAATGAAGGGGTAGAAATCATGATGTCAGACAAAGCAAAAGCAAAAATAATCCTAATTAAAAGATATAGTCAATGAAGCTACATTTTGCTAAAAGGTACTATATAAGATGAACAAGTATAGATACTAAACATGTATGTACCAAATGACATAGTAGCTGAATTCTTGAAGGAAAAGTTAAATGAGCAACAGAAAAAAAAAAAAACAGGAACGTTATATTAATCAGGGTCCTCAATTTACCCCTCTGAAGACCAGATAAATAGAATCATAGAATAAACAAGTAGGTAAGGAGATGAATATACTTTTAGAAATATTAGATATAATAGATCTCTGGAGAATACTGAATAGAAATAGAAAATATATTCCTTTATTTTTGTGGCTCTACAAGCCACATTTACCAAAAAAAAAAAAAAAACAAAACTGAGCATGTATTTAGGCATAAAAACCCTCATCCAAAATGCAGAAAAGGAGAAAATATCAAATGCACACTTTTCAGATTATAACTTTGAAAACTGCATTCAATAAAGGGCAGTGGAAGCATGGATTAAAAATTAATTGAAAAATTATATAATCCTTAAAATGAATTTTGGAAAGAACAAATCAGAACTAATCAACAGTTTCACTAATAATAATGAAAACAATAAGAGAATATACAAAAATTTTAAGGATACAACCAAAGTTATCCTTAGAGGAAATTTTATATCTCTAAACACATCAATAAAAAAGAGAGTGGATCAACAAAGGAGTATGCAACTAATAAAGATTAAAAAGAACAAATGAAAAATTCAAAGTTGAACACCAAAATAGAAATCATGAAAATCTAAAGACTGATAAAAAAAAAAAGCTTTGGACAAACTTTTAATCTAGTAAATAAAACTAAGAGCTGGTTTTATTTTCTTAAATAAAGAACAACAAAGTAGATAAAACATTGCCGAATTTGATTAATAAAAGAAGAAAATTAAAATGATATGATCAAAAATGAAAAAAGCATGCATACAATTAATAAAAAGGAAATTAAAGCACTTATTAGGAGTGATTTTGCCTAAATATATACCAATAAAACTGACAATCTAAAAGAAATAAATAAATATTTACAAAAATTTTAATTGCCCAGATTAACAAAATATTTAAATAGCCATAGAAAAAAAATCGAACAAACCATAAGTGAGCTCCCCAACAGGAAAAAACAAACAATACAGATGGATTTACAAATGTATTTGTATCAAATATTTAAAGAATATTAATTCCGCAATTGTATGAACTTTTTGAAAAATAGTTTAGAAAAGAAATCTTACCAAATTCCTTCTATGACACAAATATGGTTTTGATTCTTAAACCAGAGAAAGGAAAAAAAAAAAAACTAAAAAAGAGAACTAAAGATCAATTACCCCAGAAATACTGATGCTAAATACTAAAATAAAATAACGGCAAGTAGATCAGAATAATATATGACAAAGCTCATATACTATGATCACGGTGAATTTGTAACAGGAACACAGGCTTGGTATTAGGAAAACTCTAAGCATAAGTGACCATATCAATGAGAAAAATAAAAATCATACGATTACATCAATAATTGTTTAAAAAAAGCTTTTGACAATATCCATTCCTATTAATAGTCCTAAAAATCATAGGAATAAATAAAACTTTTCTTAAAATAAAAAGTAGTATCTATTTGAAACTGAAAGCAAACATTACCTGTAATGGGGATAAACTAGAAGCCTTTCCAATAAAATCAAGGGTGAAGCAAGGATGTCCATTATCACTATTATTCAATATTGTGTGAGAAATGCTAGCTTTAGCAGTAAAACAAGAAAAAGAAATTGATGGAATAAAAAGTTAATGAAGAAACAAAACTATGTGTGTATATATATATCAGATTATATTATTGTATAGAGTCAACTGAAGAAACTACTTAAAATTTTTATAAACTGAAATATTCAATAAAGTTGCAAGAGGTAAAATAAGCACACACAAATCAGAATTTCTATACATTAACAATAAAACCCAGCAGGAAGACATAGAATAAAATATAAATAAAATCAAATTAAAATTAAAAGTATAAAATACTTGTGAGTTTGCTTTCCAAGATACACACAGGAAATATATGAACACAATTATAAAATTTCCTCCATGTAAATAAAGACAGGACTAAAGAACTAGAGAAATATTAAGTACTCATGGGTAGGTTAAGTTGATGTAATAAAAATAAAAATATTATCTAAATTGATATATTTTTTCAGAACCATAAAAATCAAACTACCAAAGAATTACTTTATAGATCTAGAAAAACTAATAACAGAATTCATCCAGAAGAACAAAAGGTCAACGATATTAAGGGAATAAATGAAAAAAAATGAGATGGAAGGGGGCCTTGAAGTACTAGACCTCTTATTATAACACAAAATAGTAACCCCCAAAGCAAATTAGTACTGGATAAACATGCAGGGGTTGATAAATGGAATAGATGATATACATAATATACAGGAGAATGAGGACAGTGGCCTAATATTTGATAAAATGAAAGATCCTGAGATGAGAAATTACTTTTTGACAAAAAGCTTCTGTAAAAGCTAGAGAGCAGTGGGGAAGAAAGTAGGTATGGACAAACATCTTATACCACATAATGAGATAAGCTCAAAATGGGTGCATGAAGCAAATTGAAGGAGCATGGAAGAAATTAACTGGCAGATCTATGGATAGAGGAAGAGTTCTCGATAATTTTTTGGAAGATGATGTTTGGGGTTTTCTTTTGATCAAGACTTTGATGTAGTTCAGTAATTTTTAGACTTTCAATCTTCAATACATTTTTCAAGTCATTTGTGTTTCCAATAAGATATTTCACATTTTGTTTCATTTTTCCATTCTTTTGATTTTGCTTTGCTTCTTGATGTGTCATGGAGTCATTAGATTTCACTTGTCCAATTCGAATTTTTAAAGAATTATTTTCTTCAGGAATTTTTGTATCTTTTTTTTATTTGACCAATTTGGCTTTTTATCATTTGGTCTATTCTTTTTTTTTAAGATATATTTTCTTTCCAGTATATTTTGTGCTTCCTTTACTAAGATATTGACTCGTTTTTTTTTTCACAATTTTCTTGCATCACTCTCATTTCTTTTCCCATTTCTCCTGTACCTTACATACTGATTTTTAAAAGCTTTTTTTGAACTTTTCCAAAAATTCTTGCTATGCCTGACATTGATTTACATTTAACTTTGAGGTTTTGAACGTGGCAGTTTAGACTTCATTGTCCTCTTTTGAGTTTGTGTTTTGATCTTCGCTGTCACCACAGGAACTTTCTATGGTCAGGTTCTTTTTGTTATTTTCTCATTTTCCCAGACTATTTCTTGGGCTCTGCTCCTGGGCTGAAGGGGGCACTGTCCCAAGCTTTAGGTTTTTGTACAGGTGTTTTCATAGCTAGTTCTGGGCAACTGTATGCTTTCAATACTTTCAAGGAGGATTAATCTAAGGAAAGGTATATTTACAGCTCTCATGCCCTATAATGTGGTTTGTTATTGAACACAAATACTCCCCTGTTGTCACAAAATCTGGCACGCTAGTGCTCCTCCTCACAATGGGACTGCAACCTAATAACCTAGATCAATTTATTGGAAATGCAACAGTCTTGTACCTGATACCAGCAAAGGGACCCTTTGAATTTCCTTTTGACCAATCCTTTGATTCCTTTACCTTTTTGTGACTTAGAGTTCCAAAAGTCACTACTTCAGTCACTGATTCAGTCACCCCCAATGCCTGTTGCTACTTTGCTAGGACATGGCATGTACTCACCCAGTCCATACTAGTCTGCATTCCACTCTCATCCCCATGTAACAGACCTTTCCTGTTGACCTTCCACGTTGTCCTGGACTAGAAAATTGTTTCACCCTGTCCTTTAGTGAGTTCTGCCACTCCAGAAGTTGCTTGGAGGGTAATTTTGTATAGTTAAGACAAGTTCCTGCCTTCTCTTCACCATCTTGGCTCCATTCCCCCTTGCCCCCGCCCCAGGAAGACTTCTTGACTAAACAAGATATCAAGAGGTTTATTGGAGATAAGATGGATTATTATGGTGACATAAAATTTTAAAGTTTCTCCACAAACAAAATTAATACAGACAAAATTAGAAGAAAACCAGGAACTAAGGGGAAATTACGGTAATTTTCTCTGATAATTGTCCTATTTCTCCAACACATAGAGAATTGAGTCAAATTTAAAAACAATAGGGGTCATTCCATAATTGATGGATGGTAAAAGGATAATAACAGTTTTCAAAGGAAGAAATAAATGTGTAAATTTATACAATGATCTCCCTGGATTAGTGATCTTTCCCTGTGGCCTTCTAACTCCTAAACATCTTTCTTCCATGTGGCCCATGATGGTCTCTTCTCATTGATAGGTTTCCTTCATGGCCTCCATTTTGAGAAGGGGCCCAGAGTAACTTTCATTATCCTCCAACTCTACTGTTGATTTTTTTGAGTTTGACATCATGTGTCTCTGTAGGTACCTTCCCTGCCCTAGACTTTTTTGGCTCTGTTTTTTTTGTGTTGTCTTCCTCTATTTAAGTGTAATGTACTTGAGAACAGGAACTATTTCTTTTTATTTTTTCCTTGTCTTTATATCTTCAATGCTTAGCACAGTACCTGGTACATAGTAAGGACATAATACATGCTTGTTGCTTTGCATTGTCTTAGAGACAATTTAGTCTAACTCCTCAATTTATGCATGAGAGATGGATTATTTCAAGTAACTCTAGCATCATTCTTCCTATCACCAGCAAACTTTGAAATGGAAAATAAGCTAGGAAATATCAACTTTTTCTAAAATCTACACTCTTTGATAAATCTAAAACCAAATTTACCATCAACACAACCTCCTTAAAATGGATTCTTCATCCCCTGCCCAAGTTCAAAGCTCTGATTCATTGCCTTTGGTCATAGCTTATGCTTATATTTCAATATTTTAATACTCCAGTGATTAATGATTCTATAGTATAAAGATTTGCCACCAACACAGACTGTAAAACTTCTACATTTTAGGAGAAAATCTTCAAGAGTTACTATGACTGGAAAACCCATCATTCAGAGCTAATGGTGACAGTGACTTCTTTTAAACTTAGCTATCCTGATCTCTGGGTAACAGATGCAAAACCCATTGTCCAGCCTATACTAAAAACTTTCTCACTTAATTGGAGCTACCAAAATTTGGATTGTGCTGGCATAAGCATTGAGACCCCAACGACACTTCCATGTACTATTGTTATATTTAACATGCAAGATAAATCTTTTTTTTAAAAAACAGTAAGGAAATATTTTTTAAAATATTACTCTCTATATGTGTGAATATATGAATACATATACATTTGCATCTATGCATATATACACATGAACACATAAATGTAACTCAATTTATAGAACTGTAGTGTGTACACATTCATACACACATGTACACAAATATCTAGACATAGGCACATATATGTGCATATATACATATATGTAGTGTATATTACACAGAGAAAGAGAGAGAAAGAATCAACCAGACAGCATGCATGATTTTACTATGAAAGGGAACTCCACGTGAAGGAAGTCCCTCGAAGACTATAGTACAGCAATTAATGGTCTCCAAGGCTTTCTAGGACACCAAGAATTCAAATGATTTGCCTGGAGTCATAAAGTCATTATGTACCATAAGCAGAACTTAAATCTTAGTCTTCCTGATATTTTAGCTTATTTGAAATCCACTATACCAATGTATGTCTCTCTTTTGGTCTCTCTCTGTCTCTCATACACAAATATGCATGCGTAACTATCAATCTATCTGTCTGTCTATCTATGTATATATGTGTGTGTATGTGTGCGTGTGCATGAATAAGTGTGTGTACATTCATAGAAACAGAGATTCTTGATCCTTTGCCCAGGTTCAAGGTTCTGATTCATTGTCCCTAGTTATGGCTTATAGCTCATATTTCAGTAGTTTCATATTCCAGTGATTTGTAACTTCAAACGTATAGAGATTGTAAACCTGCACACTGGGATCACAGTTATTTTAGATCTGATTTCAGTGATCTAGGGAAATGTTGGTTGAAGAAATTCCCTCAACCAAAGCAAGTGACACTTTCTCAGCTAGAGTAATCTAGGATCCTGAGAGGTTAAGTGACCTAGGGTCATAGTCAGAATGTTTCTAAGGTAGGATTTGAACCCAGATCTTCCTGAATGGAATGCTTCTCTCTAGTTGCCCATGTCTGCTTCAGTGCCTCAGAGTTAGACAGGTTGGAGCAAGTCATTTTTATTTTCTCATTTCTTACTTTCTTAAATTTCTTGAGCTTTAAGCTTAATTTGCTTCAATGAGTTCTAGTTCCACTGGGCCATGGAAAACTAAAATCAATCATGTTGTCTTATTAATAATAAAAATTCAGTGCAATAAATAACTTCAACAAGCCAAGAGGGCAAAAACACATTATGGTTTCCAAGAGGATCTATCCATCAAATGAGGTTACACATGTTAAGTGCTTTGCAAGTCATAAAGCACCACGTAAATACATGATCATCATCAAGATCTCCATCATCATAGTTAACTCTTCAAACCTGAATAGTTCTGAAATTTCTATTGACTCAGCAATTCTTCTTCTTCTTTTTCTTCTTCTTCTTCTCCTCTTTCTTCTTCTCCTTCTCCTTTTCCTCCTCCTTCTTTTCCTTCTTCTTCCTCCTCTTCTTCATCTTCTCCTCCTGCTCTTCTTCCTCCTATTTCTCCTCTATTTCTCCAGAGACCTAGTATACCAGAGCAGTTTACAGTTGTTCTACATCTTAATTTTTTTGGTGCAAAATCTTAAAACTATTTAGTGCTCACAAAACAATTATGCTTTTAATTCATCTGAAATCTTGGAGAAATTGGATGAACATTTCTGAAACATACTAAACATTTTTATAGGACAATTGGGCTTGTTAAACTCAGGGAATGCCACATACAAAGGAGTCAGAGAATGTCAATACTGGAATGCCCTTTCATTATATAGATTTGGAAACTAAGGCAGAGAAAAGTCCAATGATTTGAACAAGATTACACAGTTAACTCAAAGCAAAGTCTTGAACTCATGTCTTTTGATTTCTGTCCACTGATCTTCCAACTAGTCAGAAGTGCTAAGAAACTACATAGTTCTTGCAAGATGGGTGCATTTCTAACAAATGGAGATTAAAAAAGGAATATTGGCTATTAAAAGCAGCAAAAGTGAAGGCTGGTCTAGAAAATCCTTTGGAAATCATATTCTGACATGAAAAGTCTAATGATTATAAGAACAGTTTTGCCCTTCCAGGTCCCTAGGGAAATTTGGATTCTTAATAACTTATCAATTTATAGAGACCCACTTAAAGCTAAACACATCAGTGGCGAAAGTAGATGAAGATCTATTCCATTTTTTCATTATGGGCTGTCATTTTTGATAAGCTCCATAAAGTATGTTCTATTTTAAAGTGCCATTCCCCCATCCTCTCATGGTATAGATGTATGTTTCCTAATGTTCTGTATTTAACAAATTAACCTTTTAGTGGTAACATGGATCAGATACCTCTGAAAGGACATGGCTAAATCCCCGAATAAGAAAAAATGAGAGAGAGTGGGGTGGGGGAAGCTAGTTAATTAGTTTTTAAGACATAAGAGTAGGACTGACATTTAGCTTTAAAAAGGAAAATCTTGGCTTATTCTCAGGGAAAATTTATAGAATATAAGGTCCTTGAGGGAAGAAACTATTTGATTTTTTTCTTCATATATAAAGCAGGAATTTAATAATATGCTTGATTCTCACAATTCCCATATTAATATATGATTGATTCCCACAAAATTAAAATCAGTTGGTCTAGGACTGGGCTTTGAAGTTTTTAAAGATGCAGAAACACAAATAAATTCCAAGTCATGTCAAAAAGAAAGAGGACTGGGATTGAAATGGGCTCAAACATTGACTCAAAACCTATTTTCCTCACCTTCTAAGTGACCTAAAGGGATCTTATGGGTAATTTTGTCAAATTATTCCAATGCTCATATTTTGAAGACAAGTAAACTGAGGCCAGAGAGGATAAGTGACTTGTCAAAATTTGCCCTGGAAGTGGCCCTTGAACTCAGGTCATCAGTTTGCAAACATGGTAGTATGCACATACCTTTGGGACCAAAAACAAGTCACTTAAGGTCTGGAAGTCTCAGGTTCTACGTATAGGGGTGGAAGAAGAGGAGGAGAGAATAGAAATAATACTTGCGCTACCTACTAGAAAGATTATTGTTGTAATAAAAGAGTAGAGTACACTATTTGGCACTATATAAATGTGAGCTATTATTTCGCTTTTACTTAAATATGTCATGGGGCAGGACAGCAAAGTCAAACCAACAACATTAACTTACCTTTTGGGAAAATAGACAATTTATCAAGGATGTCACAGAGTTAAGTTCTACATGAAGAATTATATTGCAAGATTTCCTCTTGTATAGTCCCTTAATCATCAAAGAATACACAATTTCACAAGAGTTTGTTTGTCTGTATATTTAGTTCCAGTTGGAAATATATAGGATTTAAAAACAAATTATTGCTTTATTATGCAAAATCTTAAAGGGAAATCACACTTCTTGATTAGATCCATGTAAGTCGTGGCTGAGAGAATTTTCCCTAAGTACTGAATGGTGGAATTTTGAATACTTTGTCTCCCCAACAAGATCATAAACTCCATGAGGACAAAGACCATTTTTTAACCACAGATTTGTAAACTAAGCCAATCTTCACATGCACCATATTTGAGAAACTAAGAGAAAAAGAGGGTGCTTATTTTTCACATTTTCAGAGTTCAAGCTTTAAATGGACAATTAAGGCCCCAAGTAGAGCAGGCATCCTGAAATAGAATGAAATGCGTTCAGAAAGTATACAGATGTCAGAGAATACTATGCTATGCTGAACACATACACTTTTTAAAGAGACATCCATTCCATTTCAATTTGGTTCAACTTGTGAACCAAAATTGAGGAAATTCTCTCAAATTACTGATCAAAGGGATGGCTTTCCCAGTGAATATGTGCTCAGTTATGGAGTTGAGATTCATTCATTGATAGTGGCAACATAGCACTTTAAATGTAATGTTTCTAGAGTACAACACATGAAAAGACTGAGGCATGCCATCAATCATTGAATTATAATGTCTCAATATTGTTTTTCTAGTCAAGTCCCTAGTCTTCTTTGGGCTATATCATGTGCAACCATGGTAATGAAGACAATCCATCTTGCCTCATTCTATAGAAGAGTTTAAAAAGGTCATTTGAAGTTAGGAAAATCTTCTATTCACAATTTTTAGTGTACTTTACAATGTTTCAGAAAGGCACAATTTGCCAATTGTATCTGCCAGATGGTGCACAGAGATGCAAATTTTTATGGGTGCTAAATAATTTTATTATTTAGGCGTGTCAAAGTTCTTGGCACTGTGAGGTTGAGGACCCTCCAATACCTCTATGTCACATCTCTAGGAAAATAAGATCTCTACAACATCTAGTGAGGCTGTGAATTATTTAAAATTTTGTATTCTGCATTTGCTCATGTTGCAAGAAGCTAAGGGAGTGGTTCTATTCATCAATTATTAGAAAGATAAAGCAAAACAGAAATGCCTGATGAATGCAGATTCCAAGAAAGGCAGCTGTACTCATGCATCATGTAAGGGCAACTTGGGAGACTTTAGAAAGTGAGTTCTGTGGAAATGACAATACTTTAAATACTTAAGTGAAAAATTCCTAAAACATGCCATGTAACAAGATGGGGTATTTGCAATATAAATTTTTTAATAATGGTTTATTTTTTTTTCAAATTACATTCCAGCTGAACATAAATCTTAGTTCAAAATTGTAAATTGTGGTGAATGTAAATCAGCTCTACAGATGTCTCTGTTAGTATCCATAATATCTTATGGAGCAGCACTGCCCTCTACTGGGATGGAGGTCTCTTTGATACCCATTTATGCTTGGAAAAACAAAGACCTTCCAATTGAAACAGTAAATTCCCCATTATGAAGATATGAATCATGACACCAAAATACAGAGTGCCTGAGTTTTTCTTTAGTGTACTAAATTTGGTCTTATTATTATAGTTTTTTAACCTAGATTGCTTAAAATTATATGATGGTTATTTGGTCCCTTATATTAGAAATGAGCACTATTCATTTTAAACTAGTATTTAGTTTAAATTCTGTCTGGACTGGTTTTAAAAAAAATTAGTTTTGCAAAACAATGAATCATGGAAATATGACTGTTTTCTAAAGAAAATAAAAGTAAGGTGATTTAAAATATTAGAAAAGGATTTAGATTAAAATCTTCACCAAAGTGAGCAGGGTATGTAGAGTATACTATCTTGTGAAATAGTTTCATTATAACTTAAATGTATAACATTTAAAAAAAAACAATTCTGTGAATGATGAAAGAAAATAATTAAAATCAAATGGATCAGTTTCTATATTTCTTCAATGTCCCTTTTGTGAGTCAAGGAAAGTATTTTTTTTTTTAATATTATAAAATGTTTTGTGTTTCTCTTGTCCTTCCCAATCACCACTTACTATACTACTGAAATCAATACAGCCCTCCCTGGCCCCAGTGTAAAATGGAGAATCAGGAGTTTTTATCTGATAGTAATATTCTCTCCAATAAGGCCAAGTGGTAACCTGAGATACAACAGAACCATGATATGTTTGGAGTTAACATTCCTCCCTTTAAAATCTGTTAGAAATGACAAATAACTAAGTCTTAGGCTTTCTTCTTAATCCGAAAAGGGCACTTCCAACATCAGGGATCTTTAACTGTATCTATAAACAATGTTAAGATTTCTGAGTGGAAGAAAAGAGTGCCAGTTATTTAATTACCAAGATCACTGCCTGAAGTTCCTGTGTACATGCCTGCAGATGTTCCATCCTACTTCTGTTCATGCTAAGCAATGCTCATATAAGCTTTTCCCAAAGACTCTGTGGGAGAAATTATCAAGCCCTAGCATGTTCTCAATAATCATACCATGTGCAATACAAGATGGCTAAAATCAACCATGTTAATTTCAATTGAGCAAAAGGAAGAAGATGGTTCCTGCAAAATAGAAAAATCTAAATGTTGTAAGGAAGGGAAATTGCAAATTATGGGGTGAAAAAAATAAAACAATGGAGCACGGGATTAGACAATGTCACTGAATCAATAAAGCATCCTTCAAAGAGCAAATCAATTTATCAGTCCTATTATTCCAAATTTCATAGGCTCTCCCCTCCCCCAACAATGGTTACCACTTTCTAATTAGAATGAGATTAAGAAGGTAATACAAATAAGATTATGGGATAAACTGAGTAGTGGCCCTCTCTTCACAATTCAACATAAGAAAAAACATCCAAAATTTGGAACTATCCAAAAAGGAAATGCAATTCCTTGATAGATATAGGGTTCACTGTCACTGGAGGTCTTCAAAAAGAGACAGATTTTGATTTATTATTAGGAATGTTGTAAAGGGAATTAATTATTTAAGTGTGTGTTGGATTAATTCACCTCTAAGGTCTCTTTCAAATCTAAAATGCCATGATTTTATATGTTTTGGATTGACAATAGGAATTAGAGCTTAGAAAGGTGCATAAAGATCATCTAGTCCAATTGTCTTAACTTGTAGATAAGGATATTGAGGCCAGGGAAATGACTTGCTCCAAGGGTCCATAGGTAATAGATGCAGGTTTTTAGTCATAACCTCTATCTACAAATCCAGTGCTCTTTCCACCATAAGACTCAAGATTATGATGAAGTAAAGTTTGAGAATGACGAAGATCAGTCATAGAAGTCACTCAACAAGAATTGAAATCAAAATGCCTACACATAAAGTATGAGCACAAAATCTAGTTTTAGACTAAACAAAACTCTTCTCATGGAAGATTAAGTAGGGAAAATGTTGAGAAGGTTTTTTTTTTTAAGTTTTTTCTTTTACAAATGTTTCCAATAGGAAGTGTCAAAATGATGGCAGGGAAATGTCAATCATAAGACAAAGTTTAACCATGGAAAAGGCTCACCAGAAATAAATTCTACCACTCATTTCAAGACCTATATGCATAATAAGTAGTGTTAAAATTCAATCCAATTGAACTTGAAAGTTTTTATTAACCATATATTTTGTGCTTAAGCACTACCAGATGTTGGCAGTTACAAAGACAAAAACAAAACAGTAGTTTACATTCTACTTGGGGGATATAAATAGCCATATATAAATAATACCAAGGTTATTCCAAGAAATGCAAATTTTGAGAGGAAATGAGTGCTAACAACTAAAAGGATTTGAAAAGGCCTCAAGAAGCAGGAGGTATTTGAAGTATACTGGAAAAGAAGGATAAAAATATTTATACAATGTAATGGTAAAGAGGGAGTGCCTTCCAAGCATAGAGAATTACTTGTGCTAAAGCACCATGGGTGGAGATGAAAATGCCATACACATGAACAGAGTTAGCAAGCTGACTTTAGAAAACTGGAGAATGTCACAAGGCAAATAACATAAAGTAAGACTGGAATGGCAGATAAGAGGCAGTTTGTAAAGCTAGGTTTCTTTTGCTTGTTTATTTTGCTTGGTTTTTTGGCTAGGCTGAGGAGTTTATAGTTATCCAAATGCAAGAGAAAGCCATTGAATGAACCACAAATTGAGGTTAATATGAATTATGAATTTTAACGATCACATGAGTGCCATATGACGGTTCTTATCACAGAATCATAGACTTTTCTAAGAACTGGGAAACAATCTTGAAAATTATCTCAAGTAAAAGGAAATTGAGACTTAGAGATGCTATCTGCCTTAGGTTGCACAGATAATTAGAAGGAAAGAAAGAACCCATATAATTTCCCCTCTATAGAATATAAACTCTTAAGTGGCAGGAGCTATTTCATTTTTGTCTTTGTATCTGCAGCACCTAGGATAGTGCTGGATCTATGATTTCACTGATGATTTCAGCTGAAGAAACTCTCTACTAATTTAAATCAGCCTCTTCAACATATAGTCTTAGACGGTTGCCTTGAACATTAAGAGATCAAATAACTTGGACAGCACCATGATGTTGGTATGTGTCAAGAGGCATGACTTGAACTCAATTCTTCAAGACTCTGCTAGCTCTCTACATGCCATGCTATCTCTTGCCAGGAAATTTTATCCAGTAAAGTGATTGGAACATACTGTGTGCTTCATAAATGCTTGGTGAATGGAACTTATTTTTCACTACACTAAAATGAGTCAGTTTTTTTCATTCATTCCAGTTCCATTTTTATAGTACAGTTTTGCCTTATTCTTTTACATTTAACTCATTATTTAACCAATTAATTAATTAATTCAATGTATATTGCTCATCTAAAAGAATAATTACCTAGGAGATCAGAAAACAACTTCATGCTCATCACGTTTTATTAAATTTGCACTAAAACATATTCCAAGTTACATTCAGTCTTACATAAACCAAGACTCTCTAGCTCTCCTCACTACCTCCTCCTCTGAGGCTTGGAATCATGAATATTTTTAATGCTTTCTTTTGAAATAAATGTTACCCTTCTTCTCTGAAAAGGAGTTCAAAGCCTCTACGGAGGAATATACTACACTGGCTGTGGGACTGGAGATGAGCCTGAAGCAGCTTACTGGAGTCGGACATCAGCTATTTTTAAGACATTAATTGAGTGAGCTGTGCCTGCAGCAAGCTTTTGGAAAAAAAGAACATTTAAAAGCTTTATGGACTTTCAAAAACTCAGCTCTCTTTTAATATGGAGCAATATATTGTGTATTTGCTGGAGTTGGAACTCATAAAGGGGACATGATGGCCTAAAGGGATGAAAAAGTTACTTAGAATGGTCAGTGTCAAAAGGTTTGCAGTTTATCCTGACACCAGCACTAGGTAGTTTTCATTCAGTCATTTTAGCTCCTCAAATTTCCTTTCTCTTGTTGGGCTTACTTAGACCAAATGAGAAAAGACTGGAGACTGACCTAATAGTAGCTTTCAAGGTATAAAGCAATATTTTATTACAAAGAGAAAAGTGGTCAGCT
Organism: Bettongia penicillata ogilbyi; assembly: GCA_023548195.1. NCBI lineage: Eukaryota > Metazoa > Chordata > Mammalia > Diprotodontia > Potoroidae > Bettongia > Bettongia penicillata. The sequence continues at coordinate 1,896,518 of JAJHZJ010000278.1, forward strand.
GACTTGTCTTCCTTGTCTGTCCACTGAGGATACAACAGTGAAAAGAGAAGTCAGGTCAGAAATACAGAAAAATTTCCTGTTAGCAAAGGTTGTTCAGCATTTGAACAGGTCACCAAGGTGGATTGAGAAATCTCATTCACTGGGCACTGTTGGACAGGGTAGCTTCTCACTAGTCCCATATGGTTTCAAGATTGTCCTATTTGGGGTAAATGATGAAGCAAGAAGAAAATGTTGGATATCTCTCTTGGGATTAATACAATATGAGTTTGCCCTAAAAAATCTATTTTCTAAAAATCAGTCCTTTATTTTACCTCAGAAAATGAGTGTCAAAGCACATTTTAAATCTTTTCATCTACCACAATTGAACTGTGGGCTATTTTTTTCTTTGAGTAAAAATATAAAGGTTTTTATTTATTATCAACAGTAGGAGTTACCTATTACAGATCATCTCCAAGCTTACCAAGCTATTCAACAAAATCACATTTCTGAAAAATGTCTTATTGCACTGCTTGGTGTTTTATCCCAAGAGAGGCTGGGAATTAAGAAGTTAACCGGGGCCACTAAGTATTGTCCACAGGAGGATGGGCATGCTCAATATGGCCACAGACAACAGAGAACTATAATTGAATCACTTTCCTATTCAGGGTAAGACTGTTCATTTATATAGTTTCCCAAAAGGTGCAAATCTAATTCCCAAAAGCTGGCACAGGACGGATTAGATTCAACGAACACTTTCCTTTTTATGTACAAGGCAAGAGTCAACATGATTAAGTGGATCGAGGATGACACTTGGAGTCAAGATGTCCTGGGTATGAATCCTGCCTTTTACATGGACTAGCTATGTGACCATATGCAATTCATTTAACCTCTATGAACCTCCAGAAAATTTTTATCACTTTATACAATATATACACAGTTGTTATTTGCCTGTAGAGTTTTCATAAAACTATAGTATGGAAAAGGCATTATGAAGAGTGCCAGATGTAAAATTATTAATCAATAAAATAATCAGTAAGTATTTATTAAACACCTTTTATGTGTCAGGCACTATGTGAGGACATGGGAATATAAGTAAAATATAAATATGAATATTATTCTAATGAGGGACATAAGTGAATACATAATACAAATATCCTAAATCCACTTAGCAAATACAAAATACTTAAATATAAGGTAGTTTATAAGAGAGAGCAACAGAAGTTAAGATGATAAGGAAAAGCTTAACACAGAAAATGGTATCTAAGCTGCATATTTAAAGAAGAAGAGAGGTTCTATGAGATAGAAATAAGGAGGTAGTATATTCCAGGTGTGTTGGATAGCCACACAAAAACTAGAGATGGATGGATGGATAGGTGTGTGTGTATGTATACATATATATGCATACATGCATATATACATATATGTAATGTAAACATATACATATATTGCACACATAAACATATATGCATGTAAGTATGTATATATAACTCTTCTACTCAACATGCATACTACATCTTTACATTATGCTAGAGACATTTAGAACTCGCTGAAGGTGGTTGAGTAGAAGAGTTACATAGTCAGATCTGAACTCAAGGAGAATTACTTTGACAGCTATGTGGTAGGCTAGATGGAGTGGGAAAAGTCTTGAGACAAGGAGACCAATAGGAAGCTGATGAAATAATCTGGAAGGAAGGTGATGAGGACCTGAACTAAGGTGGCAGTTATGTGAGTTAAGAAAAGGACTTAGATACAAGAAATGCTGTGAATGTAAAAACAAGATGTGGCAATTAATTGCATATGGGAAGTGAGAGACAATGAGGAGTCCAGGAAAATGCTGGCATTGCAGACTTTTGACATTGAAGAAATGGTGCTGCTTTGAAAAGAAATAGGTATGTTGAGAAGTAGGGGCATTTGTTTAGGAAGAAAGATACAAGTTCAATTTTAGAAATATTGGGTTATTATTTTTTTTACTTTATTTTTAGTTCCAGATTCTCTTTTCTACCTTTACCTGCTCTCCTACCCATTACTAATATAAAGTCATGGAAAGCCAAATTTCCATGTTGGCCATTTTCTGACCAAAAGAAAGAGAAAAAACATCTGCTTCAATCTGTAGTCTGACTTCATCAGTCCTCTATTTGAAAGTGGATGGCTTTTTTCATCATGAGTGCTTTGTAACTGTTCTGGGCAACTGGGTTAATCAGAATTACCAGGTCTTCACAATTGATTATATTTACAATACTTCTGTCACTGTATAAATCGTTCCCTAGATTCTGCTCACTGCATAATGAATCCATTTGAATCACTTCTGATTGTTTTTTGAAATCATATCCTTCATCATACTTATGTTAGCAAATTAGCATTCCATCATTTTTACAGACCATAACTTGTTTAGCCATCTCACAATGGATGGGCATCTCCTCAGTTTCCAGTTTTTGCTACCACAAAAAAGAGCTACTATCAGTATTTTATGCACCTGGATCTTTTGTCTTTTGCTTTGATCTCTTTGCATCCAGAGCTGGGTTTGGATACACATCTGGGTTCAAGTGTGACCTCACATACTATCTATGTGACCCTTAATCTCTCTATGTCTCACTTTCCTCATCTCTAAAATGAGAGAGTAAGACTTGATGACTCTTTTAGCTCACCGTATATGATCCTATGACCTGGTCGAGCCAGGGCTATACTTTGATGTTTAAGAATAAAAAACCGAATTGTTTGAAATATTCTTTTCCCAGAAACCATTATTGTGCAAAAACTCCACAACTCAGTCACTCTCATATCTACCTAGCACCTTAACCATTATCTTACTTTTTTGTATGTTATTTTACCTTAAGAATCTTTAGTACCAGATGGGAAAGCAGTATTGTAAGCCCACAGTCTAATCCAGAGGCCCCTAGACCAAGCAGTTGGTTGACAATCAAAATGTTAATTCAGAATAAATGAGAAAACATCACCAGAATAGTATAGCGCAGTGTGCAATTTACCACTGAACACATGTTCTCTCCTATTCTCTATTTTTATGACTGGGGCACTCAATGCACAGGAGAAAAGAGCCAAAGTAATCTTATGGGGACAATTTGCCCCTACTGCTCGGCTGCTAATGAATTAAAAGACATCCAGTAAGACTACATTAACAACGGTTCTTCCCTCTCGCTAATGTATTCCTTAAAACCACTAGATATTAGAATGAAAAGGAATTATAACGTTGCCCAGGAATAACCACCCATTTTACAGATAAGGAAACTGAGACCCAGAACAGCTCAACTATAAGGCATTTAGCAGTAAATGCAAGATTAGAAGATACATCTTGAATTCTTAGTTTAAAATGCTTTCTGCTTTATCAAAGAATAACATAAATCACAAAACTTGTCTTTTAATAAAATAGCTCATATTTATATGGCACTTTAAGGTTTGCAAAGTTCTTTACATAACACATTTGGTCCTCACAACCATCTTGTGAGATAGATGTTACTATCCTCTCCATTTTTACAGATGAGGAAACTAACCCTAAGAGAAGTTAAGTGACTTGCCCCAATGTCACACAGCTAGATAGCATGTGCAGCAGGATTTTAATCTGGATCTTGCAGACCCCAGTACAGCACACTTTTCATTACATCATCTATTTTCCTAAGAAGCAACCTAGAATATTCCAATAATCATCCTTTCTTTGCCTCATTTTTACATATGACACAACAATAAACTTTGAGTAAAGGGAGTTAAATAGCAACAATGACAAGAAATAGAAACATTTTGTTTTAGAAATTATGGAACAAAATATAAAATATCTTTTCTTTCTAAAAATCATTCTGAAGAACAGGATAAACTTTAACATTGTAACTATCAAACGAATTTATTAGTCTTAAGAATTTACTTTTACTAGGATCAGTATTTCATTATCATCATGACCAACATTTACATCATGCTTTCCAGTTTGCTAAGCACTTAACACAAATTATCTCATTTGAACCTTGAAGTAGATGTAACAGATGTTATTGCCCTCATTTTACAGATTAGGAAACTGGGTCTGATAAAAATTTGTCTACTTGTCCAGAATCAAACAAATTACATCGGTTCACATTAATATGGTGCTTTACAGCTTATGCAAAACTTTAACATTCTAACAATACTGACAGATAGGCAGTATACGTATATGCATACACACACATACACACATATATATATATATATATATACATATATATGTTTCTATTTTTAGATAAGGAAACTGAGGCTACCATTTTAAGTATACATGGAGAGTTTCTTGCAAAACCAAGACAAATATGCTACAAGAACTCAGATCACTGCACTTTAAATTCACTGTTATTTCTTCAATTAAACTAGTCACTGAGTCCTTAAATATGAGGCCTATTGAATAACTAAAGGCTTCCTACTTAAATTGTATTTATAACATTTGCCAAATTTTATCTGTAATGCGGCAAAATCGAGACTCAGAGACAGTCAATAGGTTCCATTCTTTCTTTTAGGCTCCTAAAGAAATTCCTAAGCTTCTTTGAATAATGTTCTCCTATTCTACTTAGGTGACCAAAATTATAAAGCAAGTGATTATAAATGTAATGGAAATATTTAAGTTTACTACCCATCTGTTGACCTTATTCAACAGAATCAACATTTCCTGAAAGCCTATTCATCAAGTAATAAATACATAACATAATTTTATGATGTCCTCAACTTTTCCCCACCCCTATCCCCCATGGGAAAAACTCCTGGATTAGAACTCAGGAGACTAAGGTCGTATCCTTGAATAAGTCTTTATGCCAAATAGGCACCTTACTATACTGTTATGAGAACTATAAATTGGCTCAGCCATTCTAGAAAGCAATTTGGAACTATGCCCCAATATTGTTAAATCAGGAATACTCTTTGACCCAGTGATACCACTACTGTACTATGTGTGCACTCCAAAGAGATCAAATAAAGAGTATAAAGTCCTATGTGTGCAAAAGAAATTGATAGAAGGTTTTGTTGTAACGGGAGATAATTTGAATTTTAGAAGGTGGCCATCAATAGAAGAATGGATAAACAGCTAATGGTATATGCATATAATGGATTGCTATTGTGCTACAGAAAAGATTAAAAAAAGGTGGATTTCAGAGAAAGCTGGGAAGACTTGCATGAATGATACAGAATGAAGTAAGCAAAACCAGGAGACCAAGAAAAATAACTTTGAAAGATCTAAGCATTCTGATTAATGTAATATCCAGGAGATCAATGATGATAACAAATGCTATCCTACCTCCTGACAGATGTTATAGACTCAAGATTCAAAATGAGAGGTATATTTCTGTACAAGACCAATATGAGAATTTGCTTTGCTTGACTACACATATTTGTTATGAGGGTTCTGTTTTTCTCATTTTAGGTAGCAAGAAAAGGAGATAATTTTTTATCAATTGAAGGAAAGAGAAGAAAGGGAATAAGAATTTATATGGTACCTACTATGTGCCAGGTATTATGGTAAGTGCTTTACAAATATTATCTCATTTGATCATCACAACAGCCCTGAGAGGTGAGTGCTATCATTATCCTCATTTTACATTAAAGGAAACTGAGGCATGCAGAGGTAAAAGTGATTTTTCCAGGGTTATATAACTAAAAAGTGCCTGAAGCTAGATTGGAACTCAAACTTCCTGGCTCCAGATCCAGTCCTCTCTGAGCATGTTAAAAAAAAAACAAAAAAAAAAAAACTTGGATTGGATTGAAAGAGTTAGACGAAGAATTCACTAAGGTCCCCTTGCTCCAGTTCTACCATTCCAAAATTCTAATTCTATACAAGCTATAATACCTTTGTAGTAATCTGGGCTCAGAACAGGAGCAGCAAACACTAATTCATAGTTGACATTCTTTAGAGAAGAGTTATATAAATGTAAAACAGCAATAATGGTACCAACAGAAAAAAATCCTAGCAATAGTTCATCTTAAAATATTAAAACTAATTATATTTGTGATTATTGCCATTTTCTAGATTATAGCAAGAGACTATATACTTAGCTAGTAGTTCTAACATGTGATGGAGATAGTATAAAATAAGCTTCCTTTGGTGCTACAGCTATTTGTTATATTCTAAAGCTTCAATGGAGATATCATCTCATAGCATTATAGGATTTGGAGAAAGAAGAGCCCTTAGAAATCACCTGCTTCAAATCTTTCATTTTTCAGATGAGATCATTGAGTCCCAGAGACCTTAAGTACTGTGATCAAGCTCATACAAATAGTAAATAATGGATTCAATCAAGTTTAACTCAGTATATATTTATTAGGCACCTTGTATGTTTCAGGCAGTGAGCTAGGTGCTAGGGACCTGAAGACAGAAATGAGGAAATAATGTATGCAGAAAAACAAATACAAAATATATTATAAAGAGAAAATATACTTTCCAGGGTGTGAGAATATATATGTGTGTGGGGGGGGTATGTGTAGCGGGGAGGAGGGAGAATTGACAATTGAAGGAATGATGAGAGGCCCTTCAGTACAACTAAGAGTTACAAGATATGGAAATGAGAAGGAAAGAGATTCTGGGTATGGAGGTATTTTTTTTTGGTAGAGAATTAGAGGCAAGTGATGGAATATTGAGTATGGGGAACAGCAAGGGACCATGATTCCTATAACCTAAGGTGTTTAAAGGTGAGTAATGTATAGGCATTCTAGAAAGATTGTTTGGATGGCAGGTAGAAAAATTTTAAGTACCAAATGCAGGAGTTTTTATTAATCTTAAAGGCAATAAGCTACCACTGAAGCTTGGTGACCATTGATTGGACTGATACAGTTTGACATATACTTTGGAATATCATTTTGGCAGCTGTGATGTAATGGAAAAGATTGAAGCTAGATGTAGGGAGACCAATTAGGAGGTATCATAATGGTTCAGAGGAAAGGTGACGAGGGTCTAGACTAGGATGACTGTACAGGGCAATGGGCACAGTTGTAGGAAATGTCACGGAGATAGAATCAAGAATTGCTAAATGATTGAACATGGGAATGACTGAAAGCAAACAGCTGGCAATAATTCCTAAGGTGCAATCATGAGTAATGAAACAATGGTGGTGCTCTAAACAGAAAGAGAGAAATAAAGAGGATAGATTGTTTAGGGGGGAAAGATCATGAGCTGTCCTTTGGATCTTTTCTATTAGAGATTCCTTTGGGATATTCAGATGTAGAATATAGAAGTTTGTTGTAGATGCAGGATACAAGAAAAAGTGATGTTAGATGTTAGGAGTAACAATGAGGGTTTGAAATGGGATGAGTGGCATTAGCACAGGGGTAAGAAATAGTCATGGATAGAAGATGGTTTAAGGTTGAATAGGTCAACTATAAGGTTTAGATTTTGAAAAAGGGGAAAGTAAAGTCAGAAGAAAAGGCAATGACCTGAGATAGCGGGAAGGGCTATGGTGACTAGAGGTTGCTGTACCTCTTTATATATCTATTCCTTTTATCAGGGCAGATTGAAACCTATCTACTTCATTTCATCTTCCGTGACTGCATTATGGGATAATGGAAAGAACTCTATATTTGAAGTCAGGCAGACTAGGTTTGAATCTAAACTCATATACCAACTACCTAGTGACCTTGGGCAAGTCTCATTAACTCTCTAGATCTCAGTTTCCTCATTTGTAAAATCAAGGGATTGAAACAGATGGTTGCAATTTCTATTAGTGTATGGTTCTGTCTTTCTAAAAATCATCCATAAAAGAGCCTATATGAAGGAAATATGAAGGAAATCTCCCTCTGGCTATTTTAATAGATTGATATACATATGCATAATTTCCTGGTTTCCTATACATGCATGTACATGCGCACATATACATATATACATAGCTATATGTATATATGTATACACACACATACACACACATATATATATGTATACACACACACACACATACATGGAAGTACCAGTGTACCACTCAAACTGCTCCTTATTCTTTCCACATAACTAGGACATCACCACTTAAGGTAGATAATTATTTTTTATGATATTTTCTAAGCACATCATAATAAGTAATATGCTGAAGATTATATGCATCAAGTATCTTACTAACTCTTTGAGCTCCTCATGACAAAAAACATCATTCGTTATTTTAACAAAAGTTTATTAGAGTTCCAAGGTACCTAAAAGATAATCTGTTTTAACATGTCAATTTTACACGTTGGAAAATGGAGGCTAGAGAAGTTAGCTGGTTTGCTCAGGATCACACAGGTAATGAGTTATAAGAACAGGGATTGAAACTGAGGTCTTCTGACTTCAAGTTTAATGCTCCTCTCACTAAATTTGCCCATGGATGAGTAAAACATATTTGCAATGTACTGGAATGATGATTAAAGATGAATAGGACCTTGATACAGAGATCATGGCCAGCTGAAGTAAGACAGCATTTCCAATTGAACCCAGTCAACAAGACTTTAAATTTTCTACCAGCAACATTTGGAAGCTTAGTAGGAGAAAAGGAAAAGGAAAGCAACAGACATGATCCAGGGTTGAAGATTAACAAGGCATGAACAGTAGCTGGGCAAGAGAGCATTGGATCACTTGATACTTAGAACTTGAAGAAATATGTTAAATCTTATATTTAATTTTCTGTCTTTATCCTTGAGAAATTCAGCTTTCTGAAGATTTCATAACACTTTATCATTTAAACTGACTCCATTCTCTCTCTGTCCCTCATAAGCCTTTCTTGTGTTTCTCTTTAGAAGAATACTGAGTAATGATTGGTGCATTTGTCCGTTGCCAAAGACCATGCCATCAGAGAAACGATGACATGACTTGCACTTGACTTTGTCTTGAGAGAAGGAGGGCTGTGCAGGTCACCAGCCTCACTTCTCCTCCAGAGCCATCTGAATCTAGTGACCAGATATTCATCAGGATGACTGGAGATGACCCAGGATGAGGCAATTTGGGTTAAGTGACTTGCCCAAGGTCACACAGCTAGTGAGTGTCAAGTGTCTGAGATGAGATTTGAATTCAGGTCCTCCTGACCCCTGAACTGGTGCTCTATCCACTGTACCACCTAGCTGCCCTGAGTAATAATTACTTTGAATCTAGAGGCCTAGGCCCTCTGGAGGCTAAAATGATATCCAGATTCTGGAAAAGGGATCTTGAAACTAGGACTTATTAGGCTATGTAGTCTGTCTTGGAAAAACATATAGACTTTTTTTTTTGCCAAGTGAATACAAAAAACAGCTAACTGAAGTCTTTGTGAAGAAAATAAAAGTTTATCCAAATAAATGAGTAATAAAAACATAAAGAAAGCATGAAATATGAATTCAGCAATGTTTATCATAAGTATTTTCTTAACATTCTCTGTTTCAAATTGATCTTTTACCTAAGACAATTCAGGTTTTAGGATATTCTAGTAATTTGTTGGTTAATTCCAATTTTAGCCAGCTCTAGGCTTTAGCTTCAATTTATGTACACACACTAAACATGAGATCTGTGCTTATTATTTCCAGCCATGGAGGAGTAAGGGTATGTTGTTTCCTTTCACAAATAGAGCAATTAACTTATTATTTCAAAATTCTGAAAGAATTATGTCTATAATATCATTTAATGGCTTTGCTAAACCTCCCTCAGACTGACTAAAAAGCATTATCAGCAATTAAGTTCCTGGGTGAGCCATCAATTTATTCCTCAACCTACTCCCAATACAAGTTCCTCTTTTTAAAATCCCTCAGTTTGTCACTCCAGTAATAATACACAGAACATGACTTTTAAAAAGTTATTGACAAAACACAAGAGCCAAAATAACAAAAATGTTTCCTCTATTTCTCTGCCCACAGCATAAGAAGATTCAGCATCTTGTAGACCTTAGACATAGCAGATTCACTAATCTTAGTCACTTAATAAGATGTAGAAAAATAGGAATTGGATCAGAGAACAAAAAAAACAGAGGAAAAAAAGAAAGATCATTTTAAAAGGGGAAGAGATTAAAGAAGCTTAAAATGTATAGTTTTGCCAGGACATAATCAAAGCCTGCAGATAACAGGGTAGATATACTTAAAAGACAAGCACCAAGGAGAGAGGTAATTTCATTTAGTGTTCCACGATATAATTAGGAATAAAGTAAGGAAATTAAGAAAGGGAAAACATGTTTTGACCTTTAGCCTCCAGCAAAACTCCCAACAAGTATACTGACCAATTTACAAAGCCAAGCCATAGAACCATGTCTGCATAGAATCATTCAGCATCAAACACTGAAATTCCAAAACAAAGTTTATGATTCAATTCAATATGGCTAAACAATTTACAATTCCTGAAAATAATATACTATTATGGCACCACAGGAAGATATAAAGAATATAGGTAAGCATGGGAATATATATGAACTGATGCAGAGTGGAATGAGCAAAAGAAGGAAAACAAATATACAGGACTACAAAAATATAAATGGAAAGAACAACGATTAAAAAAAACTGAATGCTGTCATCATAATGACCAAGAAAGGGAGAGAAAGTGTGTTCCCTTCCCTTCCTTACAGAGCTGGGTCACTCTAATTGTAAATGTCTGCATATGATGTCAGACTTTACTGTATTTGTTAGCTTTGCTGAACTGCTTCTCCTCCCTTTCTTATTTATTTTTCATAACAAGAGAAAGCTCTCTAGAGTGATGGGCAAGTGATATATTTGGAAATGATGATAATATTAAAAATAAATATTATATTTTAAAAGAATGTGTTATTAGAGATTAGATTAGTGAACATCTAGGAAAGGAAGATGTGGTCACAAAGAACTACCAAGAAAATGTCACGTTAGATAATAGAATACAAATTCCTTACAGGTAGAGACTATTTACTTATGGCTTTATATTCCTGGAACTTAACACTGTACCTGGCATATAGTAGGCACTTGGTAAGTGATTGTTGGTTGATAAAATTCAATTGAGTAAACTTTTATTAAACACATTCTATGTGCCAGGGACCAAGCTAAAAATACCAAAATAAAAATAAATAGTCTTTGACCTCAAAGAGCTTACATTCCACTATTAGGGAGGTGGGGGCAGGGGAGACATGTCTATAGACAAGTACAATAAAAGCAGAAAGTTGAAAAGAGGCATGCAGGTGATCCAGAAAGAAGTGGCATAGGGATGTTTGAAGAGGGATATTACATATTCAGCTTGAGAATCATAGGAAGGCTTCATAGAAAAGGTAGCACCTAAATTGAGCCTGAGGGAGGCACAGCAAGGGAAGAATTCTGAAAGGCAAAGATGAGGAGGGAGTACATTTTGGATATGTCTTGTGTAAGCACACAAAAGTGAGAGATGGAATATGAAGTTAATGGAGCCACAAAGTCTATTTTGGGATGGATTATAGAAGTTATGATGGGGAGTATCATGAGAAATAGCTAGAGGGATAAGTAAAAGATTAAAAGCCAGCCTGTTGGGGTCTATAAATTCTCGACTGTGGAGTTCACATTTTATCCTAAAGGGAGTAAAAGGAAGGTTTTATTTTGGGGGGACGGTTAACATACGAAGACCTGTAACCAAATGAAATTATTTGAAATGCCATATTAAGGTGTGATGGCAATCACATTAAGGTCCTGTTTTTGTTTTACTGAAAGGGACTGTGAATAATGTGATTAAGGAGGATCTTTCCCACCCGTTGTCAGGCCTGAGAAGATTTGTAGGAAGGTCCATGCCTTTTGTTAATGAAGTACTTGTTCTCAAGGGATGTGATCCCCTCTGGCTCCAAAAAGTGTATAAAGACTCTGAGGTGTGGGTTTTATTTTGGGGCTTACTGACTAAAAGTGTTTGTTAGGCCAAATGAGGATCTGGGAAGCCATATAAAGAGACCCTTGGCTTGGAAAATCCGGATGTCAGTGCTTCCCTCTCTGGTAACTATGGTCAGACAGTTGCACCTGTCTCTTGATGGTCAGGTAGAGGAAGCCATGCCTGTTGACTTCTGATGTCTCTGTATTTTCCTTGAACTTCAGGATGCTGATTCCCTCTGAACCAGGTGAATGATATATGTGCTTGATTAAAAGAAATTATACATGTGCTTGATTAAAGTGATTGTTAACCCCTCAAAAGTTGCCTTTTCTTTTAAGAATGCAGATCCAAGAATCTGTGACAGCAGCCCCCCTGTGTACGTTCGGGTGCTTACTGATACATAAGGGGAGAAATTGAAGTCAAGGAGACCAATCAGAAGGCTATTACAATAGTTAAAACTAGTGATTAAGAGGATATGACCTTGGGTGACAGTCTTATAAATAGACAGAAATGGATCTGAGATATTATGGAGGTAGTTTTTGGCAACTGATTAGAAGTACAAAGTAATAAACATGTAAAAGTCAAAATGACTAAAAGGTTTGAACCTGAGTAATGAAGAGAATAGTGATGCCATAAAAAATAGAAAGTTGGGGAGGGGGGTAGATTTAGAAGAAGAAATGATTAGTTCTATTTTGAAAATGATGAGTCAAATGCTGAAAGAATGTCAAAGTGAAGGTATCTTAGCAGGTAATTAGATATTAAAGAACAGAGTTCAGGACAGATATTAAGAAACTAATGGATATAATTTTCTGACATTTTCTATAATGTATCATGACATTTAATTCATTGGAAAGCTTCTGTTTACTTTAGTTGTCTGGGTAACTGAGGGTAGAACTGGTCACAATCTCTCTGGGTCTCAGGTTCCTTACTTATAAAATGAGAGGGTTGGAGTAGATCACATCTAAGGTCCCTTTCAACTCTAAATCTAAAATCCTTTCATTATTTGTTTCAATCATTGTTGCGAAAATGTTCAAAAATATATAACTAAATTCCCTGCTTAGTAAATACGGTATAGTAAACATGGTATGTATTCTTTTGGAGATTTAGAATCTTTCAATAAGTTAATTAGTCCAATAACTTTTATATTATAGTTGTTAGTGAAGATGTGAGAGAATAGGTTGAACATATCTTAAGATAGGTCAAAGAATTTTTTTCTCTTTAAGATGACTTGCTAGTATATGTTTCGTCCTCCTCTTCCTTCTCTGTTTCTGTATCTCTGTCTACTTCTCTATGTGCCTTTTTGTCTGTTTTTCTATCTCTATCTCCCTTCTTCCTCTTGATATGATATATGTGGGTTCTAATTTGATCATTGTGAGGAAGGAGTAGGAAAGGAGAATCTAATTAATTGATGCTATCTCATATTTTATTGTACATAAATTTATATTAAAATTGATCACCAAATGAAAAGTCTTAAAGGCTAAAAGAAAGTTTTGCTAATGCTCCAGACATCAAACTCTACATTAAACTGTGAGATCAAAGAGAAGTTCTGGAAAGAAATAAAATCATCTAAGAAAACCCTTCAGGAAAAGAAATGGAGCAAGAAGGGCACAATAGATGGAAGTTATAAAGGAAAAGGAGGAGGTTCACTGGTGCTTTCCCCAAGAGCTAGGAATAGCAAAATCTAAATGGACAAAAATTGAATTTAGGGCTTTATTTGTGGCATCCTATTTTATGTAACTTGCTAGCTGGCCTTCTACCCTATTAAACTGCATGTATGCAGATGTTTTGTTTTCAGACATACAAAAAATAATGCCTTGTTTTTCAAATCTAGTGCCATTTCCACTGAAGGCATTTTACCCCCAAAATCCCAGAATCTCATAACTGAAAGAAATGCTACAACATATATACCTATAACATATCTTGTTCAACAGGGACTTTGGTATTATAGAAAGAACAACAGAATTTGGATTAAGATGGCCAGTTTTGTGAATCCAAGATGTACGACATTAGACAAATTTTACGTTTGTGGTCCCATGTTTCCACATTAAAATACATAACCATACATATACATACAATATATGCACATATATACACATATATGTGTGTATATATGTATGTATGTATATGAAGGTTAATTTACATGAACTATATAGTCACTTCAAAGTCTAGATTGTCTTTTCTTGAATACCTCCAAGAGGAGGGAACATACGCTATCATAAGGTAATCGCTCCACTCCCTTGAGCCTAATTGTTAGAAGATTTTCTTTACACTGAACAGAATAAACCTTTCTATAGCTTGTATCCATTGCTCTTAGTTTTGTCATCCTGGCTCAAGGGAAATAATAATAATCTGTCTTTTACATGATCATCTTTAAATATTTGAAGATTTTTTTTATTGTTTACCCCATCCAAAGCACTCTCTTCTCTAGGAAAACCATTACTATCTCCTTTAATGGACCTTCTTATGGCACTATTCCAAGGCTTCTCAAAACTTTGATTTTTTTAAGGCAAACATGTACTGTCTGTTCTCCTTTTATTCAGATAATACCTTGGGTATTTGGAAGCAGGATGTCATACACACTGCAAATTCTGAAGGCTTTTCATACTTGTGCAGGTTTTTAGGGATGTCTAAAGCACATATAAATTAAGGTGTGAGTTCTCTTTTTCCTTCCCTTACAGATATTCTTTCCTGATCTGAAGCTGAACTAATTTGACGAAGTACAGGAAAGGAGCTATCCCAACAGAGACTGGCTGATTTCTATCTTTCTCTCACTAGTTCCTTCTTAGAACAAATTAGGTACTTCAATATATATATGTATATATGTATATATATGTATATATATACATATATAATTGCATTTTATTAAATATTTCCCAATTACATTTCTAAAAGTTAACAATTATTTTTTAAAATTTTGAATTTCAAATTCTTTCCCTCCCATTTGTCTCTACATTACCTCTTGAGAAGACAAGTAATATAATAACAATTAGACATGTGAAGTCATGTAAGACATATGTCCATATTAGCCACATTGTAAAAAATACTAAATAGAAAAAAATGTATAGACCACAAAGAATGCTTCAATCTGCATTCATAATTCATCAGTTCTCTCTCTGGAGGTAGAGAACATTGTTCATCATGGGTCATTTCAAATTGTCTTGGATCATTTTCGTGGCCAACATACCTAAGTGTTTCACAGTTGATAATTGTTACAATATGGCTGTTACTGTACACACTGTTATCCTGGTTCTGCTCACTTCACTTTGCATCAGTTCACAGACTTTGACATTTTTTCTGAAACCATTCTGCTTGTAACTTTTATAGCACAATAATGACATCACAATCATATACAACAATTTGTTCATGCATTCCTCAATTGATAGGCAGCCCCTCAATTTCCAATTCTTTGCCATTACAAAAAGAATTGCTGAAAATATGTTTGTATAAACAAAACATTTTCCTTTTTCCATCTCTGGGATACAGACCTAGAAGTATTATTGCTGGGTCAAATGGTATGCAAAATTGCTCTCCAGAATGGTGAATTAGTTTACAATGTCATCAGCAACCCTATTTTAACACATTCCCTCTAGTATTTGTCACCTTCCTTTTCTGTCATATTAGCTAATCTGATAGGTGTGTGAGATGATATTCCAGAGTTATTCAAATTTACATTCCTGTAATCAATAATGATTTGTAGCATTTTTTCATATGATTGATTTTTACTTCTGAAAATTGTCTATTACAAGTTATTGTAATGGGAGAATTGTTCCTTATTTTTTACAAATTTGGCTCAGTTCCCTATGTATTTAAGAAATGAGACCTTTATCAGAGAAAAATTGCAGTGAGGTTCCCCCACTCCTAGCTTCTTGCCTTCCAGTTTTGACCACATTTATTTTGTTTATGCAAAACCTTTTTAATTTTGTGTAATCAAAATTATTAATTTTATGTCTCATCTTCCTCTGTATTCCTTGTTTCATCATAAACTTTTCCTTTATCCATAAAGCTGAAGATAAAAATTTCCATGTTCCCCTAGCTTATTTGTGATATCCCTCTTTATGTCTAAATTTTTTAACCATTTTGATTTTGTTTTAGTATGTGGTATGAAATGTTAGTCCATTCCTAGTTTCTGCCAAACCACTCTGCAGTTTTCCCAGCAACTTTTTGTCAAATAATGAGTTCTTACCTCCAAAGCTGAGATGTTTCAGTTTGGTGAACACTATGGTCATTCACTGCTCTTTATTAACTACTTAATCTATTCCTCTGATCCACCAATCTATTTCTTAGCAAGTATCAGATTATTTTCAGGAAACTTGTATTGTGAGTCTGTCTTCCTTTACATTTTTTCAATGATTCCATTGATATTCTTTTGTTCTTCCAGATTAATTTTCTTAAAATTTTTCTAGGTCTCTAAAATAATTTTTCGTAATTTTATTAGTATGATGTAGAATAAGTTAATTTACATAGAATTGTCATTTTATTATATTGGCTTAGCTTCCCATGAATACTTAATATTTCTTCACTTGTTTAAATCTGATTTTATTTGTGTGCAAAGCATTTTGTAGTATTCATGTCATTCCTGGATTTTTCCTGGCAGGTAGACTCCCAAGTACTTTATATTGTGTATGGTTATTTTAAATAAAATTTATCTTTCTATCTCTTGCGTCTGGACTTTGTGGGTGATACAAAGAAATAGTGATGATATTTTGGTTTTATTTTATATCTCACACTTTTGCTAAACTCATTGTTTGAACCAGATTTTTAGTTTAGTTATTCTCTAGGGTTCTCAAAGTATACCATCATATAATCTAAAAGATGATAGTTTTATTTCCTAATTACTATTTGTATACCTTCATTTGTTTTTCCTTGTCTTACTGCTATAGATAGCACTTATAATTCAGCGTTGAATAGTGGTGATAATGGATAGTCTTATTTCACCTTGGATTTTTATTAGAAAGACTTCTAGTTTATTCCCATTACAGATAATGCTTGCTCTTGATTTAATATAGATATTACTTATTCTTTTAGGAAAGACTCCATTTACTTCAGTGCTTTGTAGTGTTTCTTTAATAGGAAAGGGTATTGTATTTTGTCAAAGTATTTTTGCATATATTGATATAATAATATGTTTTTTGTTGCTTTATTATTGAAATGGTCAATTATGCTTATAGTTTTCCTAATATTGATTCAACTCTGCATTCTTGATATAAATCCTGACTAGTCTTAGAGTACTATCCTTTTTTATATGTTGCTGTAGTCTCCTTGCTAGTGCTTTAAAATGTTTGTATTGAAATTCATTAGGAAAATTGGCCTACATTTTTTTTCTGTTTTTCCTTTCCTCGGGTAAGGTATCAAAACCACATTTGTGTCGTAAAAGGAATATTGGTAAGCCTTTTTTTAAAACAATTTATTTCAAATAGTTTATATAGTATTGGGATTGATTTTCTTAAAAGTTTTATAGAATACACTTGTATATCCATCTGATCCTGGGAATATATTTTTTTTCTGTTTAGGAGCTCATTTGTGGCTTATTCAGTTCCTTTTACTAAGATAGGGTAATTTAAGTTCTATTTTCTCCTTTGTTAATCTGAACAATTAATATTTTTTTATAAATATTCATCTAGGGGGGCGGAGCCAAGATGGCGGAGTAGAAGGACGCACGTTTACGAGCTCCGAAACCAAAGCCCATGGAATTGGTGTAGAAAGAGTCCCCCATAGATTCTGGGTGAGTGCAAGGTGTGCAGAGGCAGAGTGGAGGAGATTTCCGTCCCAGGGAGCCCTCAAGACCCGTCCCCAGGGTCCGGCACGCCCCGGAGAGTAAACCCGACCCCCAGCGCTGCCCTGGCCGAGGCCTCAGAGAAGTGGATCGGAGCAGGCTTCAGAGACGGAAGCTGAAGCAGCCGGGAAAGTCCCTCCGCCCACAGAAGCAGGTCAGTGAGAGAGGCCGGGCTGAAGGAGAGGGGAAGCGGGGCGTCTGTGACTCGGGAGGAAGCGGCGGCGGCAGGGACGGGGGCAGGAAGCGGCGGAGGCAGAGGCGTGGGCGGCGGCTGAGGCGGCAGCGGACCGGGACCCAGGAATCCCCCAGCAGCAGGCAGGATCTTCATTACAGAAGATTCCCGCATAAAACCTGACGGAGCTGAGCCTGAGAGACGGCCCTGCCCCCAGCCCGCTCTGTTGCTGAAGGTTTCTGCTCGGGACCCCCAGGGGAGCTGAGATTGGGAGACGGGCCCCCCACCCCGCCCCCACCCGCTCCATTCTTGAGAGTCGCTGCATAAAGCCCCCCGAGGCATCAGAGTCTCGGAGACAGCCCTGGCCCCGCCCCAGCACCTGAACTAAAGCTCACTGATTGACAGCCAGCAGGAGGAAAGCCCATTTGAATCTCAGAGGCCAGGCGCTGGCTGGGCGGATCCAGGCGGGGGTGGAAGGGAATCTCAGAGGTCAAGTAACTGGCTGGGAAAATGCCTAGAAAGGGGAAGAAAAATAAGACTTTAGAGAGTTTTTTCCAACAAATGCAAATGATCCCAACCTTCGGATCTGATGGGGAGGACGAGAACGTATTTTTCCCATCAGGGAAAGATGTGGAGGGCGGGGCCTCAGTACCCCAGACACCCCAGGGGGGTGTGGGGTGGGCTCAGGCCTTGGAAGAGCTTAAAAAGGATTTTGAAAAGCAAGTTAGACAGGTGGAGGAAAGACTGGGAAAAGAAATGACAAAGATGCAAGAAGAGTATGAAAAAAAGGTCAATATCTTGGTAAAGGAGACCCAAAAAAATGCTGAGGAAATTAACACCTTGAAAAATAGGCTCACTCAATTGGCAAAAGAGGTTCAAAAAGCCAATGAGGAGAAGAATGCATTCAAAAGCAAAATGAGCCAAATGGAAAAAGAGGCTCAAAAGCTCACTGAATTTAATAGTTCTCTCAAAATTAGAATGGAACAGATGGAGTCTAATGATTTTATGAGAAACCAAGAAATCACCAAACAAAACCAAAAGAACAATAAAATGGAAGAGAATGTGAAATATCTCATGGGAAAAACAACTGACCTGGAAAATAGATCAAGGAGAGACAACTTAAAAATTATGGGACTACCTGAAAGCCATGATCAAAAAAAGAGCCTAGACATCGTCTTGCATGAAATTATCAAGGAAAACTGCCCTGACATTCTAGAACCAGAGGGCAAAATAAGTATTGAAAGAATCCATCGATCACCACCTGAAAGAGATCCAAAAAGAGAAACTCCTAGGAACATTGTGGCCAAATTCCAGAACTCCCAGCTCAAGGGGAAAAAATCTTGCAAGCAGCCAGAAACAAACAATTCCAGTACTGTGGTAATACAATCAGGATAACCCAAGATCTAGCAGCTTCTACATTAAGGGATCGAAGGGCGTGGAATAGGATATTCCAGAAGGCAAAGGAACTAGGACTCAAACCAAGAATCACCTACCCGGCTAAACTGAGTATAATATTTCAAGGGAAAATATGGTCTTTCAATGAAACAGAGGACTTTCAATCATTCTTGATGAAAAAACCAGAGCTGAAAAGAAAATTTGACTTTCAAACACAAGAATGAGAGGAAGCATGCAAAAGTAAACAGCAAGGAGAAGTATTAAGGGACTTACCAGAAATGAACTGTTTGCATTCATACATGGAAGGACAATATTTCTAACTCTTAAAACTTTTCAGTATCTGGGTGGTTGGTGGGACCACACATACACATGTACACGCATGCACACACATACACACATGCATTCACATGCAGAGACAGAGAGCACAGATTGAACTGAATAGGATGGGACCATACCTTAAAAGGAATTAAGGTAAATGATGAGAGAGAAATGTAGTGAGAGGAAAGAGGGAGAAATGGAAGGGGGTAACTATATGTCATTTAAGAGGCAAGTAGGAGATGTTTTTAGTGGAGGGAAAAAGAGGAGAGCTGAAGAAAAAAACAAACAAACAAACAAACAAACAAACAAACAAAAGTTTACCCTCATCACATTTGACTAAACGAAGGAGTGAAATGCACACTCATTTTGGTATGAAAACCTATCTTACAGTATAAGAAAGCGGGGGAGAAGGAGATATTGGGGGGGGGATGATGGAAGGGAGGGCAAAGGGAGGAGGGAGTAATTGAAAGTCAACACTTGGGGAGGGACAGGATCAAAGAGAAACAATGAGGGGCAGGTGAGGAGGGATGGCAATTCAGTTAGTCTTACACAACACGACTATCAGGAAGGTCATTTGCAAAGCTACACAGATATGGCCTATAATGAATTGCCTGCCGTACCAAAGGGAATGGGTGGGGAGGGAGGGATGGGGAGAATTTGGAACTCAAAGTTTTAGGAACAATTGTTTAGTATTGCTGTTGCAACTAGGAAAGAAGACATACAGTTAATGAGGAATAGAAAGTCATCTGGCCCTACAGAAGAAAAGAGAAGATAGAGACAAGGGAAGGGAGGGATGACAGAAGAGAGGACAGATTGGAGATAGGGAAAATTAGATTGCTTGGGGTATTGGGGTGGGGGGAGGGGAGAAAAAGGGAGAAAATTTGGAACACAAAAATTTGTGAAAATGAATGTAAAATAAATAAATAAATAAATAAATAAATAAATAAATAAATAAATAAATATTCATCTACCTCACTTAGATCATCAGTTTTGCTGGCATATAATTGAGCAAAATAATTTCTAATAATTGCTTTAGTTATATCTTCTTTGGTGGTACAATCACTTTTTTTTTACTTTTGAGCCTAAGTTTGCTTTTCATTCTTTTTTAAATCAAAGTAACCAATGCTTGTATCTACATTTTTTCAAAGGACCAAGTCTTACTTTTATTATTACTTTATTGTTTATTGGTTTTTTTTTTTACTTTCAATTTCATTAATTTTTGCTTTTCAAGATTTCCATTCCATTTGTTGGGGAGTTTTAATTTGTTTTTTTTCTGTTTTGTTTTTTAGTTGCCTGTCCAATTCACTAATCTGCCTTTTACCTCTTTTATTGAGGTATGTAGTTAAAGATATGAATTTCTCCCTAAATATTGCTTTGGCTAAATCCAACAAATTTTGTTGTGTTGTCTCATTGTTGTCATTTTCTTTAAAAAATTAGTCATTCTTTCTATAATCTGTGTTTTGACTTACTCATTCCTTAGAATTAGATTAACTTTTAATGAATTTTTAATCTATATTTCCACTGTCCTTTACTGAATGTTATTTTTATTGTATTATGATCTGAAAAGGTTATATTTAATATTTCTGCTTTTCTAAATTTATTTTTAAGGTTTTATTGTTCTGATACATGGTCAATTTTTTTTAAAGGTCACATGTACAGCTGAGAAAAAAGTATAATTCTTTCTATTCCTATTCATTTTTTTCCAGAGGTCTATCACATCTAACTTTTCTAAGATCCCATTCATCTCGTTAACTACTTTCTTATTTATTTTTCGGTTAAATTTATTTATTTATCTATTCAGCACTGAGAAGGAAAAGTTTCAGTCCCTCAGTACAAAGCAGCATAGTTTTTATTTCCATTTCTTCCTACAATTTATTTCAAATTTCTTTAAGAACATGGATATTGCACCCTTTGGTAGACATAAGTTAAGTATTGATAATATTTCAATATCTGTGATGCTGTTTAGCAAGACGTAGTTTCTTTGCTTATCTCTTGTGGTCTATTGTGTTTTTGCTTTCTCTGACATCCTGATTTCTATCCCCTCTATTTTTTACTTTAGCTGAAGCATAACAAAATCTGCTCCAACCCTACTTTAGCTCATGTTTGTCATTCTGTTGCAAGTATGTTTCTTGTAAACAACATGTTGGTGAATTCTGGTTTATAATTCATTCCTCTATTTACTTCTGTTTTATGACTGATTTCATCTCATTCACATTCATAGTAATGATTACTAACTGCTTTTCCCTCCATCCTATTTTCTTTATTTTATTCTTCTCTCTCTCTTTTATCCTGTTCCTAATCTAAAATCTGTCTTGCTTTTGACAACTTTTTTCCTTTTTTTTGCCCTTCCTTTTTTATCATCACCTTTGTCCTATTGCCTACTACACCTACTTCCCTGTTGTATAAGATAGATTTCTATACCCTAAATCAATGTGTGGGGGTGGGAGGTATATACATATATATGTTCCTATGTATGCATGCACACATGTATATATACACACACACATATATGTGTGTGTATATTCTTTTTGAATCAATTTAGAGTGAGATCCAAGTATTACACCCCTCATTTTCCCCTCCATTGTAAAAACTCTTCCTTGTGCACTTCTGTTATGTGAGATGATTTTCCCCATTCAAAATACATGTTTAAAAAATGCTTGTGGGTTGAATGAGTGACTGAATGACTAACTAATATTACCTCCCTCCAAGTAATGAAACGGTAGACTAGACGTACAGCATGAAGCATACATTATCAGACATACCCAGTGCATTGGTTCATTTTGCTTTATTATAAGTCTTTGTCAAAGGGAACAATGATATTGTAGAGAGCTGGCCTTGAAGTTGGTAAGACCTGGGTTCAAGTACTACCTCTGAGAATTATTGGCTGTATGACCCTGAGCAAGTTTTTTTTTAATGTCTGTGCTTCAGGCAACTCTGTAAGACTACATATTAAAGGACAGTGACTGATCTGTAGTGGTAGAGTTCCCTTACCTTTGAAATCACAGGTGTGAGTATGGGATAAATTAATAAATAAAAGCAATGTTTAAAAAATGGTAAAGTGATTTTTCAAAAAGCAAAAGGCATTTCTACTATTAAGGAATAATCATATCATTTGACCAGATGAACATGCCTAGTTTATACTCTACTTCATGTAACAATAATCTTTTATGTTAACATAATATTTTACAGTTATAAAATTCTTCCATAGTTATTAAAGCTTCTCACAATAGAACCATAAAGTAGATAGTATAATTATTAGCATTCTGATTTTACAGAAAAGACACTGAGGCATAGTGAAAAAGAAAACATTTGCCCAAGATGACACATCTATTACATGGAAGAGTCTGGACTAGAATCCTGGTTTCCTCAGTAAGTAAAGTAAAAGTAAAAGATTCTTTCTCCTCTCTGACACCTTCTAGACATTGAGTTTCTCACCAAGAAAAATGAGTTGGGAAGGATATAGTTGGGACAAGATGATCATTAAAGTCACATTTAAGTCTAAGGCTATGTTCCCATAATGTCTATGTAAAAATGTCAATGGCAAACACCTCAGTCAAGGAACCAATTACATGTAAATATCTGTGTCTCCTGAGAGGTCATGAGCCATGTAATGAGATAAACTCCTGAAATTTAAGATGTATGACGGTCAGCTTATGTTTCTCATGGCACAAAGAAGTTCTTAGAATCTGTTCAAAGACGTTCTCTTATTGTCTTTAGGAAGAAAACGCCAGGATGGTGTCACTGATTGAAGCCCATGTTTCAAACAATGGGAGCTCATAAAACACTTTTCCTGGTCAGACTGTCCCTTGGAAGAACTTGTATTTTTCACAGGAACCATTAATTCAGGTTCTGCCTAGTGATACATCTCATCTCAATTGTTCTGTCCATGAACAGGATATCTACCCAACTTTTATATATAATTTCACAATCCAGTCATGCTTATACTAAAAGCAGAAGAGTGCATTTTAAATGTATAATGATTTATTGGTGGTTCCTTGGGATTCACCATCTAGCATTGAATAGAGTTTATCAGTAAAATTCAGACAGTAAATTAGAATTACTCAGAGAAAAATCTCTCTGCCCACAAAATCACATGATGAATATTTTTAGCCAAATCTTTTTATCTCCTTTTTTATTACTGTAAAATTTTCACATACTCATTTCTCATCAGGGGCACATCTCCCTACCAAACTCTTCTGCTGAAATTAGTGAAACCCTTGATGCTTCATTTATCTTCATCCATTTAATTCAGAGGGGCTTAATATTAACTACTCTGGACAACAGGCACTCTAGTCTAGACATTTTGACTTTTCCCAGGAAGAACCCCTGTTGTTCTTAAAAATTCACATCCACTTAGTCTAGTCTCAGAAAACAATAGCTTTGACATCTAGAGGTGTGGAAACAACATTTAAACAGATCTTGTAAAACTGTCTCAAAGCAAGTTCAATCTGCATAAAAGTTTTCACTAAAAGAAGCTGGGAGGGAAAAAGAATGGGAAGAGATGGAGAGGGAGAAGGAAAAAGAAGAGGTCAGAAAGAGACAAGGGAGAAAGTAGGAGGGAGACAGAGACGGAGTAAAAGAAAGAGGAGAAGAACAAGACAGAGGACGGGGAGAAAGACAAACAAAAAAATCACACTAAATTACAAAAAGAAATTATTTCCTCATAAAAGCTTAGAGCATGATAGGATAATGTGTTTATTTGATTCTGGATAAAAATGAATAAAGAAAAGTCTAAAAACTCCCAGTGTTAGTTTAATGGCCTAAAAGCAACAGCAAAAGTAAGACTGGACAGTGTTTTAGTGGTATGACAACCAAAGGAATCCAAGCTTTCATGATTGTTTAATTATAAAAAATAAAAACATCTAAGTAAACTTGTAGGTTAATTATGCCTAATTAAACCATAACCTTACAGAAACCCCTATTATAGTCATAAATGGCCAGATATATTATTTAATAGATACAGATACTATTTAGTTCTATGCCTTTTTCATCACCTCTCTGCTGGACTATAGCAATACCTTCCTAAGTGGTTTCTCTGTCTCAAATCTCTCCTTTCTCCTATCCACCCTTCACACAATAGTTAAAAGTTATGTGTGTCCTAAATTTTAGGTCTGACCACATCACTCCTTATTCAATAAACTCCAGTGGCTCCCAATTGCTTTAAGGATCCAAAATAAATTAGTCTCTTTAGTTTTACAGTAAAATACAAACTGATTCCAACTTACTTTTCCATCACTGAAATGCCACTTTCTTTATCAATTAATCAATTAGTATTTTTAGTTTTCAACATTCACTTCCACAAAATCCTGAGTTTCAAATTTTCTCCCTATTTCTCCCCCCTTCCCACCCCAAGATGGCATGCATTCTCATTGTCCCTTGCTCCAATCTGCCCTCCTTTCTAACACCCCCACTTTCTTTTATCCCCTTCCCCTTCTATTTTCCTCTAGGGAAAGATAGATTTCTATATCCCATTGCTTATATACTTCATTTTATAATTGCATGTAAAAACAATTTTTGATATTTGCTTTTCAAAACTTTGAGTTTCAAATTCTCTCTCCTCCCTCCCTACCGATCCTCATTGAGAAGGCAAATAATTTTATATAGGTTATACATGCATAGTCATGGAAAACACTTCCATAATAGTCACGTTGTGAAAGATTATATTTCTCTCCATTTATCCTGCACCCCATTTATTCTATTCTCTCCTTTGACCCTATCCTTCCAGAAAAGTGTTTGTTTCTGATTCCCCCTACCCCAATATGCCCTCCTTTGTATCATCCACCCTCTCTTATCCTTTTCCCCCTATTTTGCTGTATGGTAAGACGGATTTCCATACCCAATTTAATGTGTATTTTATACCCTCATTAAGACAAATCTAATGAGAGTAAGGTTCACTCATTCCCTTACATACACACACACACATATATGCATGTATGTATGTATAAAATTATATAGATGTATATGTATGTATGTATGCATGTCCTCTAACTACCTTACTACTGAGAAAGGTCTCATGAATTACAAACATCATCCATCCATGTTGGAATGTAACAGTTCAACTTTAATAAGGTCCTTATGATTTTTCTTTCCTGTTTACCTTTTCAGACTTCTCTTGAGTCTTGTATTTGAAAGTCAAACTTTATATTCAGCTCTGTTCTTTTCATCAAGAAGGCTTGAATGTCCTCTATTTCACTGAATGTTCATTTTTCCCCAAAGAATTATACTCAGTTTTGCTGGGCAGGCAATTCTTGGTTTTAATCCTAGCTTCTTTGACCTCTGGAATATTGTATTCCAAATCCTCTGATCCCTTCATTTGGAAGCTTGATAAATCCTGATTCTGTTTCCACAGTACTTGAAATTTTCTTTCTGGCTGCTTACAATATGTTCCACTTGATCTGGGAACTCTGGAACTTGACTATAATATTCCTAGACATTTTCTTTTTGGGATCTCTTTCAGGAAGTGATCAGTGAATTCTTTCCATTTCTATTTTACCCTCTGGTTCTACAATATCAGGGAAGTTTTCCTTGAAAATTTCTTGAAAGATGATGTCTAGGCTCTTTTTTTTCACCATGGCTTTCAGGAGCCCAATAATTTTTAAATACTCTCTTGGATCTATTTTCCAGGTCAGATGATTTTCCATTGAGATATTTCTCATCTTCTATTTTTTATCTTTTATCTTTTGGTTTTGTTTTATAATTTCTTGATTTCTCATAAAGTCATTACCTTCCATTTGCTCCACTCTAACTTTGAACAAATGATTTTCTTCAGGGAGTTTTCAATCCTCCTTTTCCATGTGACCACTTACGCTTTTTAAGGCATTCTTCTCCTCATTGACTTTTTGAACCTCTTTTGCCATTTGGCTTAGTCTATTTTTTAAGGTGTTATTTTCTTTAGTATACTTTTGGGTCTCCTTTAGCAAGTTTACTTGTTTTTCATGACAAAAACTCACTCAAATCCCTCTCATTTCTTTTCCCAATTTTTCCTCTAATTCACTTACTTGATTTTCAAAAACATTTTTTGAACTCTTCCATGGCCTATGACCAATATATATTTTTCCTGGAGACTTTGAATGTAGGAGCTATGATTTTTGTTGTCTTCTTCTGAATGTAAGTTTTGATCTTCTGTGTCACCAAATTAAGATTCTATCGGCTGAGGGTATTTTTCTCCTGTTTACTCATTTTCCCAGTCAATTACTTGACTTTTTAACTCTTTGTTAAGGTTGGACTCTGCTTCCAGGGTAGATGGCATACTGTCCCAAGCTTTAAGGGTTTTGTGCCACTGTTTTCAGAAATATTGCTAGTAACCTATAAATTTTCAGTTCCTCCAAAGTGGTATGATCAAAGGAGAGCGTGTTTGCTCCTTGCCTGGCCTGTACTCTTGTCTATGAGTGACTACAAGTATTCTTTTCTGCTTTGGAAATGTGAGGAGGATTCACTATCCCTGCACCACAAACTCTGTCATGCCAGTGCTCCTCCCCACCCCAGGACCACCACTCAGGCCTGTGATCTAGGTCCAAGTATGAGCAAAGCAGTTCTTCCTCAGGATTGGCAAAGAGATCCTACAATTCCCCTCTGATCAGCCACTGGATCCCCCCACCATCCATAAGCTCAGAGCTCCAGAATCAGCCACTGCCACTGCTCAGGGATGGGATCAGACCATACTCCTATCTTACCCCAGTCTGAGAGACCTTTCTTACTGACCTTTGAAGATGTCTTTGCCTTTTGTGAGTTGAAAAGTCTGAAAACTGTCAAAGCTTCCAACTATTCAATCCTCTGATGCTTGCTGCAGGTTTTCTGGGGCCAGGTTTGTGTCTCCATGGACCTTGCTGGACTATACTCTTCTTCCAGCTTGGTGCAACAGACCTTCCAGGTTGTCTTGGCTGGAAATTTGTTTCATTCTGTCATTTTGTAGGTTCTACTGATCTAGAATTTGTTTAGAATCATAATTTACAGGTATTTGGAGGGGTCGAGGGAGGAGCTCAATCAAATCCCTGCTTTTACTCTACTATCTTGACCCTACCCCACTGTCTCACAATTTGCAGCCCAATCAGACTTGCTTCCCTGGTGCACCTTGCACACAGGACACTCTGTGTACCTTCCCTATCCCTAAGTAATGCTTGTTCCATATTCATTAATATATGCCTTCACCCCTGCTTCTTAGAATCCCTAGTTTTCCTCGAAACTCAGATCACACACTCTCTCATACATGAAGCCTTTCCTGATGATTTCAGCTGCTATAGCAAATTAATTTATCTTTGTTATGTATATGTACATATGTGTACATATTATATATTTATACACACATATTTTCTATGCTCTTATGTGTACATATCTCTCGTGGTAGAATGCAAGTTCCCTCATTTTGCCTATGTATACTCAGAATTTCACACAGTACTTGATGTTTAATAGGTTTTTAATAAATGCTATTAGATTGATTTTCATCAAAACAAAAGCTAATCTAAGAAGTAATCTACAGTGTTCATGTTTATAGGTTTAACTGCATGTTTATACATTGACTTTTAAGCCCTAAGTTCTCATCAGTCTTTTTTACCCTCCTGTCTTTCTCCCTAATTATGAAGTCATTTTCTTCAAAGTCTTTACTACTAAGATCAACGATAATATTAAATAATAGGTGAAGGATGTATGGGGTTTTTTTCAGTATGAGAAACTCTGTCCATAAACACAGAACATAAACAAGAAAACAGCTCATCTTAGATTAACTGCTAACTCCAAGGAGTTCCTGAGGTTTTAGAGATGAAATACCTTGGCCAGTGTCACACAACTCACATGCATGCCAATTAGGAATTGAGCCTGGTTCTTCCCAACTCAAATTCCAACAGCCTATCTGATATGCAATGCTGCTCTACTTTCATTAAAAAAAACTTTCAGTTACACAGAACTTTCCAATTTCTTTTAATGAAAAATATTTTTATATTTCATCATATTTAATCATCAAAGCAACCTTACAAATCAGAGAGATCAGAAACTGTTCTACCCATTTTGTAGAAGGAAAAACTGAGTTTGAGAATGGTGAAGTGACTTCCTTATAGTCATAATTAATTGTGGCAGAGCCTAATTCTAGATTTCCATTCTCCATGCTATTTTTTCCACTACAACATTCTGCCTCTCACACAAAGAATTTATTTACCCTCATAGATATTTTAGAAAGAATAACTTCAGCCTTTCTCCCCTTGCAATCTATCCTGCACAATGTTTCCAGAGCCATCTTCCCAAATGAGTTCTTTTATCATCTCATGACCCTTATTCAATGAACTACAATGGTTCTTTATTGGTATTTTCACATCTCTTAGAACTAAGATTCCTCTGCCTAGCTTCCAAGGTCCTTTTTAATCTGGTCCTATATCTAGCCCTATTCCCCACTACTTCCCCATATGGACCATTTGATCCTCATTAACCACTCTATATATCCTCTTTATTATGTTTATTTCTGCCTCTGCTCATATCACCTGAGAGCCTACTTCATTTTACCTGTTGAAATCTATCAAGACTTAATTTAAGTCCCACTTAATCCATGAAACCTTATCTAATATCAGAAATGTACTAGTAGATATTTAACAACAAGCTGTCTGGGAGGAGAGAAGGGAAAGTATTGATGACATACTTTTAAGCTATTATTTACATTTTCTCCATCAATTTCTTAAGATCCTTAAGATCAAGGGTGGATAACCTGTGTCCTCAAGGCCACATGTGGCTCTCTAAATCCTCAAATGTAGCCCTTTGACTGAATCCAAACTTTGTTCTATGAAGTTGTCTGTCAAGTGTCTGAGGTGAGATTTAAACTCAGGTCCTCCTGACTCCTACGCTGGTGCTCCATCCACTGCACCACCTAGCTGCCCCCTCATCTTATATATAAGAAAACTGAAGACTAAGGACGTAAATGACTCATCCAAGGTCACACATGTAATAAGCATAAGAAGTAGAATTTGGGCCCAGAACTGAGACTCCAGAATTAATAGTCTTTCCTCTATACCATACTTCCGTTTCATACCCTTAAGAGTTAAATTAGACATCTAATCCAGCTACCTCACCTTGCAAATGTCAAGCCTAGAGAGAGAAAGGATGCGTGGTGCATGATCAGAAGGATAAGTGGCAGAGTCAGAGCAAATTTTGGTGTTCCCTAAATTTGTGACAGCTAGGTGGCACAGTGAAATAGAGTACTAGGTTTGAAGTCAGGAAGACTCATCTTCCTGTCTTCAAATCTGGCCTCACACACTTACAAGTTGTGTGATCCTAGGCAAGTCACTTAACCCTGTTTGCCTCAGTTTCTTCACCTATTAAATGAGCCAGAAGAGGAAATGGCAACCACTCCAATATGTATGGCAAGAAAACCCCAAATGAAGTCATAGAGAGTCAAGCACAACTAAAAATACCTAAATAACAACAAAGTCAGAAGAACTCTTTCCACTGGTTAAAAATTACAAACATGTCAGTTACAAACACATCAATCATCAAAGCCTTTTCCTGGTTGCTTGGTGCATTTTACTTCACCCCACACACACTGTATATCCTGCTCACAACTGCATCACCCCATAATATATAGAAACTTCATTCTTTTGTTCTGCCAAACCACTTCTCATGGCTCACTGCTTACTGAAACCTCAATCATCATGCAACACGTCATTTGGTATGAGAATATTAATAAATTGGAGAGCAGTTGCTAATCTGCCTTGGTGGAGAAAATTTTCTCCTTGGGAGCTCCTTATACTAATGAAAACAGAAGTTTAGCTTCATCTCCCTGTCCTTCCCCCCTGTCAATGATTTAACTTTTATGGTATTAATTTAAAAACATTTATTAGTCACTGGATATTTTCCAGTACTGCTAGTATTGACCAAAGTCTTAGAAACAAAGAAGCAGGAAGGGGGAAGCAAGGCAGAGGGAAAGGGGACAAAAAGGAAGAATCAGAAGGAAGAAGGAAAGAATTGTGACCTACTTTCCAAAGGACAAACCACCTCTAGAGAGATTTTTTTACAAAATCAGTAAAATGTGTTTTTGCATCCTCCCTAGCTCTCTTAGATTCTCCCCACTCTCCCCTCAAAAACAACATAACAAAGTGTAGTGAACAAATTCTACGGACGGGGAGAAGGGCACTTCATACTCATACAACACCTTCTATCCCCAAATACATTGATCAGTTTCCATTTTAAGTAAAGGAATATTTGACATTCTTTTTCTCATTTCCCTTTCCAAAGAGACCTAGATAGGAAAATTTTAAAAACAGTGTTTAGCAACTAAGAGACCAACATCCTGGGCTATGCCCACAGAAGTCTACACCTAATGACTTTCATTTACCAAGTCCCCTGACTCATCACTTTGGTCAAATTTCCAGGAGCAACAGTTCAGTTGCACCTATAACATGTTTGGACAAACTCTCAATAAGAAAAATCAAGGAAAAAAATGCAGCTCATTTTTGACCTCTAAAGAAATTCTCCACATATCCTTTACATGTTCCCTCATCAAATCTGACAAAATAATAGCTGGCATTTATGTAACTCTGTCAGATTTAACATCACAATAGCCCTAGAAGGCAGGATTTTTTTTATAGGACCCAAAATTTCATTGGTGTATGGACTTACTATTTGAAAATTAATTCCATAAATACAATTTTTGCAATGGATTTTGCTGTATTTTTCAACATTACTTTCCTTTCCCTTCATATCCTTCCAGCTCCCCAACTCTTCTCCCATAAATCATTTCTCTCTTAAGATTTCTTTTTAAAGGAATAAGGGAAAAATATTCAGCAAAACCAATTTACATAAGGAACAGGAGTTGTGTCATCTCTCTTCTTTGGGGCCTCGTTCATTGTTTAATAATTTTGAAACAAGTAGTTTCAAATATTTTGTAGTAACTATTTCTTGTCAAAGATGCAAAGTGGGTAAGAACAAGACCTAAACATCTCTACTGAATTAATCAATTAATCAGGGGCATTGAACTAGATTTTAGAAGTCCTTGAAAGTCATAGGATGATGCTCCATAGGAGATGTTTTGGTATTGGCTGAGGAAATACAATAATATCCTCTGGGTTTTCTAGAAATGGCAGACTGGGTTTATACCCTAAGATTTTGGATGTCTGGCAGCATAGACGAAAGAACCATTCTGGTCAAGCCTCTCAAAAGAAGTTACTTGACAGGGGTGAAGGTAACGAACCACATTCTTCCTCCTCCCTGTACTGACTAGAGAAGAATTATGTGAATTTTGGAAGGTGGAAGAATTGAGACTTTTCATTAGTGTTCTAGGAGCATCTCCAGAACAGTAACTGGAAGAAGTATCTGCACCAGAAGTTGAGGACAAATAACTCTCTAAGAAAAGGCAACATCACGACTATACCAGAAGCCCAGTAGAAAGCTACATCATACCAGAGGGTAATACCTTAAAGAGTCCGGGAGTGGTGAGTTATTCACCACATAATATCATACATTCTAATATTGAACATACTTTTCCCTGGACTCTCTATGTACTTGTGGGTAAGTATCCCCCCAGTTTTTTGGGGGGAGAGTAGTAGGGAACTCTTATGCCAACTAATTTTATTATGCTAATTTAGTAAGTACACCTTTAAAAGTAATTGTCTGGATGACTAATTTAATTAATGGAGTAAGCACAGAAGTACTTGAGTACTTTTTTTTTTAGAACCTTAAGTACTAAAAAGCTTCAGACAAATTCCACCTCTAAAATTCTTCTAGGCTTGAAGTGAGATAATCTCTGATGTATTAAAAAGACTGACAGAATGAATGGGCATTGGGACAGTAGCTCCAAAGCCTATGCTACATTTATATTGCCTTCTTGTTTCTGTTTACTTTCTTTTGCATCAATTTATATGTCTCTTTCCATGCTTCTCTGTATTCCTCATGTTCAATGCTTCTTTGCAATACGGTAATATTTCATTACATTCATGAACTGCAGTGTGTTTGGTCATTCCCTAGATGATTATCATCTACTTTGTTTTCAGTTCTCTGCCACCATATAAAGGGCTACTATAAATATTTTGATTTTTTTTGTGGTTGTTTTTAATGACTTCCTTGGTCTGTCTGGTAGGTAGTGGAATTTCCATGTCAAAATGTATTAATATTTTAGTCACTTCAGTTACATAAGTACAAAATGCTTTCCAGAATGGTTATACCAACTCACAGCTCCATCAATAATATATTAGTGTGCTTGTCTTTCCACGGCATTTCCACAACATTGACTGTTCTGGTTTTCCGTCTCAACCAATTTGAGGGCTGAAATTTCACTTTTGTTTTGATTTATTATTCTCTTATTATTAGTAATTTCAACATTCTTTCATATGATTATTAATAGTTTCTTCCTTTGAGAACTGTTTTTCAAACCTTTTGAGTCTTTCTTTATTGGGAAATGGCTTTTGATTTTACATATCTTGTAGTTTCTATTTATCTTATCAAACTTTTGTCAGAGATAGTTGATACAATATTTT